>CM031236.1:176317488-176667037 GCA_018340775.1 Taxus wallichiana var. yunnanensis
AAATTACCTATATACTAACCAGATTATACTATAGAAAATTATCTCCTAAACCGTGACTAATGGAGTTGTGAGACTAGTTCCATAAGGTGCGGATCGACTTAAATTTATTATATTTACTAAAAATAAATTTAAAGTATAAGAAATAATACAATATAAATAATAATAAATGAAAACTTATACTTGTAAATAGAAGATGTCAAAAGCACATATAATGTGCATACTATGAAGAACGTGTACGCATTATAACGTGTACACATTTTATGTTTTTATTTTTTCAAGTCATGCCTCAAGGCTCTGGATCCGGTTTGGATCCCCAAGCACGAGGCATGGACGGACTGCATAAACACAACAAACATCGTGTTTTTGCAAGAAAATAAAAATGCCACTTCGCCATTATAAATCAACATAAAAAATGATCGATTCGCTTACAAAAATTATACCACGACGTAGCAAGAGTTTCTTCTTTCTAAAAATATAATTTTTAATTTTTTTGACAAATATAGGGTTTCCATATTATTTATTTTCTATCTCTTCCTTTTTATAGCTATTTTTGAAGTTTAAACATGTCTATCTTTCAGTGTCGTATCTTTTTTTTTGACTCATCAAATGGATAAAACAATTTCAAGCACAAACTAGGACTAATTATATACATATTAAAAAAACTAATTTTTGATATTTTTAGGTAGTTAGGGAGGCACTACTGAAGCTCCATTATTTTTCAAAACTTAAAATTTATGTACTAGAAAATCATAAATAAAAATACTCGTTATAAAAATCTAAAAAAATATAGCACAAACTATATGCTCCTAGCTATCTTTATACCAAAGGGTGTTCAAAATTACTAAATGGTGCTCAAAAATGGTGGGGCACAAAAAGTCACTATATTATGTTTTTAACAAAAACAAGAACACATGTTGGTGTTTTCGCATTTTATTCGCCCACATAAAATTATCTGTTTTCAATAAAATTTAGTAGCTTAGAAAATAAACTCAAAATGTTACGATTCGTGTTTATACAACATCTTCAAATTTTGAGTGTAACTATTTCAAAAAACTTGTACAAGTTGAACTTTTTTATTTTTTATAAAAATTGTGTCCACTTAAGACCCCCTTTCGCCCCCAACTTGGTGCACTTACCCAGCTACATTCCATTTCCGTGAAGAAACTCCTCTTCTCCATCATGGAGGTATGATGAGTTATGCATGGGAGTTACACATCACTCATTTATATGTACCCCTTGTTTCTTGATCTATGAGTATAGAGACCTATTTTCCTTAATGCATGCACATTTTCTCATGGTTGAGTTCTTGCTTTGATCTTGGAGCTAATTCATTTCTTGGTTTGAGTGAAACTCCTTCATGTGCACGGATTCCTTCTAGATCCTCATGTTTCCTCACTTCGTCACACTTCTCTAAAAATTTTGACTTTAGAAAGCTACTTCAAATTTTAATATTTATAAAAGTGTTACAAATCTCAAACTTCAAGCCCGAAAAACAATTCCATTCACAAATAAAATTTCTATCCAGACAAACATGTTTCTCAAACTTGTAAAATCAATGATTTCTATATTTTTTCTTGGGCTTGTTTAATTAAATGACACATTTCATCCAATATGGGGAGGAGACAATAAAAATCAACAATATCTCTATATTAATCAAACGATGTATCAAATCTTGATCCTTGTCCACTTCTATGAGATTCTTCCACATTACTCCCAATAAGGATGGATACTTATCGTACACCATGCAAAACCAATTAATATAATAAGACCCACCTAGTACCTATGACATATTTTAATATTTTATGCCCATTTTTATTACTTTTGTAAAGATTGAGAATTCCATGAATCTCATAGACTACGACAAAAATAAGTATGGACATCTCGAACAAGTTCTTCCACTTTTGCTACATGTTTAAATTTGCTAACTATTTTGTATGATAAATTCATTCTATGAGCCATACAATAAATGAAAATCATATAATAGAAATGGGATCTTTGGAGTCTTACACATAGACCATTATGATGACCTTTCATTACACATACCCCATCTTCCCCAACACATACCATATTTGTTACGAATTGAAGAATCATCTATGTCAAAGCAATCCCATTCAAAAATTATTATCGCAAGTTCAAAAAGGTTTTCAAAATTGGATTTTTCTATCATCTTGTGAATAGTAAGTGAGGTTAACTCACATGATTTTCAAGAATATAAACATGCATACTTTGGGCCTAATAAGTATTATCTACCACTATAACCTTATCAATAAACAAAGACACATACTGTGCACACTTAAGTTTATCTTTCAAGTCTTCTTCTCAACTATAATTAGGAATTTTTTCTAATCCCAACTAGTACTTTTAAACCAAGAAGAATGAGGAAAGTGTGGGACACCAAGAAAGAGAGCATATTTTTCATTTTAGGAATTTTTTTAATAAGAGAAGCGCTTTTAAGAGTGTGAAAAGAAACAACTAGTTAAACTATTTTACCTAAAAGATTGTTTTGAATTACCTTGTTAAATTGAGATATAATTGTTTCTCCATTTTTAGTGAGTATTCTTTGAGTTCTCATGTGTTCCTCATAATATTTTTCATACCTCATATGTAAATAGTCATCCACATTTTTCCATCTCATAACATTCCTCACAACCCCATCTATAATTTACTTTTCATATATCTTTCCTACATGATTCTCAATAGTATCCAATTTAAGTTACATTGTCTTGACCCTGCCCAATTTCCATCTATAAATTGTACATTTTCATTCCTTGGGATGTTCAATTTTAATTGCATTCAACAAGTTCAATAAATAGAAATTTAGAAACCCACTCTAAGCTAAAATCCTTCCTAAGTCCCATTTTCTTTTGCCTCCTCTTCTACGCCGTAAAGGGGTATCCCTAGAGTATTTGGCATGGTAGCATTTCGTTGCCTTCTAGAATTTCACTTCCATCATTCAATCGGGTAGAAATTGGTGTCCCAAAATAGAGTTGGAATGTAATGCTTCAAATGATATAGATTCATGTTTTTCCAATTGGATATCTTTAAGGGGAGGCATTTCATTATCATCATTAACAATGTTAGTCATGAGATTATCAATGAACTCAATATGAGTTTCATTTTGAATGCTATCATGATCCTCGCGGTGGTTGAGAAGGATTAGCTTCCATAGACTATTTATCAAAATAATATGTGATGCTTCATTTGTTAGAACTAGAAGGTGTTATAATTGTTTTTTTCTAGAGGTTTCCTTATTACTTGTCATTTTCCGTAAGGATAATTTTTGGTTAATGCTAGAGAAACACAAAAATAGGGATAACTTTTGCATGGGAATAGTCAATGAATAACAATATTAAAAATTGATCCAAAAATGCAAGTAATTAATTAACCTTTTAACCGTTTTCATGGATCGTAAAATTTTAATCAATTTTATATATTTAATTTCTCCAAATTGATCAATTCTCTGTTATCATATATGCACCTCAATCTGAATTTTTAATCACAACATTGAAATGTGCAAATTCATTTAATCTGTTGTGGATGATGGATTGTCATTTTTTAACTAAATCCAATTTCCCATTTTAATTGATTGCTTAACCAAATTAACAAATTCCTTTTACTAAAATTTTATCTAATCAAAAGCTTCAAGAAAACTGAAAATGAAGTCCACAAAAGAAATTGATAACGGAGTTCACCCATAGGCTACGTCTCTCGGATTCACAAAATGTGAATCGATCTATTTAATCCAATGAAGTACAATTTTACCTTCAATAATGACAAATAGATCTTTGTCACTTGCAAATGGGTTGATAGCAGATTTGTAGAACTCGTGATTTTCCACAATGATGTTCTCAAGTCCATTCATGCGCTAAAACTTCTTCACAATGTGATCTCCCTAAAATTTGCTAGAAAAACACCTAAAAATGGAAATTTAAATCATTTCATGAAAAATAATGACATAATTAGAATCCTCTTGGAATTCTGAACAAGTATGCTTTTTACACTAAGTCCTGAAAATGACCAAAAGTGCCCCAAAATGAGGTGATCAGAATTGCCCCCTAATTTGTCTACACATCCCTATAACCTATTTGATAAATCATAGCGAGCTCTTTTTATGGCTCGACGAGCCCCTCCAAATGAGTTTGCGAAGCGGATTGGTTTTAGACCCACCGAGTCTTAGGTCGAGTCCCTCCTTTTCAGGTGCATCACATTGGTTTCTCCATGTGGGCATTATCCCACATCGATCAGTGAAGGTTGGATTAGCAGCTTATATGTGGCAAGACTAGCCATTGTCTACGTGGTTGTGGCCACATCTCACCCTTTGTTGGGTGCTCCTAGGCACCCGATTCATTGGTCGACATGCCTCGAAGTTGTGGACCGAGCTATGAATCACCACATGGACTATCGGTTGGCTCACTGTGTAGCCCGATGACATAGCCTTAGTTGAATCTCTTTTGAGTTGGGTTAGACCATGTTTGTTAAACCCTTAATGTGATCAGCCAAGTATATTGTAGACCGACCAAGTTGACAAACATTGATCCGCTCCGTTGTTGGATAAGGCACCGAGCTAGGTAACATAGATAAGGCCGAGTACTAATGAATTCATCTTGAGCTATATGGCCAAGTGAATAGGCTTGTCACGTAGTCTCGCTGGGAGATAAGGGATATTCCTTGTCAGTGTGGATGGTATTCGGTCAACTCGGTAAACTTGGTGGGGAGTTGACCACCCCACCGAGCTAGAATATAACTCGTTGAGTTACTCCAAATGCAATGCAACATTACACCTCCCCTGTATTAAAATTCAACTCTGGAATATAAAAATCCCACATTGGCAGAGTAATAGAAATATGTGGCATATATAAGCAATATCATAACAATGATATAATGAGTCGGAGGCCAAGGCACCCTCCATTAAAAGAGTGTGTCAAACTTCAAGCCGAGGGCCCCAACCAACAAATAATGGGCCCACCAATTTTTCATGTGTCGAAGACCGGTGGCTTTCAAAACACAACTTTTAACCCTCTTTACTCATTTTTAAATTTTTCCACGTGTCAACATGTTATTCGCCATTTGACCAGCTTTTCCAAACCATACTTTGACAAGCTTCTGATATCTTCCTTCTCGCATCCTGACTCCATTTCTGAAGTTCTCAGATATCGTCGGAAAGGTCTCAGAATGTTCTACAACATGGTCATGGTTTAGGGAGGTTTAGGAAATTTAAGAACACTAGAATCTCCTCCGGATAAAAATCATGGTGAAAATAACTGAGCTTTAAGTGTATAGATATTTGAAATGAACATCATGGTTGAGGGGCATGTCAAAATGGTTTTTCATGGCATATGATGCAGACCTTCATAACATGGTTAAATGTCACAATGTAAAGGCTTATATATTGTGACACTCAAAACATAAGAAAAGGTTGTGATGAATTGAAATCGAATAAGCTTATTGTGGTGTCACCTAACATGGAAAGAATAAAGTATGGCGAGCCATGTAAAGAGTAATAGATGAAAAATGAAATCAGCAATGCCACCCCTATACTAACAATACCCCAAATTAATAAAAGACCATTTGAAAAGCATCATAAATTTTAATAGCATCGGTAATTCACAAAGGAAGAGAAAATAATGCAACATCACAAGATCACAAACATGTTATAAATTATAAAATAGATTATTGATCAATTGAATTACTAGTTATCAATAGGCTACTTCAGGACTAACATGCCCTCATTTCCTTCTTATAAGAAAATGGAGCCCCCTTTTGAAATTTAAAATAAAAATAAAAATTATAGGCCTCTAGTATGACCAAAGGGATCATTGATCTTGCATTCTTAAAAATCGTTGAAATGACAAATTATGACATTGCAAAAAGCTTGTAATAATTTTCAAAGTTAATTTTTAAGCACTTAAACTCTTAATTTTGTTCAACCCTGGTGTATTGGAGTCATTGATGTTAGGTGGCATTGATGGAAAAGGTGAGAATGGTGAAGTTAGGATCATTTGAGGGCATGCAGCTTTTATTGGTAGTGTCATAGAAATGGTGGTTTGAGTTCACAAAGTGGTCACATGATGGTTTCTTGGTTATCCATGGTGATTTTAGGGTGCTACAAGCTTGATTAGTGAGGTAAGAGCTCACCTGGAGGTATGTATACACTTTGTGTGTTTGGTTAAGGTTTCCATGAGTCAAAAATGATGTTTCCGGGATGTGCAAGAGCTTCTAAAGTAATCATAAGGTCATGAGGTGTAAGTCACAATTGAAACTAGCTCATTTAGGCCTAGTTTTAGAGCCTAATGAGGTGTATGGGCACAAAGTAGGTCATGCAAAGACTAGGTAAGCATGGGAGGAGAATAGTAACATTTCCTATGGCATGTATGAGCATCCAAAAGGCTTACTTTAGCTTCTAGAGGCAAAATTCAAGTTTTCACTAAAACTACCTTTAAGGACTAGCAGTGAATTCATGGGAAAATGAGATTGGTCTGAAGATTAAATATTATTAGTTATGAGAAATCAATGTAAGGATCATGTATTGGGTGTGTTATAGTTCTTTATGTCAAGTTTCATCGAGTTCGAATAATATTGTGGAAGTTATTAAATTTTTACTAAAACCAATTTCTCGAGAACCTGCAATCTAAGCATCTTGTCTTCTTAAAGATCCAAAAAAATATCGAGCCTCATTCAGATAAATCATAGAAGGAATTTTTTAATGTCACTCCAAGCCCGAACATTTTCAAATATTTTGAGGGAAATTGGACAAGAAACAAAGAAGTGTTGTTCATTTTCTAACAGGGTTTCTCTCTCCTCAAGCCTCCTTAAAGCGGTAGGCACAAAATGTGTTTTCTAACTCTAAATGACTTTTGCAAGTAGGTATAACCCCTTATAAGTGTAAAAGGATCTCTTTGGGTCAAAATGGTGATATATGTACTATCCAAGCATAATTGCACTGTACGGAAATGCTTTTATTTTGTAAGTTTTACATGTATAGTCTGGTTTTGGAGACTCCAAGGTGAACCACCAGGTGTGAAATCTTGTGCTTAATGTCTATCTAGTGCTCTTAAAGGTTCTCAAGAATTTATCTCAATCTTTTGATATTAAATCAGTCCTTTTCTCCTTCTACCACTAAAGGGCAAATTCATGTCAATGAAGTCAGAAGGCACTGAAGTTACTTGAAAGTCATGTCAATGCTCGACCTAAGGTTTGAGGTAAGAAATGGTGACATTAATACTTTATATATTTAAAATTAGTTTATGGAGCTCAAAATTACATAGTTGAAGTGATATGTGGATTCACTTTATCTTGCACCTAAACTATTATGCAACATCTGTTAAGAATCTAAACCGAGCTATCAAATTCTCTTCTACAAGCTCAATTCAAGTTGATGGAAGTCAGAAACATTATTTCCTTGAATTACTCTTTTCACAGATGGAAATGGTTGAGCATGTGAGTAAATACTTGTCAACAAAAAGTCATTAAACCCTAACCGTATTGTTACAATCTAAGGATCAATATACACAATCCTGAAAATGATTGAGTTTCATGAATACGTCACTTAAAATGGTGGTTGTCTCAAGTGATAAGGTGGGTTAAGAATGAAAATTCTTATAACAATGCATTAGAATCCTAAATCAGTTTCTACACAAGCAAGGTTATCTCCATCTTGAAGACTGTGAATATTTGGTGACATACATAAAGGACGAAACCCGTACATTTGAATTTTTATCATATTCTCTTGTAAGTTGCATGCAAATAAATGCTTGGAGATGGTAGTGAATACCTCCATTTAAATGTGCACATGTTTATAATAATTAAAAATTGATTTCAGATATTTTATAAGCTTTCAAAAAGCAAGCTAGGGTTTGGAGGTTGAAACCCTAATTATGCAAGGCTTGTATCAAATTTTTGTTTAAATGGGCATGATATCGGGAAAAGTTATGATCAGGGAAGTTGTGAAGAGGTTCTCTCCATTATGAAATATTTGTAAATACCATAATTGACTCGAGTTTTATATGATTTGAGTCAAATCTTAATGGTATGGGATCTGCACATGAAAATCAGTGAACTCTTTGGTAAAAACTCACTCCATAAGTAAAGCATGTCATGCCTCCTGGATAGCTACAAAGCAGTACAAGACCAAATACACTGTCAAATCTTAGACAAGCTTGTGAAAGTTCCTGAATGTGACCAATAGGGCTTCTTCATTACTATCATGTAGATTTATGAGTTTGTGAAAGTGAAGAGTTGAAGAAACTATAAATAAAATACTCTTTCTATGTTTGTGAAGGTTGGTGTCAAACAAGTAAGAATGTGTAACATTCCATATGGAAATGAAGAGGCTCTAGAAGTATATTGTAAAGTTTCAATTTATGGTGACACCTTACAACAACTTCTCGACTTATACCAGACTAGTTTGTTTGCCAAACATTGAGTGGGACAGAGATGTTAGTTTCAAAGATGATGATGTAGGAGTTCAAGTTAGGTACAAGTGATGTCAGGTCTGAAAAATATCAACAAGTAACTGAAAAGATCAAAAAGGGACAACTTCTATAGGTTGTGTCTTTATACAAGCTTTTAATCTTCTTTCACGTATATAAAAGCAAGAAAGTCGTGAAAAGATAGTTTGAATGTGAAGTTTTTTCATCTTCCTTATACGTGGATTAAGAGTGTGATATGAAAAGTTATTATAGATGAAGTTGAAGGGTCAGTTGTTTATGATTTTGACCACCTATAAAATTAATTTTGAGAACTGGTATTTTTTATTTAAATATGAAGGGTTCTAAGATATGTTGAAGTTGAGGAGAGTTTTTGAAAGCGCATTGTTGAGAACATATGAGAGAATTAATGGAGAGACGTGATCTTGAGTAAAGATATGAATATGGAATTTGCATAGAGAGAAAGTGAGGCATGAGAAGCTTATTCTTATGAAGGAGAACATATGAGGACCCGATATCAAAAGTGAAAATCAGAGAGCACATAAATGGTGAATTGATGGAAATAGAACTTGTGAGCATGTATGAAACCTAGTTGAGAAAGGATGTGTAGTTAAGTGCCCAATAGTATATCGGGAAAAATAAGAAAAATCTCGTTATGGTGAATATTTTCAACTTTAAAACCCATGAAAATGAAAACTTCTAAATGGTACAAGAAGTGTAAAAAGCATGTGAGAGAGTGCACTATATTGTTGTTGGGTCTTCTAACTAGAATAAAAGCTATGTTGGCGGGAGGGGTTTCATATGAAGAAGATATTTGAGGGGAGGAGGAATATTTACCATGAGAACTTGTTATAAGGGTGGTTCATTAGACCACTACCGGAGGGATCACCCAACTTACATAACTTGTGGGCATCTGCAGAGTCACGCATATAATAAAGGAGCTTGCACAAAGTCAGAAAGGAAAATGACCTAAAAGTAAAAATACATGAACAAATTCATAGGAATTATAAGGATTGGTAATTGTATATCTAAATCAGCAAGCACTTGATAGTTGTCCCTGCTCCACACTTACTTTCTCCTAAAGGACACCCCTATTCTTCACATAAGCCACTAGCCACAAGACAATTCTACTGGAAAGAAGATGAAGAACGTCTTGCACGA
Organism: Taxus wallichiana var. yunnanensis; assembly: GCA_018340775.1. Lineage (NCBI taxonomy): Eukaryota > Viridiplantae > Streptophyta > Pinopsida > Cupressales > Taxaceae > Taxus > Taxus wallichiana. Next base: position 176,327,076 of record CM031236.1, read on the forward strand.
TTAAACAAAGAGGGTTGTCTTCCACCCATTTGTGCACATTAAAATCTGGTCTAATGTTATATCTTTGAGCAAACACGCCCTGCCATCATACACCTAACACTCAATATTATCCAAAGATAGCGAAACACTATACGTACGCCACATCCCGATGAGTAGAACTAAAAGAGGTCCCGAAATGGAACCAAAATGTAGTATTTTTATTTACTCGGTGCATAGTTGGGAATGTCGGCACTTCATCCAGAAAATTATGAACGCTCACCCAAAGTGTGCGCAACCACAGACCCTCTTTAGTTACTCAACAAGATGTGGTTAGAGAAAACATAATGACCATAAAGATATAATGAAGGAATATACAACATCATGAATTGGAAACACATATAATAAAGAAGTTAATCAACATATATAATCATCAATAACACTTGAATTCCCAAAATACCATACTCAAGATGTAGTTACTCTTACAACCCACACATAATTTTCCATCATAAACACTTTATATTACATAACAATCATTTTGATTACATCCATGAATCCAATACATCCATGCATTGGACCATGTGTGCATACAAAAGCTCACTCCAAAAGATAACATAACCTCTCCTATATAACAACACACGCATACAATAATAATAATAATTTTTCTTACAAGACCTCATGACTACCTATTTATACACTATGGGGACTTTATTCACCGCTTACATGTGTTTTCCTAATAATAGGTGTGCTAACAATAGATTGTATGTTTTTTCAACTCGTTGCTTTAATTATAGATCGAGATATTTATAGATTGAGATATAAATAGCTCCGGCTTTAATCCTATATTTAGCTTGTCTTCATGTGTTGTCTTTGTCTCAGATATTGCATGTTATTTTCTTATTTATAGACCTTGTGTTTCAGTATCACTCCAATCGGTCCTTCCTATTTTTATCCCTTTCTCCAAAATTAGCTAAGTCTTCAATCTTCTCGCATGTATGTGCATGAGTCTTCGCGCATTGACCTACTTCTCTACGTTGCACGCACCTCTACGTATCATCTTCTCTTCTCTTCTTGTTCCCGCGCGCACACTTTCGTGCGCTATCTTGGTCTTTACTTTTCTTTGAAAGCCCACACGCACACTCTTGCAGCGCGACTTCCATCCTCCGTGCATGGCTAATAATTAGTCATTTCTTCCGAGAAACAAGGGAAAGGAGATCCTAATGGAAACATGTGTCTTAGATTGACATTGTTAGTTCAATCAAACACTAAAATAAAGTTTTAAACGAGGTGGGGTAAGGTCGATCAAGGCCACTTGGCAAAGATCTAAGCAATTGATTTTTCAATGACCAAGGATATTTAAATCAAGCCAAAGACAAGTCAAATCAATAGTCTATGTGGTAAACACATGGCGATTTTAATTAAAATCTAAATTTATAGTTAAGTTGGTAGTTAGTTGATAATACTTTTGCTAACCAACTATTTATAAAAAGACTCGAGACAAACATAAAAAAGAGAAACCCGAGAGAGACAAAAACATCTAGTTGGATTAAAGAAGCCAAAATTTGAATTTTTGGTGGGTTAAATCAACCAACCAAGCTAATAGGCATCTAATTAAAGCTATTATTAGTTTGATTGAAATGTTTAGAGCTTCAAATTTGACAATCATGTAGTCATAAACAAAGAGAGGCCATTTTTTCCTATTCTCGAAAGATCATACAAGTCAATGGAAGTCTTTTTATTTGGAGAGTTTTTCAACGCCAAATTAGTCAAACTCGAATATTAAAGTTAGTTTTTTAATCGAGAGAATCTATTTTGGAATCAATCATCAGAAATGGGATATTGTTCCCATTTTTAGCCTTTTTCAACCTCTCGGTTAGCTTTAGTTTTTTTTAGTTTCAAAGAATATATTAGCTATTTTTGGAGTTCCAAAACATGCAAAGAGTGTGGAGAGATCCATTTCTCTATAAATTTTGTAATTTCATTGCAAAATCCTTTTAGACTAAATGCAATACAACAAAGGCATTTTGGAGCTCTACAAGATATCGGTGAGTCAGGAACTAGTTTTCAATTCGAGGATTCATATCTTCGAGGCCTAGAAAAAAAAAACTTTTTTCATTAAGTATATTTTTTAGTTCAAATCTTAATTAAATTTGCAAGGTAATGAGATTGGGATTTTTTGATCTTATTTTCATTGGTGGATGTTTCTAATGCTTGATTTTGTAGATGTTCTTGGCAATCTTGCAAATTTGGGTGATTTGGAGATATTTACAAGTGATAATTACTTTGTTTGTGTGGAATCGATTAGCTTAGACTAATTGTTAGGTTGATTAACCTCTGATATATGATTTGTAGATGGATTATTGTTATTTACTTAGATGTTGTGGAATTGTGATTCCTCTTGTTTTGTCTCCTTAAACTAATTACCTAGAGTTTACAAAGAATTGAGTTAACATTATTTGTAGTTTGCTTTGGTTTATGTGTGTGTTTGACTGAGATAAAAGGTGTTTGTAATATTTATAATTTGAAAGAGAATATAGTTTACTTTCCTTCCCTACCCTTCCTTATGTTATTAAGTTTTTTTTAAGTCTCAAATCATTTAGATCATTGTAAATACTATCTGCTTAACCTCAATGCAAATAAACATTTTCATATCCATAATCTAATGGGTTGAATTCACATGTAGATAAATAAGATCCAAAATCATAGTTATAATAGGTGGTTTTCCTAAACACACTAGTCCCTCCAAGGTTAACATTGAGTCACATACCTCCCAATCAATTCATACATCATAGAGTATTTTGTACCCGAATCTAAATGTCTATCTAGGGTTCCAAAATGAGTAAGATTAAATTCATGGTCGCTATCAGAATTCTAGTGTCTGCACAAGTTTCCACCACAACACTACTATGTTGTAAACTTGAACACTATGAAACCTACAAGAGCCTTGTTTATCTAAATTTTGTAAGCATTAAGCTATATGTTATTGTTGATTCCTTTTCTATTTAGATCAATGTTGAAGTCACAAATTCGCATTTTGCAAAAGGATCGATAAAAGTGTTTACTTTCAAGTAAATGTCAAATATATATACACATGGTGAACTCTATTAAATTTAAAAATTTCCCTCTATAATGTTAGCAATTGTGATCCAAGGGCCCATATAATTTGTTTCTTTACAATATTCGACCATTGATATAAAACCAATCCATAAAAACTCGTTGAGACTACAAATCCTTTGGTTATGCGAGCGAGAAATAGTAACAATTGTGATATTTTGGCAAATTTGGGGGCAAGTATAGCTAACCAAAAAAATCAAATGGGCGAGAAATCCCTACTATTCACATAATTACAAATATTGGCAACTAAAATTTTCTTTGATCATCATTTTCAAATATCACAACAATAATATGTGACGCTCTATTAAATTGAACAAGAATAATATCTACAAAAACCAACAATAAAAAGAAGGTATTTACACTCTTTCATTGAGCCTTCCTAAATTAAGGCTTCCACTCGCATCATCATGATAAGGTTTTAATCTTGGTTTGAGAAACCTTACAAATTTATAGAGGTGCATGGCTTCATTAACTATTATTCCATCTCTTAGGATGTGGCATGTTGGCTTTAAATTTAACGGTCACCTATACCCATCAAACTATATTTATTTGACAATATTTTAAAAATATTTTTAAAAAATTATATATTAGTTAAAAAAAAAAATTTAAAAACATTCATTCTATATATGTATGCCCAAAGTTTAGCCTTTTAAGTATAATATTTCTCATCTGCCGTTTGTATTAATAATATGTGGTTGAACTTTTGGTGGGCAGCACCGTTAAAGGAAGCCTTTTTACTTGTCGGTGCCCACAATCTTATCCATAAACCTTGCACTCCACTTGTAACTTCTTGTGCTTAGATTTAATAAAATCGACACCCATTTTCAACCTAAATTACGTCGAAGATTCGATATTCTTCCAACCGCCATAACTTCCACCATGATAACTGGAGCCGACATTTCATGGTGGCGAGATTTAAGTGGAACACTTGTTGTATTTGGCAACTGCCCGTTATAATTCTAATGGCGTGGGAAGTACGCAAAGTGGGAGAATATTTTAAAGTATTAACAAGTGTAACGGAAAGAAAAGGTCCTCATTTTTATGGTGACCCGCTGACAGTCAATTTCAGCTTTTAAATGTGTCCACCTCAATTCTGTTATAACACGGATATTATTATAGCTTATAGAAATGGATAGGGTAGGGGGCCAATAGTTGAGTTCTAATAGTGGATACTTACTGGTCATGATCATATTATTTTATATTTTATAAAATAATTGTTATAGTAAAGGCTAAATTTTGAATCACTAAAATGGTTATTAATTGAGTTCTACTTTATTTTTTTGACTTTTTTAATGGAGTGTCACTAAATCACCTTGATTCTAAATGTGTGTAATAGATTTTGATACGTAAAACAATTTAGACCACCCACATATTTTCCCACCATATAATATATAATCTTGTTAACACTCTTTTATGATTAAGACGCGTCAGAGTTAATTTAATTTAATTTAATTTTCATATTAATGTTCGCTAAAGACCAATATTAGTTTATGGGATTGTCAAATATACAATGTGAAGAAGAAACGGCAAGCATAACCGGCACATCTAAGAGAATATAAAATAAAAATTAAATTAGGAAAAAAGCAATGGAAAACAATGTAAAGATAACAAAGACACTATGAAGAAGCTTAGAAAGAGGGGTCTTTTGTAGTGAAATTGAACATTGTTGCTTTATAGAGACACTTCTAATTCTCAAAGTGGTGAAGAAGTGTGTAATGGGTGTGTGGTAACAGGTCATTTAGTATGCAACACCTTACTACTCTAACATGTAAATCTAGAGGATGGCTACATGGCCTCTTTCACCGATGATATTAGATAGTGGGAAGTAGGATGTAATTAACTAGTGCGCAGTCCCTTTGGAGACTTATGTTTCATAAGCCATCAAAGGTAAAACATCTCTCCAAGGAAGAGAGTTAAACATATTTGGTCTTGATAAGCCATGAAAGTTTGTAGAGAGCCAAGAGAATCTCTAAAAAGGTAAAATAATTGCTCCCTTATCTCATAATAAGGAGACCATCTGAAAAAAAAATGATCCTCAATCTCAGGTTCCAAATAGAAAATATCACAAACGATGCTCGTGAAGAACATGGTGGTTTATCTCAATGTGATGTTGATGGGAGAAAACTTTGAGTTGAGAAATGTAAAATCCCAAAATGTAATTTAAATGTACTTGCGTACCTTGGAGGTTAGATGAACCCATCACTGAAATGAAGTCATGAGTTTGAACAATGAAGAATTTTTGAGGTGAGTGACTCTTTAGGTTGAGTCCATGCACAAACATGAGATATGCTTTGTAAATATCAGTACAAATGCCATTGTTTATCTCTCTTGGAGAGATAAGGAGCATCCATGGGGAAGTTATGCAGAGGTGGCCTGTAAATATCTAGATCTATGAGGTGAAGCAATTAGGAGGCTTTCATATACCAACATGAATCAATGTCGTGTTTTCCTAGTCCATAGATGATCTAAATGCAACGCATGGATACATGATACCACCACTTTGGGAGTTATCCAATTGCCCAAATCTCTGAAGCATAATCACCATATGAAAGATAACTAAAGCAACGTGCAACATTGTGGCAAATCTGCAAGGATGATGACATAAAGGACTAATCTCTTAGTAATAATATATTGGATAACATTGTGACCATCACTCTCTCTATTCATTTTTGTCCTCAACTTAAAGGTATAGTTCCTAAACCTTGTATCTAAACAAGATTTTGGGTGCATAACCACTGAGTGGAAGAGGTGGATCCTTGTCTCAAAGTCCTGAAATTGAAACCAAAAAAAATATTTTCAAGGGTGGTGAGAACTACAAACCCCTTATTCAATCTAGAATATATACATGGAGTCGAGCTAAAGTGTGGTCTAAGTAAGGGGACCCCAATTGTAAATATGAAGAGACCTGTCTCAATCCTCTCCATTTTGTAAGTAAGACACACCTCACATGTTATATTCATAGAGGTGTTAAAAGTTGTGACTTTGCTTTTTCCCAAATTACCGTAAAGCACATGAGTATCACCAAAGGATTCTAAAAGATCAAGTTTTTTCTAGAGAGATTCCATAGAGTGAGACATCAAAATAATGTCATTTCGAAATAAGAGAATCATAATAGACCACGAAGAGAATCATAATTTCCTCTATATCATCAATGTAAGTATCAAAAAGTGTGGAGAAATTGGGAAAAAATATTCAACACCTATGGTACAATGGATATCCTTCAGATCGTCATCCCTCATTAACACCTTACCAAAGACTAAGTGTGGAAGACCCATAGCCTTAAACTTATCAACTAACAAAGTGCAGAGGAACTATGTCAAATGCCTTGTGAAAGTCTACAAAACAACAATATGGGTAAGTGCACGAAGTTGGTGGGCCAAAAAGCGGACAAGAATCTGAAAAAAAGCAAAACGCGTACGTGTTTTGCTAAAACGCGCTCGCGTTTTAATTTTTTTGCTCGGGAATCACCGAACCTATAATGTGTATGTGTTTCAAACAAGTCAAAATGCGTACTAACGCATACGCATTTTGTGTAGTATGGACCATGCATATGTGTTTTGGTATTACGTGTACATGTTTCAAACAAGTCAAAACGCGTAGTATGGACCATATTATTTCTTATACTTTAAATTTATTTTTGTAAACATAAGAAATTAGGGTCACTCGCACCTTATGGAAGTGGTCCCGTAGCTCAAGCTGAGCTTTATAATCTAGAAGATAGTTTTTCAAAATCTAATCTGCAGTCAATATTTACTCATTTTCGAAGGATTTCAACAAATGACGTAAAACTTTCAAGCAATATATATTGTAGTCGGTCTTTGTTTTGGGAAAGCATATAGTCATTTTTTAGGTTTTTTGACCTTCTAAAATGGATTTTGGCCCTACCACTGCTTGAATTGGTACTAATTTTTAAATTTGGTCCATAATTCACTTTAGTGACCATGAATTAACTCTATGATGTTTGTCTACTTCTTACTAAAAATAGATCCTCACTTTGTAGATAGAGGATTGTTCCTGAATGGGATTCTGTCCTATGGCCAAAATGAGGTGATTGTAATGTGCCTCCTCCTTAAGGTGTGATAACACTACTAGGTGTTGAATGAGTTGTTACAAATAATACCAAGTGAATTGCATCAAGTGAACTCAGATGATTGCTCATTCTTAGAAACATGGTGCTCCATATAAAGATCATCCCCTCACCTTTCCTAGCTCTAAAAGCATCCTTTCATGGAATCAAATTCATGATTCTCATACATGATTTTGCTCATATGTCTCTTATGGAGACAAACGATGCCTTAATACTTCACAAATAATGGTCCTTGATAACTCGGTGACATGACTAGCTCATTTTAGCTTGTTTTGAAGGGTGTTCAATTAACTACAAAATGGCCAAAAATGCCTTTTTAGGCCTTCAAAGGAAGTAGTCTCTCATAAAAACTAAATGAGTCGATTGATCACCTTAAAAACTATTCCCTACACACTGAAACACGTTGAATGATCTTTTTAGGACTTTTCTTTGGGTGAGGGTTTATGATTTAGGGTTTAGGGTTTATGGCTCAGGGTTTAGGGTTAAGGGTTTAGGACTTAAGGTTTAAAGTTTATGGTTTAAGGTTTAGTGTTTAAGGCTCATAGTTTAGATTTTAGGGTTTAGGGTTTAGGGCTTAGGGCTCAGGGATTAGGGTTTAGGGTTTAGAGTTTTGGGTTTATGGTTCAGGGTTAAGGGTTTAGGGTTTAGGGCTTAAGGTTCAAGGTTTAGGGTTTAGGGGTCAAGGTTGAGGGTTTAGGGTTTATGGCTCAAGGTTCAGGGTTTAGGGTTTATGGATTAGGGTTGAGGGTTTAGGGTTTAGGGTTGAGAGTTAAGGGTTCAGGGTTTAGGGTTCAGGGTTTAGTTTTTAGGGTTTAGGGTTGAGGATTTAGGGTTTACGGTTTAGGGTTTAGGAGTTAGGGTTTAAAGTTTAGGGTTGAGGATTTAGCATTTACGATTCAAGGTTTAGGAGTTAGGGTTTAAGGTTTAAAGGTCAGGGTTTAGGGTTTAGGGAAAAGGGTTCAGGGTTCAGGGTTTAGGGATCGAGTTTAGGGTTTAGGGTTTAGGGTTGAGAGTTGAGGGTTCAGGGTTTAGTTTTTAGGGTTTAGGGTTTAGGGTTTATGTTTAAGGGTTCAAGGTTTAGGGTTTTAGCTTAGGGCTTATGGCTTAAGGCCTAGGGTTCAAGGCTTAGGGTTTAGGGTTTAGGGCTCAAGGTTTAGGGTTTAGGGGTCAGGGTTTAGGTTTTAGGGTTTAGGGTTTATGGTTTAGGGTTTAGGATTTAGGGCTTAGAGTTTAGGGTTTAGGGCTTAGGGTTTATGGTATAGGGTTTAGGGTTTAAGGTTTAGGGTTGAGGATTTAGGGTTTACGGTTTAGGGTTTAGGAGTTAGGGTTTAAGGTTTAAAGGTCAAGGTTCAGGGTTTAGGGCAAAGGGTTCAGGTTTTAGGGTTTAAGGCTCAAGGTTTAGGGTTTAGGTTTTAGGGTTAAGGGTTTAGGTCATAGAGTTTAGGGTTTAGGGTTTAGTGTTTAGGGCTTAGGGTTTAGGGTTTAGGGTTTAGGGCTTAGGGTTTAGGGTTTAGGATTTAGTGCTTGGGGTTTAGAGTTTAGGGTTTAGGGTTTATGATTTAGTTTTTAGGGTTTAGGGTTTAGGGACCTTTAGGATTTAACATTTAGGCCTTAAGGTTTAGGGTTTATGGTTTAGGGCTCAGGGCTTAGGGTTTAGGGTTTAGGGTTTAGGGGTTAGGGTGCATGGTTTAAGGTTTACGACTCAAGGTTCGGGGTTCAGAGTTATGGGTTTAAGGTTTAGGGGTTAGTTACAGGTTTAAGGTTTAGGGGTTAGAGATTAGGGCTCTAGAATTAGGGTTTAGTGCTCAAGGTTTAAGGTTAAGGGTTTAGGGCTCAAGGATTAAGGTGTAGGGTTTAAGGCTTAAGGTTTAGGGTTTGTGGTTTAGGGATTAGGGTTCATGGTTCATGGTTTATGGCTTAAAGTTCGGGGTTCAGAGTTATTGGTTTAAGGTTTGGGGGTTAGATCCCAACACTCTGGATTTAGTATTTAGGGTTTAGGGCTTATGGCTCAGGGTTTAGGGTCTAAGGTCAAGGGTTTAGGGTTATGAGTTTAGGGTTTAGGTTTTAGGGTTTAGTATTTAGTGTTTAGGGTTTAGGATTTATTATTTTGGTTTTAGGGTTTAGGTTTTATAGTTTATGGTTTATGTCTCATGGTTGAGGGTTAAGGGTTTAGCTCACATAGTATAGGGTTCATCAAATTTGTAGGCAGAACATTCAAAGAGAGTCATCAAAATTTGATGTTTTTCATCTATTGATATTTTGAAGGAGGGAAATGTCATATTCCTGATTGTCCAATCCTTCCAAAGACCCCAATAGTCCTCAATCCTTGGATGTACATGGAGACACTATTACTTGGCTTCCATTTATAATGATAGAGATATTTGTAAATTCGTGTTATGACCTCTAAATCTATATGAATTTCAAGTTCTTTGAAATCACATCACACCCTTCACTAGGATTGATGACTACCCCTATCTTTTTGTAAGGGGATTTTGAAAACATCCATGGGTTTATCATATAAGGAATTATCAATGAATGGAAGGTCACTAAGTTGTAGGCCAGGTAACTCCCATTTAGAACTAAACAAGAAAGATTTACTAGGTGATTGATAACCCCTTAGTGTTCTTAGCCATTCCCTGTTTCTATGCTTATTTTGAACACTTTAGGAAGTTTTGTCAAATTTACTATCCATTCCAGTAGAACACTTGAACTTTATATTTCTCCGAAGGAGAGGATACTACAGGAAATTCAATTATGATCCTACACCTCTGCATTGATATATTCTCTATGTTTCTTTTGTTTCCTTTAAGATTAATTTTTTTGTTGTGATGGTTATTTTTTCCAACTTCCAATGGGTCATCCTGGCTTGCATAATACCATACATGGAAATATGAGAAATGTGAAATTTGTTTTGAGTGTGAATAAATTTACATTCAAGAGTGTAAGTATATGTGGGGAGAAACAAGTTTGGAAGAGATGTGTAATATATGCATTACAAGGCACAAGGTAGATGTCATATCCATTTAGTTACTTGTCCCACCTCTCATAAACAAGGTAGTTCTATAAGCAGACTCAATGATGGTTCTAGGCACGAGACTAGGAAATATTGATGAAATATGGTTTGGGGTTTAGGGTTTAGGGTTTAGGGCTCATGGTTTAGGGTTTAAGGTTTAGGGTTTAGGGTTCAAGGTTCAAGGTTAGGGTTATGGTTTAGGATTTAGGTTTTAGGTTTAGGGTTTAGGGTTTAGTGTTTAGTGTTTATGGTTAGGGTTTATGGATCGAGGTTAAGGATTTAGGGTTTAGGGTTTAGGGTTTCGGGTTAAGGATTTAGTGTTTAGGGATAAGGGTTTATGGTTTATGGTTCAGGTTTTAGGGTTTATGGTTTAGGGTTCAGGGTTTAGGGTTTAGGATTTAATGTTTAGGGATTAAGGTTTAGGGTTTATGGTTTAGGATTTAATGTTTAGGGATTAAGGTTTAGGGTTTATGGTTTAGGGCTCTGGGGTTTAGGGTTTAGGGTTTAGGGTATATGGTCTAGGGTTTAGGGTTTAGATTTTAGGGCTCAAGGATAAGGGTGTAGGGTTAAGGCTTAGGGTTTAAGATTCGGTGTTTAAGGTTTAGGGTTCAGGGGCCGGTGTTTAGGGTTTAGGATTTAGTTTTTATGGTTCAGGGTTTAGGGTTTAGCATTTAGGGCTCATGGTTCATGGTTTAGGGCTTAGGGCTTAGGGCTTAGGGCTTAGGGTTTAGGGCTTAAGGCTCAAGGTTTAGGGCTCACGGGTAAGGGATGAATGTTTAAGGTTTAGGGTTTAGGGTTTTTGTGGTCTAGGGATCATGGTTAAAGGTTTAGAGCTTAGGGTTTAGGGCTCAAGGTTACTAGTTTAGTGTTTAGGTTTATGGCCTATGGTTTAGGGTTTTGATTGTAGAAATTAAACACTAAAATATTTAGGCTGAATGCTTGAAATCTGAAAAATTACCTATGTCAAGATCGACCAAAATATACTTTAAAAACTATCTCCTAAACCATGACTCATGGAGTTGTGAGACTAATTCCATAAGGTGCAGAGTGACCCTAATTTCTTATATTTACACAAATAAATTTAAAGTATAAGAAATAATAATAAATGACAAACTTAAACATTTATTTATGTAAATAAAAGCATGTCAACAACATGCATATTGTTTATACTTCACAGAACGCGTGCACGCGCTTTTGCATTTTCTCTTTTCCCAAGCCATGCCTTAAGGCTTGGGATCCGATTTGGATCCCCAAGCCTGAGGCATGGACCTTCACAAACATAGCAAACAACATGTTTTTACAAGAAATGTAAAAATGCCACTTCCTCTATGATAAATCAAAATAAAACAATCGATAAATTTTTTAAAAATATACCACGACGTAGAGCAGTGAGTCTCTTCTTTATAAAAATATAATTTTTCAAATTTTCGACTAATACAAGGTTTCCATATTATTTATTTTCTAACTATGCCTTTTTATAACTATTTTTGAAGTGTAAATATGTCTATCTTTCATGGTGTATCTTTTTTTGGGTGATCGAAATTTTAAAAAACATATACTAGCCCAAACTAGGCATAATTCTATACATATTCAAAAAAAAATCTAATTTTCGATATTTTTTGAGGTAGTTAGGGGGCACACGGTCGGAGCTCCATTATTTTTCAAAACATAAAATTTTGTACTAGAAAAATCATAAATAAAAAAATATTTGCTAAAAAAATCTTTTAAAAAATGGATCCCAAACTAGATGCTCCTAGCTATCTTTCTACCAAAGGGTTTTCAAAAATACTAAATGGCGCTAAAAATGGTGGGGGCACAAAAGTCACTCTATTATGTTTTTTAACAAAAACAGGAGCACCTGTTGGTATTTTAGTTGTTTTACCCACTTAAACTTATCCATTTTCAATAAAATTTAGTATCTTAGAAACTAGACTCAAAATGCTACGATTCATATTTCTACAACATCTTCCAATTTTGAGTGTAACTATTTGAAAAACTCATACAAGTTGAAGTTTTTTTTTCAAAAAATGCATCCACTTAAGACCCCCTTTTGGCCCCCAACTTGGTGCACTTACCCATATACCCCACGCTTCTTTTCCTTAGCTTCCTCAATGATAGAGATCAAACTAAATATATGATCACTAGTACGATGGTCCCTTTTAAAACATGATTTCTCTAAGTTTGCAAAAGTGAAAAGGTGATTGTTCCATGTAATCTTGTTGATGTATGAACTTTGGATAAGGACCCGGCTTGTGCACGATGAGGGAGTCATGGCACAACTACAATGGAACAAGGTTTGTGGAGATACCATTGGTATCCTCGATGGGTGAAGAAGGGAGAAAGATGAGGAAGTGATTTTTGGGCATTGCATTAATCCTAACACTTTCGGATTTTGTTTGCAAAAATCACAAAAGAATTTGAAGAGGATCAAAACCACCAAATTTAAACCCTTGTATTAGTGCAATAATATATATTGTGGTTGCACCTACTATAATTAATGGCTCTGCCCAAGATTTGATCAAAAACCTTTGAATGAATGTGGTCACTAATAAATTATAAATAGGGTCCAAGAGCCATGAGATCGAGTGATGTTAGATGTTAGGATGGGTAATATTATTTTTTCTCATTATCAAGTGATTCAATAGAGTTTTTAACAAAAGAAGTAAGAATGTCCTATTATGTCGCTAGATTTTGATGAACATGTAGAAACAAAATCAAGACAAAGTGTTGAATGAGTGATACAAGGTATAATGTGTTTTTATTGATTATAAATGTGTGTGTGTGTGTGTGTGTTATTCATATCGATTTACTTGTATGATTTATAGTACAACATATTAAACTTGTAAATGGTCGACTAATGTTTAGCCTTGTCCAAATGTTTGTACCTTGATTGAATGGTTTGATATGATTTGAATGATAATTACATCATCTAGGAGACCTCATTGAGGGTATGATTCCCATGCCACCATAAAGCGGAGAACGTCCAAATTCCTATGCTTCTGTGAGTACTTAAGGCATCATATTTAAATGATGTCAATGCACAAGGTTATACATGTTTGAGTATGCGCTTGGGAGTGCACACCCTCCTAAGGCTACAAAGGTAGCAAGGAGTACACAAATATGGATAAACAACCAAAATTTTAGCTCCATTTCCTAAAAGGAAGGAAATTTCTCATTAACCAAATGGGACATGACAGATAAAATCTTTCCCAAATATAGTACTAAAGGAGATGGAGAAGAAACATCATAAAAACTTAAACAAGATGTCAACGTGGATTTGGGTATAGCTAACTTGAATATGAGGACCTAAACCATCCTTCACACATAGGCAGTGTATATTGTGTGAGAGGATTACATAGAAGGGACCTAAAAGGAATATCCATGATGGAAATAAAAGGGCATGATGAGAGGGAACTCATAAGGTCTTGATAAAACCAAGGAAGGATTTGTGTTAGTGGATCTCCACGAGTACATGGAGGGAAGGAATTGAGGATTCCATGAGAACCCCATAAGAAGAGGGAAGGCATGTGACCACCACAGCCAAGAAGGAGATCCCACCTCTATGTAGTTGAAGACATCTGAATTGGCTTAGGGCCTTAAGTAAGAGCTCTTAGAGAAGGTAACACACCACTCTCGACACTACAAAAAAAATACTACTATGGTATTTTTAACTTGATAGCAAATGAGCTTGACCAAGAAGGTTTGTAATTAAGAAAAGAACTAACTATTGCTTTATGAAATAAGGTTAGAATTGCAGTACTACAATAACTAATTCCATAACATTGTCATTAGAACTAGGAATAACACCAAATATGACATTGAACTATGCAACGTGAATGTAAAGTAGCACAAACACCATCAAATACCGTAGATAATGAATACAATAAAATGGCCACCACCTATAGGACCACCCTTGACTGTACCACCTTTGACATGATTTTCCATGATAAGACCACCACCTCAAGTGTTGAACACATGTACAAATGTGTTGAATACATCATGAGCGCCAACACACTAATTATTTTTACAATCAATCATTGAAGTTGCTATATTAAAGTGGAGTGGAGAATGTGAAATGACCACATGCAATCATGTGAGATCATTCGAAGGGCAGAGGGAGTCACCACTCTAGAGAGAAAGGTGATCCATTATTCGACCGCCCTCCTAGATCATGCACATATGTAGTATACAATTTTTGACTGTTGCAATAAGTTGTGGACTACATATTATTAAATAAGAAATTTATGGAAGAATTTGATATCCCAAAATTTGAAGAATAGAGTATAACCCTACTTAAAGAGATCAAAAAAGGTTTCTCAAAGAGCGTATGTGTTATAAAACAAGGTTTAAGAACATGATTTTGAAGCTGCTATATAAGCTTTACCTAGTCCAATATGCAAAATAGTTCGCCGACAAATTGACAGCCTCCTCATGTCCTCGAGGTTAACACCATGATGAATACATTTGTAGAACCAAGAGAAGTGTTAGATGCAACCCTATACATCGAGGGATTGGGAGCATGGATACAACCATCAATTTTCTCTTGAAGCATGGATCTTGAAAATGGCCACTCAATTATAGATGTTGATGTTGGAAGTACACATGAAACCTATAAAAAAATATGATGTGTTGATTGTGAGGAAGATGACCATATTAAGGATAATTACCCAAGAAAGAGCATGTGTGTTTTCATAAGTGTGCGCAAGATTTGCCTTAAATACCAAGATATAGTTAAGTGCCCAATAGTACATAGGAAAAAATAAGAAAAAATCTCATTATGGTGAAGATTTGCAACTTTAGAACCCGTGAAAATGAGAACTTCTAAATGGTATGAGAAGTGCATGAAGCATGTGAGAGAGTGCACTAGATGGTTGTTGCGTCTTCTAACTAGAATCAAGGTTATGTGGGAACGAGAGGTTTCAGAGGAAGAGGAGACGCGAGGGGAGGAGGAAGATTTACCCTAAGAACTTGTTATAAGTGTGGTTCCTTAGACCACTACTAGAGGGATCACCCAACTTACGTAAGTGTGGGCATTCCAAAGCCATGCATATAATTGAGGAGTGGATAAAGTTGTATAAGAAAATGAGCTAAAATGAAAAAGATGTGAACAAAGGCATAAGAATGATAAGGATTGGTAATTGTATACCAAAAGAGCTTGAGGGCCCTAAGTTTGAAGAAAAATTGAATGTCACAACGTGTAGTGTAGTCGAAACCCAACCTTAAAGGATGGACGCCCTAAAGAACCTATACTACAATGAATGCCCATGAAAGTGATTGACTATTTAGATATTGCTTTCAGTAAGGGGAGTACAAATGGAAACATAAAATGAAAGAACAAACACACTAGTGACCCTTAGACAAGAGGTAATGGAACTCTCGTAAATCCTAGGGCTTTCAAAGACAAATGGGGTAAAACCATTGTTAAAAGAATAGATGACACAAACCTTAGGAAGCATACCCGAAGTGGAAAAGTCTGGTTGGATGATAACTCAAGGTAGTTAAGAATATATTTAATAAGTAGTTGTTCTTAGAAACCACCATCGATAGATAAGAAGTGTGTGACATACTAATTGAAACATGTAATAATAGTCAACATTCTTACCAAAGAAGCTTCAAACAGGATGGGTAGGATGGATTTAAAGCCCACTCCCAATATTTTGTTTATGGCCAACAAGACATGGACCATTCCCCTTGGCATGTTGAAGGATGTAGCCTTGGCGATCATGGGAGTGGAATTCACAACATAATTTGGGGTGATAGAGAGCTTGCAGAAATTGACAATTACCCATCCTTGCTTGGTGGGTTGCAATGCTTTGAAAATAATGTTGATGTATGTAAAAAAATGCTAAATGATCTTTGAAAACAATGAACACCAAAGCATGATCCTTATAGAATCATCCTAGTGGACTCCCATTAGTTTAAAATGAAGATGTAGATGATGATATAAATTACATCTACAACATCACAACTCGAGTGAAAGATTATATCAACCTGAATAATGAGGGTTACACTGAATGGAAGACTGACGCCTCTGCCTTGGACATTGCAAGTCATGATTTTTATCATTGGGTTGAAGATTCATACGAGTTGACCAGAAGAATGCGCGACTCATAGGTGATAAGAAAACCCAAGGAAGTACCAACACATAGGATGTTGAGTGGAATCGACACACCAACACTCACACAAGGCAACTTGGAGCACTATTATGGAGATGTAAGTATGTGACAAACATGAGGAGAGCCCCACCATGAAAAGGGTCCCATGAATAAACCAACAAAAAGTGAAGTGCCTACAGTAAGATAAACTTGTATGTGCAGAATAACAAGACAAGATGACCATGCTCAAAGAAGGGATGTGAGCATGCCAAACATTTCCCAAAATCTCACAACATCATTGTACCCCACATGAACACACTAGAAAATGATGCATCTAAAATGTGTTGACTTGATGTCAAATTGCTCCAAAGGTATTTTAATGATGGTTAAAGCCATACCATTCATGACAAGTGTGGATGGACCAAAACAAATATGACTTCAAGCCCAAAAAAATCCAAAAATATTTCATTAGTCATACTCATTGCTTTTGTTACATTTGTTTTGCGTACTCGTTGGTTGTGTACCATTTTTGGTTTTGAATCCAATCATTGAGTGGATTTTGGAAGTAGAAAATAATGACTAAAGGTGTGTAAACAAGGCACTTATCAAGAAACTATCAAACAAGTTACACAAGACAAAAAGGCCAAAGCTATTCAAAGGGCGAAATTGTGCTAAACTCGAACCCACACAAATGGACAAAGATACACAAGGTACTCACATACATTACCGTGCATTAAAGGTAGAAAAAAGGTAGTGCACGAGAAAGGCACAACACAAGGAAAAGGAAAGTTTGCACATGGTGGTTGTGTGACAAGAGAACAAAGGTAAAGGTAATTCCGTGAGTAAAAGAGGTTGAGGTCATGGATTCATAGGGACGGAGTTTTACATGTGGTAAAACTAGTCATGCAACATTGGAGTTTCTACATGTGCATTGTGAAGGAAGTAAGTGTAACAAAAAAATGTGTATATTAAACAAGTAGATGAACAAAGTGATGTGTCTATTCATAACATACAAGAACATGAAATTAGAGCGGGGCTCATGAAGAGGGTGTTATTGAATCATGTGAAGTAGGAGAATAAACCTAACACGATTTTTTTCTAAAAAAAATCTTACACAAATTTGGATGAAAAGTATATAGATTGATTGTAGATGGCGGCACTATAAATAATATTTTCTTGCAAAATACGATGGATAAATTGAACTTAAATAAGATATTGCAACAATAGCGTGCAACTAGGAAAACATTACATGGTAAAAATTAATTTGCAAAACATTACACCAATGTAAGAAATATTATGAAACTTTTTTTTAATAATTCATCAAAAAGCAGCCCAAAAAAGTTGAGAAGAATGTTCGAGGTTTGTTTTTATTTTTTAAATGAAACAAAAAGTTATCCAACTTTCCATTAAAAAGAATAATTTTTCATTAAAAAAAAGGGTTGAGTATCGCAAAACATGAAAAGACGCATGTTGTTAGAATAATTGAAAAATATATTATATTAAAATAAATATCTCAAAATATGTACACCGGACTTTTTGTAAGCCCGTTACGAAACACGGGCGCTACATTTTTCTAGAGACAAGGTGGGCCCAACCGGCCCGGGTAAATATCTACAGGTCGTTAATTTGAAAACACACTCATTTCGAGATTGAAGATAGAATGTTCAGAAAATATATTCTATTATCGAAGTAGGCCCGCCAATCCACGGGACTTGTATTCTGACGATCCCGTCCTCACTCCCGTAAACAAAATCAACGGACTTGTCATTCAATCTGCAGAGTTTGGGTTTGCGAGAGGCGTGGGCCCACATTTCTCCACACCCTTTCACCTCCACCCTCGAAGACGCCACGCCATGCCTCACACGCTCCACGGCCCCACCCGTGTTAAGCATGTTCACCAATCCG
The DNA here is from genome assembly GCA_018340775.1 of Taxus wallichiana var. yunnanensis. Classification (NCBI taxonomy): domain Eukaryota; kingdom Viridiplantae; phylum Streptophyta; class Pinopsida; order Cupressales; family Taxaceae; genus Taxus; species Taxus wallichiana. The sequence continues at coordinate 176,345,266 of CM031236.1, forward strand.
ATGGCGGCAAATCGGACGCCACGTGGAGTTCTCCTGACCGGCACGATCGTGAAGAGCTCGAAGCTGAAGGGGTCCAGTTCCACGTGGACCTGCTCACGCGGTCCGAGCATGAGGAACTTGCGGGCCTGGAACATGTACACCGCGAACTGCTCCACGCCCTGGACGGACAAGGAGGCATCGTACACCTGGTACCACTCCACGTCAGCCGCAGATACCGTGGAATATACCCGCTTCGAGAACTCCGCCGCGCACTTGTTGGTGCGCTCCGCCTTGTGCCAGCCGCCTCCCTGGCAGTTGAACGCCCCCACCACGCCGGAATACTGGAAACGGACGGATATTCATTGTTAGTAACGACCGGATATTCAATGTATATATCTTAGGATCAGACGGATATTCAATGTGTATGGAAGGTTAGGGTTTAGTCGGTTTTCTACCTTGTTTAAGTTCCAGATCTTGAGCATTGTCTGGCCGTTGTGCAGCGGATCCTGGAAGAGGCAGTCGCGGGTGGGCAGGGCGTAGTGACGGCACCGCAGAATGGATCCGTCTGGAACAACTAGTTTTTTCAGGAGGGAGAAATCGTGGTCGCCTACCTTGTCGCTGACGTAAATGGGGCCGCCGGAAATGGCCCTGGAAGCCGCGTGGAACGCCGCGCAGGGATGCGTGGTCTGAAACATATCCCAGTCTGGCTGCATCACTTGCCCCATCCACAGGCTGTTGTAAGCGCAGTGCACCATGTGGCAACCTTGCAGCCAGTAAGTGTCATTTTTGTCCAGTCCGTTGGGGTCGTTGGCATCAGAACACGGCCAGAAATCGTCCCCTGCAATAAAATTCCAAAATTTGCCTAAATTTAGAATTCCGTATCGGATCCTGTCACACCGATCAAAAAAGGAATGGAAGCGTCGTTTTCAGGATTAGAGGATTCGAACTTATGACCTCGGAAAAAATTGTACATACCAACACGGCCTAGCGTGATCTGCTCGGTGCCGAGATACACGAAGTCGTTGCAGTGCTCCATACTGGCGATCACTCCGTTTCCCTTGAAGTATTTCCGCATGGACTCGCTCAGCCCGTTGAAATACGCTTTCTCCAGCTCCACCCGCCCGCCGAAACCCTCGCTCAGCATCTCCAGAACCTGGTTAGGGTTTTAAAAATGTCAAATTGAAATCTTATGAATGCGGAACATTAACACAGGCATCTCCAGAACCTATTTAGAGTTTTAAAAATGCCAAATTGAAATCTTATGAATGTGGAACCTCTTTAGGGTTTGAAAAATGTCAAATTGAATGCGCAAAATTTTCACAGGCATCTCCAGAACCTGTTTAGGATTTTAAAAATGTCAAATTGAAATCTTCTGAATGCGGAAAATTTTCACTTTCACAGGCATTTCCAGAACCTGTTTATGGTTTCAAGAATGTCAAATTGAAATCTTATGAATGCGCAAAATTTTCAGAAGTTGTTCGGAAATGAGATTTTACATGAATAACGTCGATTTTAACTCCGTCGATTCCAACGCGAGACAAATACGAATGCAGCGAATCGAACAACTCCGCGGCGCGCTCCGGCGGGACAAGGCCGACGCCATTGTTGACGATTTTGTCGACGGCGAGGTCCTCCATTGTCGTCTGCAACCCGGGCGACAACCTCGGCGTCAAAATCCGCGACGGTAATTTGGTGGCACCCGGACGCACCTCCCCAGTAACCGCAGAAGGCGTGCCAGACATAGACGAAGTCCAGATTATGAAACTCCGTCTTCAGATCCTTCACAAACGCAGCCATTCCCGTGTCTTTTTCTTCCTCGTCCTCGTCTGAACAAATTTCCGTTCGCAGTGTCCCGCCGACGTAGCTGCCGAACTTGTAATTCTCCTGGAAGCGCGAGAGTCTGCAGGGCATCTGACTGCCGGCGACGGTGAGCTTCATGGCCTCTTTTGACGGGTCGTCGTCGTTGGAAATCGACTGCCACCCGTCGTCGATGAGCACCAGACCCGGCGGGCACCCGCCGTCCGTCAACCGCTTGACGCCATCCCACACACCCGCAGGCGCAACCGTCAAATAAAACGCGTCCCAAGTGCACCACCCGAACTTATCCACGACGCCCGGCACCGTCTTCTCCTCCAACAGCCTGAAAGTACCGAGGTGCACCCGCAGAGCTTTCATGGCGTCCTTCATCAAATCGTACGGATCCGACCCGGCGTGTACGTACACGACTCTACGGAAGCTCGAACCCTCGACGCCATTATCGCAGCTCTCCACGCACACGTCTACGCCGTCGTCTTCCCCCGGTTGCAGCGACGCCCTGAACTTCCCCTCGATAATGGGAAGCAGGAGGACGTATGGGTGGGTGGCCAGACTCTCGCTCGCCGCTTTGGATGGCGTATCCAGAAGCAGAAACTGGGTTTCGGTCTCCATATCGGAGCCCTTGTCGCCCACCCAGTGGGTCGTCCACCAGACCTTGAAGCGGAAAATGCTGCAGAACCTTATGTCTTTCAGTTTTCCCAGCGAGGTCACATGGCGGCTTCGAGAGGTCTCGGCATCAAAACCCAGGAAGCATCCCGTGCGGTCTGCAACTTTGGAATTGCAGAGAGCAGAAAACGGCGAGAGCGTCACATTGGCGGGCACGTCGTGCAGAAATGGCAGCTCGTGGACGAAGAGCTTCCCGTTTAGCTTGGTTATGGGCTGTTCTACATGACCCAACGGTTGCATGGCCACCTCGGCGTCGGATTGCAAATGGTGAGCCATTCGGATATAACTAGCAAACGCAGACAGGTTTTTTTTCGACAGGTCTCGAGCTCGACTCCTGGGGGACGAAAAAGCAGTATATGAATTTTGAATTCTCACACACAGACATCGATGGCATAACACACTTGTCGAAACTCCCAAGCAGTGGTGTATTTATAGGTAGAATTGCAATTCTTTAATTTAATTCAAGTTAATTTTGTGGCGAAGGGCCTCACGAAGGTTCGGACACTTTGATGTATGCGCCAGAAAATCCATTACTCACTGGTGTCGAGCGCTGGTTGAATCTTGAGGAGAGCAGAGGATAAGAAGCCGACACGTATCGCTTTCCCCGACCCTGTCACCGAATTCTCGTGGGAAGCGACGTGCATTTGAGGGACCCGGCAATATGGGTGGGCAGTTGATCTCATGTGTAGAATTTGCGGTGGAGACTGCAGACATGATTTGTAATTGCAAGAAAAATATTTAACAAATTCAACTAACAGTAACTAACAGGTAATCGCAATATCAACTAACAGGTATTCTTTGAGGAGTTGCCGGTGGATTTGGATGATGATTTGACGAATTCCTTTTTAATTTGAAATGATTATAAAGGAAGGGCGGGTCCACACCGGCTGCTTCAAAAATGGAAATAGTTAATTCGCTAGAAAGTTACATGATAAATTAGGATTCAACAAACACGTTTCAAATTATTAAGACACTAGCAATTGCACCACAATGGAAATGCCGAAAGGGGAGGCAACAATTGTTCGGAAATAGTAAAGTGTGTGGAGAGAAGGAACTGGAAGTGTGTAGAAGAAGATGACAAATAGAATAGGGGAAGAACATGAGACGAGAAGAGGAGGGAGGAAGAATGTGTGTGGAGGGAGAAGTTATGGCTTTAAATTTGTAAGGAGCTTTGTAGATGAAGTAGTCTTTGTTCTTATAATTTGCGCGTCGGCACATATGTGGCAAGAGCTAACGTGGAGCACCTGTCAAAAGAAAATGTTGGGTAGATACAAAGGTTCTGTAGGCATCATAGTATTGAAATAATTATGAATGTAAGGCCCTAGCGTTCAACATCTCAAATGTCAATAGTTGCCAATGAGGAAATCTAGAAAATATGTGGGTTGTCAATGAGGAATCTATTAAGCAAGCAAAGATTCACTTCAATAAAAACAAAAGAAAGGTTCAACTGCAAGGATCTAATCAGACTGATTAGATCTCATTATTTGGATTTCGATGGCGGCGAAAACTTTATAGGTCATCTTGAACGGTTGCAGAACATTTCCTAGTTCTAGATGAAAATTGCATGAGGATGACAACACTCTCCTTGTTGAATACAATCATAATACTCTTGCCTTTTTACAAGGGGGTCGATCGCCTAACAAAAGTTATTGAATCTTGTCAACAAGCTTTGGATCCGATGACTTTTGTTCAAAACTGTTATTCTCAACATCTGAAAACCATTAATCTACTTGATGTTATCGACATTGATGCATTGATATAATATGTATGACTACTTACAATGATTTCAAAAGGCTCGTAACGTTGCACAAGCAAGTTCTTGATTCTCTAAACAATTCACCCAATTCATCCGGCTGTGCAACAGACGATAATATGGCTTGGGAAGCCATTGGAAGTATACTGAAAGATGCTAAGACACAACTGAATGTGCATAAGCTCTTCATGGTAGCCAATAGAGCTAAGGGCCACAAAGAAAATGTGGGTGTGGAAGATTGTGATCCACGGGATTCAAAGGATTTGGGTGCAATAACAATCTATTCAAAGTGTCATCTACTTAGTGTCGTGAACTTATTTGGCAATCACCCTTTGGCGTGTGCTTTCGTGCCCATCCCTCTTGCGGTCCCTATCAGTGGTGCTAGAAAACAAGTTAACGTGTAAATTTAGCAGTAATTGGATAGTTGCAGCGAGTTCAAATTTTTGCCCTCACATAATTAAATAAACAAGACGTTACATGGAATTGTGCTAAATGGGGCTCTCATTAATAGTCGTCCCAAAACCAATGCCATTATGGATTAAATCGGCCCTACATACGGAGATAAATTTGTGGCAATGTGGCCCTAAGTTTCAAACCAAATATTTCTTTCTCCCCACGTATTTAACAACAAAATAAAAGTTGAGTGGAAAAATAGACCCATGTCAAAAAACCCGCCAATTAGATTAAGCGCTTTTCAAAACCCAAAGCAAACCATGGAGAGGACAACCCACGGCCTTACGGACCTGTCATTTTCCTTGCATGATTCTGCAACCATGACATGTGTCAAAAACCGATGGCCGGACTAAATCCGTGCTTCGTTGCATGTACCGATTAACAAAAACAAACCACTGATTTTCTGCTACCGTGTTAGAAGTCAAACACTTGGCTATAAAAGGGAACACATATCGGCGTAATTAACAATCACTTTAAGACTATTGGGTTACTTTATTTGAGTAACTATTTTAGGTGGTTTAAGTTGTGGATTTGGTTCTTGATTTATTTGTGGGGAACATAGAATCTAGTATTAGAATAATCAAACAGAAAAAATGTACTGACTATCACTAGCTTCAACCAAGCAAAACTAATTATTAGAGTTGCACTCACAAAACACCAAAATCGCAACATAACATGTCCAAAGAATACGAAGCTCTTGTGGAAATTGAACCCTTCCTACTTTTAAAATCACTTTTCAAAAAATCAACATTTTGAATTCACTTCTTATTTATTTAAGAAAAATTGTTATTTTATAAAATAGGGTTATAATTGAAAAGAAAATGTCACACAATCTTTAGGCTTTTATTATGCCATCAAAGTTACCCCACAACTACCCTAGTAATATTATGCTTTTGTCTAATAAGAAGTCAAAGTTCAAATTTGTTAGACGTTTACACATTTTTCATGTTTTTAGCCATAAAATCGCTACAATTATTTTTAAGTCTTCACTCTTCCTACTTGTGTATTTAAAAAATTACCAACTTTTTATTTAGAATTGTATGCAAGTTATATTTGTATGCATATGTATATAGTATTAACAATGGTTAAAATAAAAAAATGTTGCCTTTTCTATATTATAAGTAATGTTGTTTTGCACAATTTGAAGGGTGATACTAAAAACTACTTGTCACTTAAAAATGTTTTATGGCCATATGTAGTTGTTATATTTAAAACATACTCGTAAATTGTTGCTTGACATGTGTAATAATAATAATTTAATGTCACAACAATCAATATAAATGTGAAGAGTTGCAGATGTATATTATCATTTCCCTCTATCATTCCTAATATCACTGTACCCATCTTTCTATTCTTTCGAGTCAAGCTAAATAAGGATGTATTTTTCCATCTTGTTGCCCTACTTCCCTTTGTATTTAATGCAATAAATATTTCTCATGATGTTTATTAAGATAAAAGGAAAAACACTCAAACATATGACCACTTCGATGAGACAATCTCTAGAATTCAAAGTAATAATGAGAGGAAGTTCCTTGATATGATTTATGATAATTCGGTAGAGCTTTCCTCTCCTTATTTACATACATAATTAGGTAGGACCACACCCCTTCATCCTAATTAGGCTAGCCTAAAGAAACATTCGTAACTAAAAAATGAAATATCAAGGTTATGCACTTCATTCCATAAACTTAGTACACTCAAGAAGATAGAATATTAAGGTCAGAATAATGTCTTTGTATTTTGTTAACATTTTGGCTCAAAGATTTTGGTAGTATCGATTTAATTAGTATTTAGAATATTAGGGATGTACCAATATCTTTGTATTTTGTTGACATTTTGGTTCATATATTTTAGTAGTATTGGGTTGATTAGTATTTTCAATTTGTTTTGTGGTTTCCTTTTTTATTTTTACAAAGGAGTAAAAAGTGTTTCTAATACGATGATTACATTCGACAAATGCAACTCATTGTGGTCCAATATATAACCAAACATTGACTAGCTATTTCTCGCCAATGGAAAATTTTATATAATACTTCTACAAGCCTTATTGATTGTAGCTCCCTCAAAATGGTTAGGTGGAGTACGAGTGCTCTATGGTTGTTCCTTTGTATTACTTCTCCATATAGATGGTTGAGTTGAATATGGGGCCACAAGCGTGTGCAGAGGCCAACTATACCGTAGAATGAAAAAGGCATGCCACTTGCCATGATATATTATGTTTCCCTCAAGATTTAATATTTATATGCCCTCATCCTCATATATGGCTACAACCTTCCCATCACCGCATCTCCCTAAAGAAGCTCGGTCAAATGCTTATACCCAACTTGCATCAATAATATGAACTTGAGATGCATGGTTTCTTTTAACATGAAAAAAAAACATGGCTATGGCATGGCTTGTAAGAGCATGTTCTTTTTCTTTAGCATGCCAAGTAGTATGTTAAATAAGATCCTATGGAAATTTATAGACATGAAAACCCATTGATTTCTCTTACCTCTTTGAGAATGTTTGTCCTAGTGCTTACAATTACTCGTATGACAATCCTACAAACATCATTACATTTTTTGGAGATGGCCATCTAATAAATTTTACCTTCAATGACAACATTGGTGACCCATTTTATAAGTACACCTTCAAGGTTTAAATACCCCAGATGGTACACTCCTATAACATTTAATACTATATCAACTGATAAAGTGTTCTTGTAAGTTGTAGATCATCATTTTTGTGTTGAGATATGCATTGGTTCTAGTCATATTCCCATATATATAAAAAAAGACGAACTTGTTAATGTATTTTAGATGTATAATGTTAATCGGAATAGAGTTATTTTTTAGATTGTGCTTAACTAGAATGTTATCATTTTGTTTGGATAATTTGGGTATTAAATTTTTTTATTGTGTTATGTTAGATGCATGATTTTGCATGGTAAAAAGATGTTTTTACAAAAGTTTTTTTTTAAAAAAATGTATTTATCTTGTAGTAGAGAACTCCAATTGGGAATTATAATGATATATTGAAGTTATTTATTGGTTATAGATTAATAGCCATTGGGAGTCAAAGCAGAGGATTTACTACCTAAATTTTCAATGAGTTCAATTATATCTTATAATTTTTAATGTTCAATCTATTTAATTATAATACCTACGACATTTGATTGCTTGAATGGAACATGAAAAATGCTAATAATAGTTTGAACTTATTGTGAATGGTAATAAATGAAGATTGTGCATCTACAAATACACATGAAGCACCATGTCTCATGACTAATGTAATAATATTATCACTTATTTCTTTAAAAATTCACTTTCAAAATCATTAATTTTTATGTTCTAGATACCTAAATCGCCCTATCGAATTTGATGATTAATTATTGACATTTATCTCATCCCATGACTCATTGTGTACTAAATTTATTAATTCATACACATACCTTACTCAAATAGCATTACAAGCCACTAGGTCACACTTGTTATCCATCATTGACTAGTCAAAATCTCATCCTCAAAAGTCGCAACACATCTTTGGACATCTAGCCACCATCTCCAATGGATAGTTTATATTGTGCACTATGTTTGGGACGAATTCATCCGTCATAATATATAGTCACTTGGATGAATATGTATCAAGTAAATAGTTTTGTCCTATAAACTCTAATAGTTATATTTTAAAATCCACAAGCTACCCTAATAAGTTATGTGTTTTAATAGGAAATCCTATTCCAATAATCACCTATAAAAGAACTTTCATCTAACCCATTTTAAGGGCTTCACACCTCACAACTTAAGACTACTTAACAAATAAAAAAAATAATTACTAAATTATTTTTTAAAGCATATTTAGCCATCTCCATGTCTACACACATCTTACAAAGCTACCCTAGGCCATTTGCAAAGCTACATATTACACACAAAGATTATTGCTAAGTACCCGAGGCTACATTGTGATATATATCTTGCATATATACATCGGGTGAGGAAGTGTGATGTTTTATGCCTCTTCAAAGCATGTCTACATAGGCATGGTGGGTGCCTCACAACCCAAAAATGCTAACCCCTTTTCAAGAAAATAAGGAGAAGAAAGGAGAGCTAATCATTTCGCACAAATACAATCATGAGATTATAACCATAGAAAATGAAGCCACAAACACAAGAATATAATGGCAAAAGAAACATCCAAATCACATCCATAAGGGAAAAATCCATCGAAAGAGGAAAAATTTACTTGGGCAACTTTGTTTGAGACAGTTGACTTCATCTTGCTTGCAAAATTATGCTCCCAAATTTTTAGGACGTCTCAAAAACAACCTAGACACCCTCTCTATGCATTTTCATATCATTATCATCATATCTCAATATTAAATCATTGCAATCCTCTCTAACCATAACTTTTTTACATTTTTAGTTGTATTTTACTTGAATATGATTTAAGATTTGATTGTTTGTTTGTATGTAATGCAATATGATCTTATCTCATACTTACATAATTGATTAATGTTTTGATTAGAATAAACCTAATATTCACATTAGATTGTGGCAATCTTGATTACTATTGATCAAGGAAATTTAAATCTTTATCGTGGGATTGAGATCAAATGAGTATAACAAGAATGAACAAGATCTATCATGCAAGAAACAAACAAGTATGAGTGATAGTGAGATAATAATGAATTAGCTTGTATCTAGAGATTTGGGATGATTCTGGGATGGGAAACTGGATATAAAGGATGGATTTGAATTTTTATGCTCTTTTTGAGAAAACAAGATCCGAGAACCTCTTCGAAAGGACCATCCAGGGCCGATGTCGAACAGGCCCGGGTGCAAGTGCCTGGAAATAGCTCTTCTAACTTTTTCAGTGGTCTAAACTTGTCTTCTTTCGTTGAATTTCTGTCACATCCACTTCACTATAGGGTACATGTGTCATACTTGTTCTTGCAAAAAAACCCTAACTACCTGCATAAAGCTCAAATAAACATTAAATGAAACAAATAATGCATATGCTTGAGTTGGACAGACTCTCTGGCCACCCCAATGTGATTGTCACATGAGCACTACACTACATTTTAGACATTATCTATTTCTTGTGTGTGTGATTTGAATCGTGTCCCTCAAAACTAGGTTTCCCTTGTGTTAGTCACACCAAGATAGCGGACTACATCTACTTTTTCCCCAAGATGAATTTGTGAGATGAAATTCAGAAATAGCCCTTCCTATGTAATGAATGCTACAATCCAAATGCAGTCCTTGAATTTTGATCTTTTTTGAAGTAGTAAATGGTAAGTATTAGCCCCCAAATCATCCAAATCTAATGATAGTAAGTAACTCATGTATATATATGATTCCCTTGTTTGAATTTCATCATTAATAAGAAGAAATCTCGAACCAAAGTCATAAGATTTTTTTAGAAAAGGTACCAAATGATGTGGCATTAGCAAATTAGGACAAGGATGGAAAAGGACAAAAGTGCCCAAAAGGGACAGTAACATGTAGGCACTCATGTCCTTAATGGGAAGTACTTTCTGGGATGCTAAGAAGATATAACGGTAAACGCAAAGTTGGATCATATGTTTTCTAATGTCCAAGAGTAAAGTGGTCATTCCAGAAAAGTAAATAAGAAGAGTGTGTAAGAGGATAAAACAATGTAAAAGCAAAACATGTGTTGTTAATGTTTAGTTTTCTCACTTAGGAATCATGCATATAACGACATACTTAGAGGCCTGATGTAAATAGAAAGTACGTTATTTTGTGACTACAACCGTAATTATACACAATCATAGGGCTTCATTCCTCACCCCTAGGGTTTTAGATTCCTTCAGAAATAATTTGTTTCACACTTATTTTAGGGTTTCTTCATTCCCTAATTTACCTTTGTGTTTAATACACTAGCATAATAGACGATCCTAATACACTCTCTTCTTTATAACTTATCATGATAGACGAAATATGACAATTTACAAAGGATAATCCCCCAACAACACCTCATCTATTACATGTTGCACAATTAAAAATGTCAATAATAAAAAATATAAGGTAGGGGAAACCAAAGGTGAACCATGTCAAGTGTTACAAACCCATCATCTAATTTTATAGTTATTGGGTGTAATATATGGGTGTATAATATTAGATGATATACTTCACAAAATGGAAAGTGAGGGCTACACTTCTATTTTTATTAGCTATTGTAAAAATGTGAAGGCATGTAAATATTCATTATTTGGGCACCACTATAGTATTTTATGGATGAGACATGTTATTTGATGAACAATTCCTATGAGCCAACATCTTCTCCTCCCCCTCCATTACATTCTTTTATTACATACACAACTTAGTGCTCATCCTTTGTAGAAGAAGATTGTTAGGATGAATTCAACTTTAAACATTAACAAAGTAAAAATGATAAATCATAGAGGGGATATTGTTCTCCTCCAATGTCAATTTAACACTATGTTCCACCACCTTTTAAAATGAACAACTAGAAGATCATCAAAAAAACTTAATCTATGGAGTTCTTAATTAGGCTATTGTATGGGTAGGGAATCCTAGATACCCACACATGAATCAATCACAACATCAATTTTGTTTTGCACACTTGACATAATTAGTAGTGAGTTAGGATTCAAAGTATTATAATAAAAATTTTGGACATCATGAATGGTAGGATGATGTGGTAGAATAATTTCATTTTTTGAAGATGAACAAAACTTGAGACACCATTCCACTTATAAAAGGAAGAAAAATCATGAGATTCACATGGGTGTGCCACATTAAGAATGCTAAAAATGGGTCAATTAAGAGGTACAAATATAAAATGGGTTCTAAATTATTTGAACAACTTTAAAGTGTTTGTTATCTTGAAAATTTTTCTCCACCTTCCAAGATGAAATCCGTCACATTTGTACAACCTTTATCTGCAATACATAAATGGGAAGTCTACCAAAGGTATGTAGAAAAATTTCCCTCATACATGGTGATTTGCAGGAAAGATTCTATGTCCCATACTCTTAGGTTAATTAGTAGTGAGAACTCTGTTGGTGTAGGTTATTTTCCATGTATTTATTTTAAATACATGGAATACCTCCACATAGGTGATTCACCATGTTTAGGTGTCCTAGGGTGTCATTATGGCTCTTACACACGTCATAGAGCGTCATTGGAGTTACATTTGACCGCTATTCTGGGAATGTAACTCCCACTTCTCGACGGCTACATTTGTGGGGGAGTTACACACCCCACTACTATTTGTACACCCTTTCATCTTGAGAACAACATGGGGAATGGAATAGAGTTTGGTTTTTTCAGCTTTTTTCCCTCAATGCATGCACATTGCTTCCATGAATGATTTCTTTCTTTGATCTTGAAGCTACATCATTTTGTGGTTGAGTGCAACGTTTTGGTGCTCACGGATTCCCTCCAGATCTTCGTCATTCCTCCGACATGGTATCAGAGCTCGGGGATCGGAATTGTGTTGCTCGCAATAGTTGCTTACTACTCTGTCTCGTAGTTTCTTGTGTAAGCTATCATTTGCATGTGCTCTACTTGCATTTTTCAAGGGTTGTTGGTTTTGTGCTGGTGTGTTTCCTTACAAAGTTGAAGGTATTGGCTTCAAGGCTTTAAAGAGGTTCAAAAATGGTTTAAGGGCCCAACTCAGTTCCAACTCTCAAAGTTGTGAACCGAGCTGTCCCACAGCTCGTTGCATTGCATTTACATTACTCAAACCATGCTTTGCTCATGATTCGATCTTTCAGTGACTTGGGTTGCTCGTTGTTTTGTGCTTGATATCTCCACTCGTGTTTCAACATACACAGCTGGTGATACGTTTTTGCAACTCATGCATTCATTTTACGGGGAGGTTTTTTGCATTACTCAAGATCAATTTGAACGTAGTGGCTAGGGATTTATTTTACTGGCATTCGTTTGCCATGAATGTTGAGTGTTGGTTCGTGCCTTATGCGTTGTGAGCTCAAACTGGTTGCTTCGGCCCTCTCTGAGCTCCCTTCTCTGTGCATGCACTCAGTGCTGTTATATATTTCACCTCACGTCGGCTCCACCTTGCTTCTGGATAAACTTCATTCCTCTCTACGTTTTAGAATAGCTCGTGCTTGATCAACATGTTTTCTTGTATTTTTGGTTCGTTGTTGTTGTTATTGTGCTGATCGTGGCTCCTTGGACGTGGTTTGGCTAGTTCTTTGTTTGCTGCGACTGTGCACTCGAACCTGCTTCATCTCCACACACCTGCACTTGCTCTTCTTGGCGTCGATTACACTGCAAGGCTCTTTATGCATTCTTGCACCGCTATGCACCGTGATTACAATCAAACATGCAACCTGCCTCAATCGTAACACCATGCATGTGGCTATGCTAGTCTCAGACTTTCCACCTACTACCTGGAATGTCGACCTGCTCCTACACGTCGCTGACTGTTGGTGGTTTCTCCTTGGACGTGGCTCGTGTGTTTTGTTCGACCATTTTCTGCCCCGTGGCTTCCTCTGCAGATCCACCTTGCATTTTGATTGAACTCAACAGCTAACACATGGACCCAGCCGTTACCTCTGCTCAATGGTTAGGTTGTTCAACGTCCTTTTTTGCTGGTAGCAAGCTGCAAAATTGTAGTTACCAGCCGTGGCCTCCATCTCGGTCAACGTGGGCCCCCATTCCTTTTTAAATTGTTTGTAGGTCAAAACAATTCCTCTTTTTAATGTTTTGAGGCAAAACATTTATCATCTTGGCATTAAATTATTTTTTTAAGGCTGTAATCTTGCTTGTATTAATGTCCTTCCTTTGAGTGTCGAAGACGGAGGGCGAGGTCCGGGGTTGGCAGGAGGCTAATCCCCCTCGCAAGAAAAACAAACTATGCCTAAAATTTGATGTCGTTTCCAACGGGTACCCACATGATACCCTTTGCACCCATTTCATGCACTTTTTAATGCATTTGCAGCATTTATTGACATTTTCCATCAGTTGCGGGAATCATTTTAATGCTATAACTTTTGACTCACTGCTCATTTTTTAGTGCTTCTTTAGTCAAAGTTGCATGATTTTTCACACATTACGTGATGACATTGTCAGTTTTGTAAACACACTACTTTATAAAGTGCCGCATCTCGGGGGTTGACTAGTACTATTGGGCTTACACACGCAGACGCATTATCGGCCGAGTCCGATGTCTTGCTTTTTTGCATCTTGCATTTTTCATCATGGAGAGTGCTCTTTCAAGACATGAGCATCATAGGATCGCTTTACAGCCTCCGCCACTTCTCACCGGGAGAGGAAACTATTCAGCTTGGCGTGCTTCCGTGGAACATTACATCACCCACGAGGGTCTCTTACCCTTCTTGCTTGGGCCAGTTCTTGCACCCACTGATCATCGTCATCTAGAGGAATTCCTCGACACTTGTGACCACATCTTTGGTCGCATGATGATGCATGTGTCTCGTTCTCTCTGGTTTCACGTGGCAGACTCAGATCCATCCCATCATGTCCGAATCATTCTTCAGTCCCTCTATGGAGACCCTTCACATACTGCAACCATTGTCATCACCGCATCGATTCGATTGTCTCCTCCATTTCTTCATGTGATGACAATTCCACTGACATAGACTTGCTTGGTTCTACTTCTGATGACGAGGATTGTGCACCCAATTCTAATGTCGAGAGTACTACAAAGGACTCTTCTCCTCTTTCTCTCACTATTCCAGAGAGTGTTGACACATCCCACATCTCATCAGATATCGAGCAATCTCATACTTAGTATCACACCGTCATTACACACTCGCCTCTTTTCCACCTTCAATGTGCGAGGACCCTTCCACTCCTCTCGCCTTCATTGGATGACTCATACCTATCTCGACATTGCTCTTGTTTGTTGAGCCCTCTCATTGAGACAAGTATCTTCTTGACCTTAGTCATCTTTTCGCAGAGTCTACTTGTGATGCACTACAGGTCCCTCATCCATCTACAGGTGTTTCAGAGGAGTTCATCATCTCTATTGTTGGGAGTGCCCCTTCCAAGAATCATGTCACTTCCACATTTCTAGAGACCTTCATTGATCCACCCTTGCTTGTGGATCCCTTTTCTGTTGTGGAGGATGTTTTGTTCCCTTCACATCACTTGGACATCCTTTCTGCGGGTGTTCCTCTTTTTCACTCTGACAATTCTATATACATGGCATTACCTTTGGTTCCTTGGCACTCACTCGCTAGACATATGTCACACTTCCGTGCACCAGACTCAGAGTTCTTCATGTTGCTACCTTCAGTTTCCTTTGTGGAGTGGGCGGACTTCTAGCACGTCATTTCTATCCTTCCTAAGGGCAGGCACACAGTTCGGTGCGGGTGGCTCTTCTTCAGTCCAGAGGTAGAGGATCTCGTGATCGACATTCTTCTAGGAGACCTCCTAGAGTCAGAGTTCATATTTGTCCATGGCATCTTCTGCATTCCTCTCATCTCCCTCTTCTTCTCTCTTCTTCTTCTTTCCGAGAGATTGCCTCTTTGTACATGGGTACCTTTACAAGCTCGTCTATGGCCGGGACCCATCCTTGGCATCTTTCTTAGATTAGAGAGTGGACTTGTCTCTCTTTTAGGGGGAGTTTTTCCCACTGGGTTTTCTCCTTTTACTCCACTTTTCGAGAGCTTCTTGTACGTGGGTACCTCATTAGGCTTCTTGTTAGGACCCACTTCTCCTTGTTTTCATCTATGTCTCCACCTAAGCTATGCTTTAGGGGGGGTGTTGGTGTAGGTTATTTTCCATGTATTTATTTTAAATACATGGAATATCTCCACATAGGTGATTCACCATGCTTAGATTTCATGTCATTATGGCTCTTACACACATCATAGAGCATCATTGGAGTTACATTTGACCGGCTATTCCGGGAATGTAACTCCCACTTCTCGATGGCTACATTTGTGGGGGAGTTACACACCCCACTACTATTTGTACACCCTTTCATCTTGAGCAACACATGGGGAATGGAATAGAGTTTGGTTTTTTCAAACTTTTTTCCTCAATGCATGCACATTGCTTCCATGAATGATTTCTTGCTTTGATCTTGAAGCTACATCGTTTTACGGTTGAGTGCAACATTTTGGTGCTCACAAATTCCCTTCAGATATTCGTCGTAGTCTTTGAAAAACTCTAGCTATGTGTGTCATTTAAAAAATTCATTGGAAGGTTTGAAACAAGATCCTTCATCTTCATATTATCAACATGTTTATTATCAATTCTAGTTTTACATAGAATCACTGACCCTAGAATCTACACCAAGAAAGTAAATAAGGAATTCTCGATTTTGTTCCTTTATATGGATGACTTCATTATCATGGGGAGTTGTTGTTGTCGCATGAGATTACACCCGCTAAAACTAGGCTCAATACCTTAGTGAAACATGGAATGATATATTATTGTGGGACTTAACTATATGAGATCAACCTCGAGAAGGACAATGTCCTCTACTGTCTTACTAATGATAATACTACTATTAAGCTAAGATATGCTCACTGAATTGCAGGGGAAATGAGAGAAGGAGTGCATGAAAGGAAAATTAAGCTAAATGAGTGGTGATGGCACCAAAGAAAGGGGATATCTCTCCTTAAGTTTTGAGAAACAAGAAAGACTCATGCAAGACTGAGAGGGAAGATACTAGCCACAATACAACTCTACAATTCCATCAAATTGAATCCTTGCATATATGACACAATGAAATGAAGCCATGAAAATATAGTCCATACACAACATGAAATGAAAAGAACAAGAGAGGCAAGAAGACAATAATCTAAGTCAAGGGGTAGATAGAAGCCACATTCAACATCTTTTTATTTCTTATAAGTATACATAGTCTATTAAATTCACCTAGAATGCTTGGATGCATTAAAAAATATCATATAAGAGGTCTACAAACTTAAATTTCAGCTAACATCTTTACATGGTAATTTTACCAAAAGGAAATAGGATCATTTACAAATGATATTGAGTTGTTTATTATAGAGAAAGAAGAGAAGAGAGAAGGAGAAGATCATAGCATGCTGAAATGAAGAGGGCCAACCACCCGCCGCTCACCAAGGACCAATCACCATTGATTTTATAGGTTAGGTATGGGCGCCGACATTGCTTTGATCGAACACCATCAGTTGCCGGTCTGGGAGGAGGGCGTCATTGAGTTCTATTGATTTTTGATTTAATACCACTTTGATCCTATTTTTGTGACTTTGTGTTTAACATGGAAAACCCGAGACGATCCATAGTGGCATTTCGACTTTTTCATTAATCCACGATCAATCACTAACTCCACAATTCCTCCACCACTTGTGGCCCGATCGTTATTCTTCTCGGGAGTATATTGCATTCCGTGAAGTCGCCTATGTTCCACACCATTTTTCCTTGTTTACAGACTCTTTGTTCCATAAATTTTGTTTGCCTTGTACTACAAAATTTTGAATTTATTTGTTTCACAACTTATACTCCATCATCCCGTGGGTTTTATGTGTTCTACAAATTTTATTTATATCACAAATTCATTTTTCCACAAATTTGTTTATTTTGTACCATGGGATTTTGAATTTACTTGTTCCACAACTTTGTTCTCCTTCATCCCACGGGTTATGCCAACTTGCGCAAAATTTACTTGCGAACTGTTATAATATTCCCGCATTTAGAATTTCTTCTCCTAAAATTCTGTGAATTCCTAAGCGTTTGTTCGCAAAATATATCCACGCAGTTGATGTCCTTTTGTTACATGGGTTAGGTAAACCCGATGAACACTAAGTTCCTGATTTCCATAGAACACTAAGTTCCCGATTTTCGTAGAACACTAACTTCCTTTATTATGCGTATTTTCAAACAAGATCTGCTTAAATCATTAACTTAAATGAAGATTCCCAAATAGCATGGGTGTTATTTTGGACAATAGTTCCAACAAGAAAATCCTTAGTTTCAAGGATGAGTTGACGAAGTACATTGAAATGACCGTCTCAGGACTTATTACATTTTCCTTGGAATTCAAATCTTATAGTCTCGAGAAATGATTTTTTTTAATCAATCCACCCATACACAAGGCATACTTTCTTAAACATGGAAAAATTCAAGTTTTCCCCAAATTCTCATCAATATTGAGTCAACCATTCCACCAAGTGTTCTTATCCTTCAACTGATAACTCACTTTATGGGAAATTGGTGGGAATTCTTCTCTATTTGAATCATACTCATCTTGATATTTCTTTTTATGTGAATCTAGTGTCACACTAGTGTAAATAACTCCATATTAACCATTAGGAAGAAACCAAGCACATTCTCGTACAAAAATATCTTACGCATAAATGGATAAAATGAAACAATGGTCTAATGAACGTCTTAGTGACTATGTTTTGCATTACAAAACTAATATGACTAAAATAAACAATGTCTTAGCTTATTTTGAGGTACAAGACCTATTTTTACAAAGCCTCTTGCCTCTTATTCAAGAGTCAATCATTTTTTTCACCTTTCATTCCTTTGATCGCTTATGTCATATCCTTAAGGACCATGAGGCCAAGATAATTTCCATGGGCAAGCTAAAATATGGTGATCAAGATTTTACTCAATCTAATGTTAAATTCCAAAGTAAATCTACTTTCAAGAGTAAACCTACTTGAACCAAGAGTTGAGGCTAGGCCCACTGTTAATGTAGTGTCTCAACCAATGAAGCTACAACTTCAAGATCCTTGATGAAATTTTACTAAATTGATATCCCACCTCGGTCGATGTTTCAATAACTCCTTGATAGAAATATTATCTCTCTTCCTCCACCACTTGATTCAGATTCTAGTCATCCTTAACACAAGAAATTTGATGAAAAAGCATATTGTGACTATCATTGTTGTAATGGCCACTTTACCAATTAATTTTTCAAGCTCAAACATGCAATTCCGGACGTAATTGATTCTAATGGTATTGAATGGGATGAGCCTGATGCGTTTAAACCTACCAATGATAATGTTAAGCTTAAAATAATTAATGACCCGCTTCCTAAACATGAAAATGTTGTACCTGATGTAACTACTAACCATGCTTACAACGCAGTTCTAGATCATCAATTTCCCAAATCTCCTTTAGATTTTCTTGTTGGTGCTACTAATGCTTCACCACCCATCATTACCTTTACTGATGCAAACTTTCATGCTTCTTTCAAATATTCCAAGGGTCACATTGATGATTTTATTACCAATCATACTCTCAACAATGTAATGATCAATCCAAAATTGAATCTTAATGCATGTTCACTTCCCCTCTTGTGTTCTATTGGATTTACAATCTGCCTAAAATCAAGTACAAGTCACCTAACTCCTATGGGCGCATCACTCTTCCCATCACAATTGGGCCTCTCACTATTTGTTTACCCTTTATTGTCGCATCGAAGTCAAACATTATGACATGGTCTTAGGTCTTCCTTGGCTTAAGGCTATTAGGGTTGTCCCATCTATTGTGCACCAATGCATCAAGTTCATACATGAGCGTCAAGTCATCACTATCTAAGGTATTCCACCTAGGTCCCTTTTACATATTGTTCCTCAAGCTTCACAAGTATCTACCACTAGTGCACCGCCTACTTTAGTTAGGATTATATCTAGTCCACCCACGATTACCCTCACTACTACATCTAGCCATAATAGTCTTATGGTTTTACTACACACTCCTAGTGCTAGTCCCATTATCTCATCTTCAACTACTAGCATGCATATCTCTCCTTGAATTTGTTTTCCCATTGTTCACTCTTGGTGTATCTCTAGGTCTCATAGTACGCCACATAGGACAAGGACATCGCATAGAGTTCATGTTATACATCACACCTATAGGTCTCGTCATTAGCCTATTACACCTTATCCATGATACAACTCTTTAGGATGCAACCTTCCTACACACACCATCTCACACATGGTCTCACATGATACTAGTCTCTTGACCCATGATCACATGCTTCCTTCATTTACAATGGAAGATAGTGGGCCTTCACTCAATATACTCATTGGATAGATCATATGCTACTCACACACTAGGGGCATCTAACTTTTCCCCCTCGTTTCTCGATGACACACTCTATTTATAGGTTCAAATTGATTGTTGAGAGAGTGGATACATATCCAAACCTTAATTTACACACACACGCTTGGGGAAACCTTTCTTTCCATCTTTAGTTGTATATATATATTCCTAAAAATCCTTAAAAATTTAAAATATTTCCCCCTAGGGGAATTCTTGGATCACCCTTCCTTCTCTTCAGAGAATAGGTTTTCATCTATGCCCTTAAGGGGGCCTAAAATCCAAAAACATTCAAACATGTCTAAAAATTAAAAACATTCATATTATATATAAAATAAATAAGTTTTCATTACTCTTGCTTGGTTGTTTCTATTGCACGCTTATATTATTCATGTTGCACTTTACTTATCATGTTTAGTTTGATACATAATATGCTATATCATTTTTCTATATACATGTGTGTTCATGTGGTACGTTGAGTTGAATTCGGGTGACACATAGATCATTACACAATGCAAGATGCTTGACACTGCTCTGTACTCAGTTCTTTCGTAGCTACTGGGGGCATCCATATTTACAATTTCTCACATACAAGTGATATTATTCCAATATTTACTATTTTACTTTCTCTTACCTACTTCACTCAGTACATACATTGTTTCATACTATTTATTACTCTAAAATGCTAATGGGTGCTTCATGTGTAGTATCTATTTTTAGGCCACTTCCAAACTAACCTCATCTTCAAACTATGGTTTGTTTCTTATATGTTTGTTGTATGTTTTCACTTGCTTGCGGACCATGCCTTATGTCACTTATTTGATTTCTTGTTAGCCTTGAGTTCCTTGAGTGTCTTGCGACATCCTGAGTGGTGTCCCATGTATGCGGCATATTTTTTTCCATGACTGTTCTATTTGTGTGTCCTTGCATGTTTTTTCTGACATCTACTACGTTGTTTTCCTATTACTTGTTACTAACACTTTGTTAGTTTTTCTATTGTATTGCTATGTATGCACCATGGTATACACCATGTGCACTCCCTCTTTCCCCTACAAGAATCCTACAACACATGTGCACATCAACTACATGTCCTCTTGTTTGGGTCGCACTCACATTGATCCATCTCATGCGCCCCAAATAAGTGGGAAACCACTAGGTGATATTTCACCTTCATAACAACTTAGAATTAGGAGATAAAATAACAAGTACAAAATGTCTAGAGGCTTAAAAGAAATATGATTGGGTTAGGAAATTCATAGGGACAAAACCTTACAACAAGGAGCATATCATATGGATGTTATGGCCCATTCCATAAACTTATGTTCTAGGGGTAGATTCAATAATTTTCTCAGTTGGTACAGTTTCTCAAGGACATTTATAGGTTCTTTACTCAGTTTTAATGATATAATGCATGATACAATTTAGGTTATGGTGGCACTAAGGGTACATACAAGCTATCATTTCCCTGGTACATTGTGTCATCATTTGCAAATCAATTGGGTTCATGTTCATCTGTAGTGGAACTTATTCGTGGGTCTTGGGAAGTTTTAAGGTGACTATTATCCTCGTAGGCTTGACTTCCCATTGCTCATATTTTTGTGGAGGGATGTGGAACAACTAGAACACTCCCCATATAGTTCTCTTCACCATGCGGGGTGCATTTACACTTCTTTCTATTCTCCTTGGCACATTCCACTTGGGGACTAATCACCCCAAGTCCTTCCAACCAACTCCAACAAAAAGTTTAACAAATATCCATGGTAATGGTAACAGAGTACTCTCTCCCCCTCTCTCACAAAACAATCGGGTGTACTCCTTCCTTTATTTTACTTTCCTACTATACATATTTTTATTCTCATATTCATTTCAAGTTTTCATGTTAATGTTCGATTTTGTATACTATGGACATTAACTATACCCTTTTCTATGCAGGTACTCATCTTGACAAAACAAACACAATTAGAACAAAGAGAAAGTTCTAGCATAAGCACAAGGTTCTCCGAGAAAAGTAAATGCGTGTCTACATACTCAGGTGACTTTTCATTTAAGCACACAATTTTTAATTCCATACTTAAAGGGGGAAAATGTAGACTCTCATTTTGGTAATTCATGAATTGCAACAACACAAATTGTACAACACTCTCTTGCACTATCCCACACTTGTTTAATTTGACCAATTAGGTTTTCCTAGCTATATCCCACTCCTTATTACTTGCACACACAACCTATTTATTCACACAACGGTCGTATTAATCCACCAAATTAGGTTATACCCTTACATATCACAATTCCAACTTTTAGATCACCCATACATGCATCTGGGAACATAGTGGATAGGGAGGGATATAATGCCCTACGTCATGGTCCAACCTAGATGCGTTGGTCCCTCTACATCTAACAACACTTTTTCTAATTTTGAATCCCTTTTGGTACATTCTTAGTTAGCCTTATTTGAGGTTTCCAAATTTGGAACACATATATAAGAAAATTATTCATCTCCCATTAAGGAGGGCATTCATTCTACTTAGCACCTAGAATTTCAATGAGAAAATAATAAGAGAAAACAAAAGAAAATCTATTCCTAGACTTCATTGAGCTCCACATACTTTTCATACTAATTCTAGGGCAGTCATCTACTTAGGTCTGTAATAATAAGAGCCACATTATCAAAGTCAAGTCAAGATAGGGCAAGAGCTAAGTACAATTCCATTGTTGCAAGATCACAATTGTAAATTTAGTCGCATATATTATAAATATCACATGATAGGAGATAATGACATGTAGTTTGATCCCTTTTTGGAGTGGTGGTGACATCAGTGGTGCATAAGGTTTCTAATGAGAAAGACAACAAAAAAGGGCAAGTGAAAGAGAAAAAAACAAAAGAATCAAACAAGGAGATTCCAAAGGGAAGAGATTTAGTGACAATTGTGCCACCTACTTTTGCATGGATCATTGATTCAAGTGCAACTCATCATATGGCCTCATCATACATTGAGTTTGCTTCAATGGAGCCATGTGACATGTCTTCTATTCAACTTGGTGACAACACTACTAGACAGTGTTTTCGGGAGAGGGTTTGTTGAAGTGAGTGGTGGTACTTTCAACAATTTTCTTAGTATCCCTTCACTTTCAACTAATCTTCTTTCAATTTATCAGATCACTCACCTTGGACAGGTATGTGGCTTGAGTTGACTCTCGAATTTAGTCTATGTTAGAGAGCTACATAATGACGCTATTGTTGCAGTTGGTATAGTTGATCATCACACTCGGATATACTCCTCTCACTTTACTTCTCCATCAGATTCTTCATCCGACTCACCTGGACTTGACAATACTTCTAAGCCCACTTTTAATATCGATGACATATCTTCTAAAATAGTTGATTTTCATCATGATAGGGACCCACCTCCACCATCCACTTATCACTTGCCACATCTCAAGGAGTTGTCTCTTGATCCACTTACTTCTGGTCCACTGCAGACTCTTCAAGGAGTAGGTATTATAATTTAGGACTCATCAGAATTGGGCACACTTCTTCACAATTTCATGAAATTTCACCTTCCTTCTTCACCACTGCTTCGGGATCACCATTCCTTCATGGAGTAGCTGGAACTTCTACCTCACATACAAAGCATTGTTCCTTGGATTGGAACAACACCTTGTCACTTTGAGGATCTTATTCTTCTTCTTCACTTAGTACATGGTGGCTTGTGACTTTTCATCTTCTTGGGAGGTTGGATAGCAATTCTTATTTTCTCCTTCTTCTTCTTAGTTGTTTAGGGAGTTTTTATATCTCTTGTAAGTGGATGTTTTTCCCACTGGGTTTTCCTTCACTACTTGATTTTTTTGTACATGGGTACCTCATCAGGCTTAGTTTTCGGGACCCATTTTTCATTCTCTGTGTGTTTTTTGACTTGCCTTACCTCATCCTAAGTTACGATGAAGGGGGTGTTGGTGTGAGTGGTATTTTTCACCTTTTATTTATTTATTAGGTGTATTTCCACCTCACTAGGTGAGTCATCTCACTTAGGTGTGAACATGGATCATAAGTGTCATATTAGTTATGAAAGATTTCGTTATGGAATCTTTCATATGTGTAAGTGTGTTTTATAGGAGTTACTTTCCCTTTCCGGAAGTAACTCCTCTTCTCCATCATGGAGGCATCATTATCTCTACATGGGAGTTACTCAACACTCCCCTATATGTACACCTCTCTTCTTGATCTATGAGCATTCCATTGGAGTCTTGTTTCCCTTAATTTGTGCGCATTGCTTTTATGGTTGAATGCTTGTTTGAATCTAGAAGTTACTTCATATTAGTTGAGTAAAACTCCTTGATGTGCACAGATTCCCTCTAAGCCTTCATCTTTCCTCCCTTCGTCAAGATAGAGGGACCAAATCATAAAAAATTTCCATAGAATGGTACGCATTGGGACATACCATATGCCTTGGTCTAGGCATCTTCTTAGGTCACAATTTCAATAACAAGGCTCTATTATATCATTTCCATCCTCTTCCAAGTCATCATGGCATCCTAGATCATCATACAGCTTTGGGATATCAACTAAGTCCTCTTCTCCTCCTCATTTCTAGTGCTTTGTTCCATTGTTTAAATATTTTTCATATGATTATTCCCGATATTGATGTAATTAGCCTTGTAAATTAATTAAATTTGATAATCTACCATCGATTACACACACCTACTTGATATTAACCATTTAGGTTAAATCATTATTTTTGGATCTTTAGTTGGAGTGATTTTTCACTCCTATATTTTTTGTACTATTTTCATGATGATTAATGAAAGGGTGAGGGACCCACTAACCATATTTCTTGATAAAAAATACTAGGATAAATGATCATACAAATTGTCACACGAGGTAAAGTTGAACTTTTAGGAATATTTCAAATGATGATACTAATGATTTATATTGTATATACTCATGGATACCCACTTTAATCGATCTCACTTTAGATGATTGAATCATTTAAAAATATATTATAACAAGGAATCTCCTTAGTATGATTATATGATAGGTTAGTTATTTTAACTAATCCTATACATGTGACATTGAGCATGCTTTACTCATTATAATTAATTTATTTCCTTATTATTATAATTTATTTTATTCTTTATTTACATAGTTTACTTTTATTTCATCTTCTCCTTGAATTGATGTCTCCACTTTCTTCTTATGATCATTTTCTTTTGACATATGATCACGTTTTCTTTATCCATTCCTTTGTTTTTTTACATATTTGGGTTCCAAATTCCTCTCATTTGGAGCCTATCTTTTTGTGCTTTCACATCGTATTCCTTTCTTATAAACATTTGTTCCTAAAAATATTTTGATCTATTCACCAATTTGGGACATCCAAGCTATGATTACATTGGTTAAACCTCACCCATATGAGGATTTTATTTTATATGGTTACATATATTTTATATCTTACCCACTTGGAGAAGATCAAAATGATTTTTACATATTTATTTATTCACCCGTTTGGTACATCCAACTTATGATTACACTTTGGTTAAACCTTGCACATATAGAGATTTTCTTTCATATGATTACATATATTTTATATCCGGCCCACTTGGAGAGGATTAAAATGATGCTTATGTAGACTATATCTTAGATCCACTAGGGGCATATCACAATTGTGCTATCATATATTATACTAAGGCCCACATGGGGAATACTAATATTTATTTTGATAAAATTAGACCATGAACATACTTAAATTAAAACATGAAATAATAATTCGATTAAATATGTGATAATCCTAATACAATATGAATTATGTAAATATTGACATTAGAATATATTTGATCACTCCAAAGATAGAAAAAATTACTAGGGCATGGAAATGCAATGAACTCATCAATACAAGCTTATATATGATGAATCGTAATTCCTATATGTTAGATTAAAGTTAGGCAGACATTCATTGAGGTACCCAAAAAAATTCTTGGACTTACAACATGCTCAAGATAGGTTCAAAAATGGAAAATAGGTATGAGTTTGAACACATCTATCTCAAATAGTATCAATAATTTTTTTCCTAGAATCCGTGATGGCATATGTGGTGAATGTGCATATATAAACTATTTGGTGTCAATGTACTGAGATATACATTTCTAGTTTCTATTTCCTGAATGATGTGATGATTTGTAATGAAGTTGAATATCATTCTCCTTTGACCAAACTCTATATTTTATTACTTGAAGAGGATAAACCTTAAAAAGGGATTATTATTTTGGATTGGGATGTTCCAGACCACCCCATGATGGTTAAGTATTGCCTACATAGTAATACTCCAAAGAGGTGTCAAACCCACATTATTCTCCCCAAACCTATGAGGAGATGAAACTAAAAATATAAAATGAAATGCATTTAGAATGAAACCCTTGGTTTGGATTTGGCAAGTGAGACTTTTGACCCTTGTACCATATGCTTCAAATTTCTACTCTTAATTAATCTAGGATTTCTCTTAGAAGATTTGGATTTTGTGTGTGCAATGTCTCAAAATTATGAGGTGATATAAAAATATATCAATGGCATAGGGTGCCTTTTATCATACCCTAAATTTTTTATTAGGAAAATTTCAATAATAATTTTGCACCCTTACAAAATATTGGTCCATAAATACACAATTGACATTATTCACACATATTTCCTTCTTTCAAGCACCCTCCAATTTAATAGGTTCACCAATTTCTCCAATTTTTCATTGCCATAACCATTAGATTCTTTATATAATTTCACTCATATTCTAGATAAACATCACAATTTTTCTAGTTATGAGTTTATCAACCTTTAGATAAATTCATCACCCTAGATATGTTTGGGCTTGAACTTGTCCACATTTCACAAACTTGTTCATTTCGCCTAATGGTCATAATTTCAAATGGGTAACTTGTCTTAGCTGACCTTATAATGATTTTATGGTCATGTGATGAGAAAACTAGCAAAAGTTCATCTATTTTTAAAAAGGCACCCTAAGTCATTTAATCTATCCGAGCATCACCTCATCACTTGGAGATGCTACACATAAAGAGACAAATATTCCAAGAGAAGTCCTACATAAGTCAAAAGTACAAATTTGAAGCATTCAAGGATCAAAATTCATGTTGTTAAGTATGAAAGTAGAATTAAGGGTTTCATTCTAAGTGTTTTTTTTGTATTGTTAGTTGTATCTCATCATAGGCTAGTGGGACAACTACATGTATTTGATGTCTCTTCATAGTAGTGTTATGTAGGAAACCCTTAGTAATTGGGGCTATTTCAGACCAACCCATTCTAAAATGGTAACCCCCTTTTAAGATTTATCATCTTCAAGACAAGGAAAGCTAGGATTTGATAAAGGAGATGACAAATCGACTTCACTACAATAAAAAAATAAAAGCACAGATCTAAGAAAACCCACACCAAAGTATTGAACCCCACACAATCAGTTCTAGATGGCTTCATAGCCTAAATATAGGTATAATACCGATATAATTTGCTACAAACGTATTCAAAATCGAACATGTCTAGATCATATCATCAACTCTTGGATTTTTTAAATGTTCCTCGACAACAACCTTATCTATTTTTTTCAACATTTGAGCATCATGTTTCATCTTCTATGAGTTTTTCCTTGTGATATCATTCCATGTCTATGCCCTCTTTGTTGTTGTATTGTATATAGAGTGATCAATAACATTCTAATATCATGTTTATATAATTTTAAATTGTATAAGGAATACACTTTGATTAATTTGAATTATTATTTAAAATTATGTATATTACTATACTTATGGTGTAATTTTATTCATACACCTTTGTTTAAATAGATGATCTTTCATTAGTTTTCCCACTCAACCAACTCTAAAATATCGTTAACATAGACTAAGAAAACTTACCCATTTGAAATTATGATCGTTAGGTAGGCGAAGGAAAGTTTCATGACACATTGTTAGGTTCGAGACCAGATTGGTGTAGGGCCTACAAAAATTTATAGATGTCATGAAAATCAAAACTAAAAGATGTGTGATGTGTTTCTAGATGTAATTTGACTTCTGTATATGTTATAATGGTAATGGTAATGTTAAACTAGAGATTGGGGTCAAGTTAGTGGATTACAAAGTGTTTAAAGGGAGTATGTGTGAATAAGGAAAATTTTATATTTATGGACCAAGTGTTTACGAATGTGTAAAAAGTATTATTTTTAAGTGTTTTAGACCAAATTTAAGGTACTACACTATTGTATTTATACTACTTATAATTAGACCCACATGGGAAATCATATTGTTGTGCTTATAATTCTTATACTCATGCCCACATGGTGAATCTTGCTTATTAGATTCATATTTTTGTAATTGTATCTTATCATGTTTATATCAAAGCATTATTTTTTTAATCATACATATGGGGCACGTAATTCATTTCTTTTAATATATGTGACTCAGAAATTTATCCAAAAATTCAAAAAGGGGACATATATTCTATTTATTTGATCTCCATTCCATGAGGAAAACCTATTTCTCCTTGTATTATGGTACACCATGACATTTTTGTATTGGTCTCATCGTGATTCACCGACATGTATCTATATATGTTTGTAGGAGTACAAGTTCCTATATCCCAAATACATGATCACAAATGTTAGCTCCAAGATCTTCTCAACCTCTAGCTATAGACATTAGGTGATCCCTCTTTCTACTTCCAAATTATTACTATTCCTATACTGATTTTGAGAACTCCCAATAAATTATGAGGCAACCAAAGAAACCTTTTTCACAAGTGCTTGATTGTTTTACTTTAATATATGTATGCACACCCACACATATCAAACTGGGACAATATGTAGACACCTGATTTTGGTATGAGGATAGTTAATGTCCATGGTGCTAATAAATTTGTGTGTTTATGGATCAATGGTCCAAAAAAGGTTCTCAATGGTGCATGTTCCTTGTTTTTCCAACTTTCAACATGATACCCTTGTGTTTTGTATGGATTTTGACACTTTTGACTTTTCTATTGTGACTTATAATTTTTTTCTTCTTTTTGTCTCTTTATTCTTGTCTATTTGATCATGTTTTTTTCTCTTTCCTCTCATTTTATATTTGTCCCTCGATTTTTCTCTTCCTCTTTTTTATGGATTTTTGTTTAGAACCATAATTTAGTACATTTCTAGTTAACCAAAACCATTCCACTAAAATTATGGTCACCTCTTTAATGAGACCTTATGAGACTTTCGTTAGGTACCTTGAGGTATTTTCTCTTCTTTTGACAAGTTTTCTTTCCTCTTTTGTGTCAAATTGTGCACCAATAGGGTCCTAATTTGAATTTAAGAAGTAGATAAACACATAAGTGCATTTATAAAATCTATTCATACACAATCAAACTTATACTTATAAGGAATTTATTATTGCAAGAGCATTCTTGTGCTAAAAGCATAACTTCAAACATTCAGAGAAGAACATTTTGCATTTATTACTTGTTGCATTGATTAAAGTAATAAAAATAAGGGTTGGCACACTTGCATTGCAATGGGTTGCATTCTAAATTTCGTTGTGTGGTGTTTTGAAGACGTGTTTCACAAATGAGGTTTGATTATGGTTTCTAGGAAGGAGAGTTATTACATAATGACTATTAATGGATTATCGAAAAGTGAGTGAGATTTCGAGTGCCCATGGGTAGAGCATCGAATTCGTTTGATTAGTTTAGTAGTTGTTAAAGTTGTCACAACCATATTCCTATGGTTTCAATTGTGCCACTTAAGGAGTGTTGCGATTCGATCAAAGTGTTAAGTTTTCTCTATTTTTTCGTGGTTTGTTTCACCTCATTGTCTAGACGCATTTTTAGTGCCATTTGTTATTCAGGAATAAGTGTGTATCACTTTGAAACCCGATTTCTTTAATATTTTCCAAACAATTCAATTATTTTAACTATTTCCAAATTATCTTATATTCCAATATTATTCTATTAATATAAATATGCCCAATTTATTAATGTATGTCTAATTAAACCTTGTTGCAATGCAATACATAAGTAGTTAATTTAGTACATTATTTACTAGCAATTGCACATGCGTTGCAATTTACGCGGAGAGTATAACAAATTGTAGTTTGTTAGAATTGTAATTTGTAATTCACCGGTAGGTGTCCACTTTGAAGATGCCCTTGCTGGAAAGTGTCAAATTCCAGCGGCTCCAATATTTACTGTCTTGCCGGATTTTAGATATTTTTCTACAAAGTCCTAGATATTTACTATCCTAGATATTTGATTTTGATTTTATTCTTCATAAAGTAAATTCTATAGTTTACTATTTGGAAAATAATATTGGTCATATATCTTGTTCAAAGTTTTTGAGATTCAAAAGTTTTCTAATTTTGATTTTATTCTTCATAAAGTAAATTTTATAGTTTACTTTTCGGAAAATTATATTGGTCATATATCTTGTTCAAAGTTTTCGAGATTCAAAAGTTTTCTGATTTTGATTTTATTCTTCATAAAGTAAATTCTATAGTTTACTTTTTGGAAAATAATATTGGTCATATATCTTGTTCAAAAATTTTGAGATTCGAAAGTTTTAATAGATAAATGTTCGGTGTTTGACCAAATGATGAAACGTGATTTAGTTTGGCGACTATCATAATTGTGTCTTACAAAAATATGGACAATAGCAAAATAAGAGCTTTGCAACAACATATAGACATCCAGGCAATATCAACGCGAAATACAACTCAAATAAACTAAATATTGCTACTATCTCCGGCGTAATTTGCAACTCATTTACAATTGCTAGTTAAATGTATTTTATCTTTTAAATTGTTTGATGTTTGTGTGATGGAGAAGGAAAAAGTTACCACTGCCTATTATGTCATGACAGATGTCCATACATTGCTGCGAAGTTCAACTTTTACTATAACTTACAATATACTTTTGTTGCATTTGACGGGACAATCACAATGGCTTGAGGATGATCGTGTTTTCTGCTACTTTGGAGATCTGCAACCAAATTCATACTTACCGAGTACAAAACAATTTTACATGTAAACATATTCTGCAATGGCTACAAACAAGTTCCTGAATCCCACCCATTTGTTTTTGCTTGCTATACATTTTAGAGGAAAGAGAAACAGGAGATCTAATATTATATCACGGTGTGAATGGTAGCAAGTAGCAAGATACCATCTTAAAAAGACGTCCGGCAGAAAATGGTACTTGTATATATGTTTTCTCTGTAATTTGCAATCAATGGAGGTGGGCGGAGGCGAGCAAAAATCTAAAGCTCCTCCCTGTGTTGTGTTGAATAATGTGCCACCGATTTTATTTGTCTCGCCCAGCTATAGATCCTGCCCCTTTTGAGATATATACTTATTCTTTGTATGGGAATTTCAAAGCATGGTGATGGGCTCCCCTGGTCATATGAGAGTGAATGTGACTGCCATAAAAGAGACGAGGAGAATTCATTAGACAGAAAACACACTTGCAGGTTGCAGGTCTATATCACACTCACTTCAATTAGGGAGCGTGACATAGAAGATGTGGCAGCCGTAGTGGGCATAATGGTGGTATTTATATGAGAAGAGGTAGAGATCCGCTGGGATTCTTCATGAGCAACGAAGAGCAAGAGATCAACATTTTTAGGATGATCAGAAGAAAATAATCCAAAACCCTACAGTCATCGTATTATCGACATAGAAAGTGATTTTCCTAAATGCAGGCTGAATAGTAAACTTTTCCCGCTAAGGTGCGACCCTTTCGCTGCTGGAGACTGCTCTCCTACACCCTCACTTTCCCCAACGTCCATTCATGCGGTTTTTCAGGTGGATGAGAGGAGGCATAACAGGGCAGCTGGAAAGGATAAGCAGGAAAAAACAGCCGGAATTTGACACTTTCCAACAGAGGCATCTTCAGAGGTGGACCCCTTTCTATTATGCTTGATTTATTATGTTATATGTAATTGTCCTTATTATAAATTATATAGTATTGTTCACTTGAACACATTATAAGTGCAAACCCATTTTCCCATCTCCAAATACCAATCTCTTTCGAACAAAGGCCTTCTCAATGATAGGAGTCCTTTGAATATTCTTTTCTTTTTCCTTACAAATTGCTTTCCTCTTTGGGAATGGGAATATGTAGAATAAAGTTGTTTTCCCCTTTGGAAATGGATATTTTTTCGAAATGACACTTATATATATATGTGCCACAAGTTCATCTTATGGCGGAGAGTGTAGAATAGTTTTGTGATGAAAAAAAAGTAACAAAAATATCATGTTCTTGTCACGTACCTAGTAGTACTAGAATATGATGTACCTCTTTTGGCATAAAGTTTCT
The DNA here is from genome assembly GCA_018340775.1 of Taxus wallichiana var. yunnanensis. NCBI lineage: Eukaryota > Viridiplantae > Streptophyta > Pinopsida > Cupressales > Taxaceae > Taxus > Taxus wallichiana. Next base: position 176,377,274 of record CM031236.1, read on the forward strand.
TGTAGATTCCTTTATTTAACCATCTTGTACAGTTTTTCCAAAAAATAAATTAACCTATAATATTGTTTCTCAACTTGGATGTGGAATATAGTGCATATGGGGTATATATCCCACGTGGGGGATGCTTGAATTTTTTTTAGTGAGATTCTATGGGTTTTATTTGTTGCTACAATATGTGCGGTTCTTATTAATTCTTGATGGAGTCATTGTTAATTTGTTTGGAGGAAAAAATTGTAAGATATATTTTATTGTTGGTGGTCCATTAAACCAGTCTTGTAATATAATTTGCAGTGAATTAGTTTACTAGAAAAATTTGTACACAATAATTTATTGGAGTTTCATCAAATTTCTCTTATATTAATAGTTATTAGGATTCAATTTATTTTAAAATAGCATGTTAGTAAGACACCAAATTGTGTGGGGTTTTAAGGAGAGTTTCTAAAATATGGGGAGGATTTGTTTGTCTTCCTTTTAGATAAGTTATTTAATGAGTTTTTTTAATTGTGGTCTTCTTTCCCTTGTTTTCAACACATCATCTACTAGCGTTTACAAGTAAATTAAGAGTCGCGATATAAACAATTACATGACCATTGTGACCACTCTTACATTTTCTAAACTTAATGTCATGGTGTTTGACTGAAATAATTACATCCAATAAATAAAACTAAAATTTCATTTATACAATTACTTGATCCTACGAAGTAAGATTCGAGTCTTATCATCTTGTATTCTCTCTCACATATCCCAAACTAATAGTGAGTTGTTATTGTACTATTCACGTACACTCATTCACACACCAATGAAAAATATATGTACACCTACTCAAAGTACTAAATAATCCAACATTCCCCGGTACAAATAGGGAAATGAACCAATATACATGACTTGGAACACGTGACCAACATAGAATTTTTAATGGTCGGGAACACATTGACCTTCTATCTACCACATATGTTGATGGATAGGGAAAAAATCATCTTTCACCATCCAGATATGAAGAGGGAACGATTAACCTTTCAAGGATCAACTATCCAGATTACATGAAACGTATAAACCTTCTATACTATCTACTTTACGTGTCTATTCATTCACAATCATGCACTTACATTGGTTTACAATCATATATGTAAATAGGAACACCCATTTACAATTATTCAAACCACGCTCACACGCACACACTTTATTTATTTTCGGTGAAAGTTGGTCATCATTTCAATTAGAATGCATATTCTTTATCACTTTCATGAGAAGAATATTATTTCCCATTCATCACAATCTTCTTGTCATCGGTAGCAAGCCAAAACTTACGGACCTTACATTTCAATTTTTTATTGATGAGATCTTGTGCTCTCTTTATACAATTGAAAATAACATGTCATGACCATAGGATTTTGTCCTTGTATTTGGATGTGCATCTTTGCTTTTAGTGGTAAAGGTATTGGGTTTATTTTTTACAAAGATTATTTCTTATTTTTATGACTTGAGACTTTCAACTTGATTCCCCTCATCAAGTAAGGTATGAATTAACATGTATAGATTGATACTCAATTTTCCTAATGTAAAACCATATTTGAAAAGTTATTAGACATGATATTCAAGTATTGGTTTTGCATCTTCATCTTTTATTATTTCATTAACACCAACTAATTTATGAGGGAGCAAAACTTATTAATGTGATCCGCCATTCTTTCTCATTCCCGCATCTTCAAACCATACGAGCTCTTCAATGTTATTTTGGTGCTCTCGGCTTCAAATACAAATAGTTGATTCAACGAATTCCAAACGTCTTTAGAAGACTTTGTAAAATCTACATGAAGTAGATACAAGGTTGAAAAACCAAGGATTTTTTATCTTTGATAATCCACTTAGTGAGCTCGTCAATTTTGTAGTACTTTTTACGACCTCCCAGAGATACTTTCGATTAGTTACAAATGTGTTTTCATCTACGTGTAAACATCTTTACGTTTAAAATTTTCAATTAGACCAAATTTATCTATATATTGCCCCCAAAAACTAAGCTTCACTAAGGATATTGGATACCTCAAAAATGCGTTCATTACAAATAGTGACTCTTATCTAAGGAAAAATCAGTTATACTCAAGAGACTCTATACTAACCAAAGACTACAACACCACTCTTTGTGTAGAAATTCAATATTGTAATACCTTCAAGCCTAGAAATTGAAGAGATCTCACATGAGATGTACGTAACGCCATGCACATGTAGACCGATAAAATATTAAACAAACGACAAGAGCTAGCCATCAAGGCCACATAGGGCAAGAGTTGAAAGAGATTTTGATAGACGAGCCGTGAAAATCAGTTTTGCATATATGAAAATGCTGCATATATTAGATCGGTGCATGGGTGCACATATGCAACATAGACGAGATTCACAAATGAAGCACAAAGCATAAATCTTGACAAGTAATGATGGTGATAAGAGTCATAATAAAGAAGATACACAGGAGCTTCTTACCTTAAACTTCACAAACTTTTGTTAAACCAATTTGGGAGTGTCAATACTTTTCTTTGAGACTCGACGCCCACCGGGAAATATGAAAACGCCGCTCTTTCACATTTCTTAAATTATTAAAATCATCTTCTCTAATACCAAATTATTGCATATTCCAATATTATTCTATTAATACAAATATGCCCAATTTATTAATGTATATCTAATTAAACCTTGTTGCAATGCAATGCATAAATAGATAATTTAGTACATTATTTATTACGCTTGGTTTATTCTATTATAGGTAATTGTCCTTATTATAAAATATACGGTGTTGTTCACTTGAGTGTAAACCCATTTTCCCATCTCCAAATACCAATCTCTTTCGAATAAAGGCCTTCTCTAAGAGCCCTTCAAATATTATTTTCTTTTTCCTTGCAAATTGGGAATACTATGGGAATATGTAGAATATAGTTCTTTCCCTTTGGAAATGGATATTTTCCATCTATTTCGAAATGACACTTTTATATATATGTGCCACAAGTTCATCTTATGGTGGAGAGCGTAGAATAGTTTTGTGATGGAAAAAAACTAACAAAAATATCATGTTCTTGTCACGTACCTAGTAGTACTAGAATATAATGTCCCTCTTTTGGCATAAAGTTTCTTATAGATTCCTTTATTTAACCATCTTGTACACTTTTTTCAAAATAAAATAAAATTAACTTATAAGATTGTTTTCCAACTTGATGTGAAATATAGAGCATATGGGGTATATATCCCACGTGTGGGATGCTTGAGTTTTTTCTTTAATGAGATTCTATGGGCTTTATTTGTTGCTACAATATGTGTGGTTCTTATTAATTGTTGGAGTCATTTTTAATTTGTTTGGAAGAAAAAATAATACGATAAATTTTATTGTTGGTGGTCCATTAAACCAATCTTGTAATATAGTTTGCAATGAATTAGTTTATTAGAAAAATTTGTACACTGTGAATTTTGTATAATAATAATTTATTGGAGTTTCATCAAATTTCTCTTATATTAACAGTTATTAGGATTCAATTTATTTCAAAATAGCATGTTAGTATGACACCAAATTGTGTGGGGTTTTAAGGAGAGTTTCTAAAATATAGGGTTTATTTGTTTGTCTTCCTTTTAGATAAGTTATTTAATGAGTTTTTATTTAATTGTGGTCTTCTTTCCCTTGTTTTCAACACATCATCTATTAGCGTTTACAAGTAAATTAAGAGTCACGATATGAACAATTACATGACCATTGTGACCACTCGTACATTTTCCAAACGTAATGTCACGGTGTTTGATGAAATAATTACATCCAATAAATAAAACTAAGATCTCATTTATACAATTGCTTGATCCTACGAAATAAGATTTGAGTCTTATCATCTCGTATTCTCTCTCACATATCCCAAACTAATAGTGAGTTGTTATTACTATTCACATCCACTCATTCACACACCAATGGAAAATATATATACACCTACTCAAAGTACTAAATATTCCAACATCCCTTGGTACAAATAGGGAAATGAACCAATATACATGACTTGGAACATGTGACCAACATAGACTTTTGAATGGTCAGAACAACACATTGACCTTTATCAACTACATAGGTTGATGGACATGGAAAAAATCACCTTTCACCATCCAAATATGAAGAGGGAACGTATTAACCTTTCAAGGATCAACTATCCAGATTACATGAAACATATAAATCTTCTATAATATATGCTTTACGTGTCTATTCATTCGCAATCATGCACTTACATTGGTTTACAATCATATATGTAAATAGGAACACCCATTTCTGATTATTCAAACCACTGTCACATGCACACACTTCATTTATTTTCGGTGAAAGTTGGTCATCATTTCAATTAGAATACATATTCTTTATCACTTTCATGAGAAGAATATTTTTCCCCATTCATCACAATCTTCTTCTTCTTCTTTGTCTTCGGTAACAACCCAAAGCTTAGGGACCTTGCATTTCAATGTGCTTTCTTTATACAATTGAAAATAACATGTCATGACCATAGGATTTTGTCCTTGTATTTGGACACATCTTTGTTTTTGGTGGTAGAGGTATTGGGTTTATTTTTACAAAGATTATTTCTTATTTTTATGACTTGAGACTTTCAACTTGATTCCCTCATCAAGTAAGGTACGAAATAACACTTATAGATTGATACTCAATTTTCCTAATGTAAAACCATATTTGAAAAGTTATTAGGCATGATATTCAGCATTATCCATTCCATTATTTCCCATAGCCTTAAAAAGTTGAAATGAGAGAACGTTGACTGTCAGCTAAGAACGAGCTGGTCAACATATACATCATAAAATAAAGGACGTTTTCTTTCCTGTTACATTTTGATACTGATGAATATTCCCCGCCAGTCACTTTGCGTAGTTAACTCGCAGAACAGGTGTTCCACTTAAATCTCGCCACCATGAAATGTCGGTTGCAGATATCAAGGTGGAAGTTATGACGGTTGCAATCTGACATCAAATACGGAAACAAATTTCAATGTAATTTAGGTGAAAATGGAGGTCAATTTTATTAAATTGAGGCACGAGAAGTTACGAGTGCAGTGCAAGGTTGGTTAAAATGTTTGGATAAGATTGTGGTCATATTTGCACCGACAAAAAAACGGGTCCTTCACCTCTAAAAGCCACACCCTATCCATTTTTATAAATTTATGTGAAGTTATACTAGCAATCGCACCAAAGGGGTGTAATGGAAACACCGATAGTCACAAAAGAATCAATCGTCTCATCTTCTAAGGAGGATTTGAAAGTGAAGTAAGAGATGGAAATAAACCATGTAATGTACTCGAGGGAATATATTGAAGGAAGCACATAGGAGTAGTATTTTGAAGAGGAGGGAACAACAACTATTCAATATGAAGAGGTAAGCAAGTATTGAATCAAAATATGGTTAGTTTAGTCTCCTGCTTTCCTATGGTCATGTTCTTGGTGTAGCGGGAATGTTGGTCAACGAGGCAAGGGAGTAGTTGAATATGGAGATCTCATCACATGGGAACATTGACTTAAGGGCCTGGACATCTAGAACTGCAAGGACAATGTTGATCTGTTTTGTTGATTTTTTTATCTCTTAAAGAAGAAGGTAAGGTAGATGACGAGGATGAGTTGGAGGGCATGATGAGTAAGGGAAAAACATGAGAGACTCAAAGATGATGAAGCTTCCTATCTGTAGGCATTGGTGAAGGAGACTTGTTGAAGCCTTTGAGGTCATTGAGAATATGGACAACGTAAACAATGGCTCAAGGCTTGCCCCCTTAGACAGGGGTCATTTTGGTCCGTCAATGGCCTATGTAGAGCTAAGGTTCGGATTCAGACAAGACTTTTGAAACTATGTTGCCTCCTCTACGAGACTTGTGCATTGTGCAAAGGGGCATGTTGGCGAGGCCATTCACAACATGTCATGGATTTGTTCGAGGTCTTCAACCGCCTTATGAGATAGTGTCTCTCTTTCATGTTGTGTTAGGGACTAACTTGTTTGAAAATGAACACTATTCCATCGAAGCCTTTTTGGAGATGCACCAACATTCCAAAAGCAAAGTAAACTGTCAAGGCTTAATGGAAGGTTGATTTTGTGGATGTTGTTGTTGCTAAGCGCGGTGGTGGCAAGACCCACGGTTTAAATTTGTTTCCCACACAAAGCACAAGGTTATGAAGGTACAACTAAAGGCAATACCATCCAAAGAACAATAGACACACCATTTTTTTAATGGAAAAGAACACCAAAGCAAGATTTTTTTTTGTTCAAAGCTTTTGGGGTGCATGTCAACATCGGGGATAGTACAATATAATAATGTCCATTCATGCAATCTTTTGGTAATGAAAGATGATGTTTAAACTTATTCAACACGGCATTAGACTTAATTTTAAAAGTTATCAATGAAATGGGGTACAATATCCACTATGGGTTAAATTTGACAATTGTCTAAACATTTTTCATGATCAGAGCAGTAAAAATACTTGCAAATACTTGAAATAATTGTTTTTACGACATATAAACTTTAAACATGTAAACTATATATATAATACATATATATATATATATATATATATATATATATATATACATATATATATGTATACACACACACACACACACACATGTATATAAATAAATATATTACAAATAAATCTAATTCATTATAAATTATAATATATAATTTTGTCACAAATGTTAAAAAAAAAATAATATAATATTAAGAATGACTTGTACTACTTTATTTATGTTTTATTCAAAGGCAAAGTGAACATATATGACAATCTCGTGTTTGGCGTGTGCTTTCATGCCCATCCTCATGTCGGTCCCTGTCAGATTCGTGTTAGAAAACAATCTAACATGTAAATTTAGCAAGAATTGGATAGTCATAAATGAGTGCAAAGTTCTACCCTCACATAATTAACTTATTTTAATTTTTTTAACATTTATATAATTACAAAAAAAAGATATTTGATTTATTTTAAGTAATCAGTTGAATCTCACTCTAAAATAGAAACACATAAAAAGAGGCCCAACATTAATATGACTATGATGTAGCTAATAATCAAGCAATCCAATGGACGGCCCACTAGCTGATTTGACATTCAACGAAGTCTCTATCAAACTGCACAACACACGTGAAGACAACAACCGATATTACATGTAAACATTCTCGTTACACGAATAGACAGGGAAACTCGTTAAACATAATAAAGATTTAATTTTGGAGTTTTGCTTGCACAAATCTACAGTTCCTAAACATGACATTACGGGAATTGTGCGAAATCCCCATGTATTTAACAACAAAATAAAAGATGAGTGGGAAAATAAACCCATGTCAAAAAACCAACCAATTGGTTTACGTGCTAATTCATTACTTTTCCACGAAAGTCATACCCATTTAAGAAAAATCACCAACACTTCAATAGAATAAAAGTTAGATATAAATAATTTGTATTCATTATTCTTCGTTTCCTCACTCCCCATTAACAATAATATAACCACACAACCATCTATGTAATATATAGATTTCCTATATAGAAATTTGACTAAAAGAAATACGAGTATGTTATTTGAGAGTCAATGTTGAAGTCCCGAACACAACGAATAAATAATATCTAGCACCGACTGAGCCGGTAGTTGTTTTGTGTGCAAAAGGAAATTAATTATAATATATATCTAAAATAAAAACCTTACAAAGTTTTTTATTTTAGTTAATTGTATTTAAACTATCTAATAGTCATCCCATAACCAATACCATTATGGGTTAAATCGGTCTTGCACCACAGAGATAATTCTATGGCCCATGGGTTAAATTTGACGATAATCGATAGTTACAAACAAGTCAAAAGTTCTGCCCTCACATAATAAAATAAATAGGACGTTCCGGGAATTGTGCTAAATGGAGCTCTCGCTAATAGTCATCCCACAACCAATGTCATTAAGGGTTAAATCAGCCCTGCACACAGAGATAAATCTATGGCCCATGGGTTAAATTTGATCGACCGCTTAGATGTCTATCATGATTTTAACCTTAAAATACTTACAAATATTTGAAATAACCATCACATGTGACTTGCATATTTTATGTATGACCGTCATTTTTCCTATACATTTATATATAAACTATACTAATATATATTCAAACTAATTAAGTATATGTAAAATATTTTAAATGTATTTTATTAAAAATGTTAAAAATAACATTATTTGAGATGTGAAACAAATATATGAATAATATATGTGTGTGTGTGTGTGTGTGTGTGTGTGTGTGTGTGTGTGTGTGTGTGTGTGTGTGTGTGTGTGTGTGTGTGTGTGTGTGTGTGTGTGTGTGTGTGTGTGTGTGTGTGTGTGTGTGTGATGAAGCTTCCTATCTTTAGGCATTGGTGAAGGAGACTTGTTGAAGCCTTTGAGGTCATTGATAATATGGACATCGTAAACAATGGCTCAACGTTTGACCGCTTAGACATGGGTCATTTCAGTCCATCAATGGCCTATGTAGAGCTAAGGTTCGAATTTAGATAGGACTTTTGAAACTATGTTGCCTCATCTACGGGACTTGTGCATTGTGCAAAGGGGCATGTTGGCAAGGCCATTCACAACATGTCATGGATTTGTTTGAGGTCTTGAACTGCCTTTTGAGTTAGTGTTTCTCTTTCATGTTGTTGTGTTAGGGAATAACTTGTTTGAAAATAAACACTATTCCATCGAAGCCTTTTTGGAGATGCACCAAGATCCCGGCAACTGAGCTAAAACAGGAGTTCATAACAAGGCAAAGTAAACCGTAAAGGCTTAATGGAAGGTGGATTTTTTCGGATGTTGTTGCTGGCGCCAAAGGTGTTGTGCAAGACCCACGATGAAAATTTGTTTCCAACACAAAGCATTAGGTTATGGAGGTACAACTAAAGGCAATACCATCCAAAGAGCAATAGACACATAATTGTTTTAATGGAAAAGAACACCAAAGCAAGATTTTTATTTTATTTCCTTCAAAGCTTTTGGGGGTGCATGTAAACATCAACAATGATACAATATAATAATGTCCATTCATTGCAATATTTTGGGAATGAAAGACGATGTTTAAACTCATGCAACACGACATTAGAGTTAATTTAAAAATTATTAATGAAGTGGGTAATACGATATCCACTATGGGTTAAATTTGACGGTTATCTAGACATTTTTCATGGTTGTAGCCGTAAAATACTTGCAAATACTTGAAATAATTGTTTTATACAACATGTAAACCTTAATCTCATTTTTTATCGTATCCTTAATTGTAATAATTAAGTTTTTTTCCATAACAAACCTTAACCATAGTGAATCGTGATGTCATCCACTTGTGTGACGAGGATCCTTCAACTCACAAGGGATCTTGGGCACAATTCGATGGGGAAACAATATATTGGTAGGTGCAGAGGTAGAGTCTATCATCATTACAATCATGGTAATTGGACCATCCTAACCTCAACTATGAACATGGTTGGGTTAATCCACATGTCGAGGAGTGTGATTGTCGGGTGGGCGTCGATGTCATATCGGTCCCTAGGTAGGTTGTTTGTAGGGAGTCGAGATGGTTGAGAGAGTTATGAAGGAAAACAAACATGATGTCAAAGTCAAAGTGGGTTTCATGGGGATAGAGATGGGTCCAAGTTGTCGAGCTTATGTCTCCCACCATGTGGACAATGGTGCATTTTGAAAAAAAAATTTCTTCTTTGGGTACAACCCAACACATTCATTATTTCTTTCTCTATTTTTGTTAGGAAATAAGGGATAATATATGTGGAAGAATCCTCATAGAATTTCAAGAATAGAAACTAATATGTAGAAAATATTACAGATCTCAAATAAAAGTGCAGAATAAAATAACACAACAAAAAGAGACGGTATTTAACGTGGTTCACCCAATTTGGGCTACGCCCACCAAGAAACGCTTGCTCATATTTTATTACAAGCCACCGCTCTCTCAATACGGAACCCCAACGAGACAATTGTGGAAAGTGTACAGTCCTCAACACTTTCATACATGAAAATAAGCTCCATAACCCGACAATTTTTGCTTTTGTTGTTCTTGGTTGGGAATTCATTCATGTTCATGGTTGTTTTAACGTTTGATGGTATGTAGGAAATGATATTTAGGGAAATGAAACAACGATGTTGTTGACATCATGGGGAATAATGTAAAGCTTTGAACCATCGAGGCTAAAGGAAGGTGCAAGATGAGTTAACGGGAGTGGTGGGAAGGGGTAAACACAAGGGATTCTGGAGATATATGTAAGTTACCCTATTTGTAGGTAATGGTAGAGGACATTGCATATGCTACATCCACCAACTTCCCTCATGTCATGGGCTAGCCTCTCCACTCTATACTCGAGTGTGGTTGATGGTTCATTAGGTTCTCAAACCCTTCATCATTCACTATTGGCTTCCCAAATTGCTGCATCTTTCACTTTTCCTTCCCCATGCGCAACATCCCATGGATATATTTGAGGCCCTCCAACTATATTTTGAGGTGGCATCTACCCGTCATGTTGTCCCCCTTATAAAGGTGTCATTGAGCGCTATACTATGTTTTAGTTTTTATTAATATATCTCTCTATAATGCTTGTCTAAAACAATATTTATTTAATTTCTTGGGATGATGAATATGTGTATATGTTTTTCCTCTTGAATCTTTGAGTACCACTAAAGATTCCATTTCATAAATATTACTCTACCAATTTCGCAAAGAATTTCAAACATGTTTGATTTTCACGGTGCATACGTAAGATTTAAATTTCAAATAGGAAATAAAAATAATGTACATCCTAATCTAAATCAAACAATACCTCAAGATTGAGAAAAGAGAAAGGATGCAATACTGCACTTATCAAGTGTAGGTTCCATTTTCAACCATGCAAAGGTTTGTGAGCCATGTCTTAGTAAGAGCAAAGTCACTCCAAGTATTATCAAAGGTCCTCAAGGGATAAAAAGGGTTTAGTCTAGTAGTTGAAGCACACTACATCACATTACTACCACGTTGGGTGCATTCTCTACTCTATAGTTAGTCCACTATATTTTTGTTAAGAAAATTGAGGTCATTTATAAGGGTTAACTTAGATCACACTCACACTTGCACATACACCTAGGAGAACTACATGAGGCTTGATCCCGCTTGAGGGCATGTAGTGCAACACTTAGATTGGTTTGATATGTGTTTATTGCTGGATAGTCCAACCTCACCACACACTAATTTATCTTTCATTATCTAATGCTTTAATGAAGGTTATTTCAAGCATATAGGATTTCCACTTGTTATAGGTCATTATATGTTATGCGAACAAGAGTGACATATAACGAAGCATATAACAACATAAACTAACGACAAATAAAGTTATTGAGCCTCAATACAAGTATATCCATAACCATACAACTAAGGGCATAACCATATAAAATTAGGGAAAACCATACCGTCCGTACCATAGCAATTTCTAGTTACACTATCGGAAAAAAACATCTATAATCTCATATTAGCTTGTTTTATTTGTCTCGCATATTCAAATATCTTTTGTTCCACTCTATACATCTAAGTCTTCATCTCCTCTTGTGTATTTGAGCTAACATGCTATCACTTATCATTACATACGATGTATTAATCCATTGCTCTAATTATGTTTGGTTGATTGGAAATTAAATTAATTCATAATAACCTCGTGTTTTTTTAGAATTAGGTAAAGTGAGGGTTTTGAAAGGACCCACAACCTTGTAAAAAGAAGAAGGGGGAGATAAAATGAAGAAAATAACTCCTACACCACATAAGGAAAGAGAAGAAGAAACCACTTAATCAAGAACTACAGAGTCAGCAATAAACATAATGAGATGAAAACAAGGAAGAACACCCTCAACTATAACCGAAAGTAGTAAGAAGGTACAACAAAGAGGAGAAGAGAAGATGTAGCCCAGATGAAGTTGCAGGAAGAAGAAGAGGAGACAACCAAAATAGCACCTGGTACTACCGTCATAACGTGATTACTTAGAAGAGTCCCTTGCATGGGATCTAAGATGCATAGAGAAGGAATTTTTCTTCGTTTAACAACTGTCCATTCATCACTACGATTAGGATCTGCATTTTTGTCTATGTGAGGTGGAAGTTGAAGCTTTGAAGAAGCCAAGAACCCATCATTGGGTTTCTCAGAAGTGGAACTGGTATTAGCGCAATCGTACTCAACACATAGAACCTGATCCATCAAAACAAATGCATCACCACCCACTGAAGTGTCAACCGGTGGGATGGAAACCTTATCTTCATTGACCTGTGTATCAGCAACAGACCCAAGTTCCTCTTCAAGAAAAAGAAGGTTTTGGTGAGCATCCTTCCACCAAGAGACCTTTTCATTTTTAGATTTCTGCTTGACCACCAGACAAGCAACAACGAGATGACCAATGTTAAAACATTTTCTGCATCTAAAGGGTAGGCCTTCGTAGTCCAAGGGTGTGACCAAACCCTCTCACACACTTTGAGATCAATAGAAGCAGGTAGATCCAGTGAAGTATCTAGATCCACCAATATCCGTGCGAAAGTAGTATGAGCAAAGGTATCTGTATTGGAATCGATGGATAAAAATTTACCCAAAGCATTGCCAATAAGCATCTGAGCTATCATTTCCCCAAAACTGCAATGACAGATGGGGCAAATAGATCAAAACCGGTTTTACCATGAAAGAAGCAGTGAGTGGATTGAAATTTGGGAACCATGGTTTCATCAACAAATGATGATTTTACAGTTCCCAGAGTTTTGAGAGGATAATATCCTTAGAATCAGCAGAATTGAAATCCATGATAAAAAATCCCCTGCATGGGGAAAATTTCAATCCTACATGAAATAAGGGGACGTCTAATTCGTAGTTATCCATGAATGAAGAAGTTGAAGACCAGACCATAGCCCATTAAAGTGACAAATCAAACCGTTGGAAGAGAAGAACTCCTCGGTTTCAAACACGAGTCTCAAGAATGACTAGAGAGTGGATTTGCAGTAGAGAGAGGTTTAGAAAATGAGGAAACCGAAGCAACTGCATACGAGCGTTTCCCAGTAGCAACAACAAAAGAAGTATTGTCAAAAAGTGAAACAACAGAGGGGAAAGAACCCTTGCCTCCAAAGGAGAGATCACAGTGGAGAGGAGGAACCAGAGAGGTCGAAGAACCACCGCCACCGTCTAAAACCCCAAGGCTTCCACCGAAAACAAACAACTTGGTTGCAGAGGCAAGAGCTAGGGACAGAAAATCCACTCACAGTAGAGATGCATCCACTACCATTAGCCGGATAGGGGATCAGGGAGAAACATTTAGGGCTTGACATCGACGTAAATTTTTTAATGATGATTTAAAAGTGGTTTGGGATAACTCTCGTGCCACAATGCAAGACATGCCTCGTCACATTTAACACATGATCATGCCTAACCCCGACCCTCGCCGCATTGAACACCGAGTCGGCTTGGCACCACGTCGAGAGACCACCTCCGCCACCGAAGCAATTGACCTTCTCAAACCGCTTAGCCAAGTAACGATGAGCTATAGAAATAATAACCTCATGTTACAAACCCTTACATCACATATATTATTTTGCATATCATATTTACATTCATGTATTTATAGGGTGTAAACATAGGGTCACTTATGTGTTCGCCATTAATTACTAGAAGAGGGAAAGTTGGGATGCAATAAATAACCGAACGGGAATGGTTACAATTCATTTCAAACTATTTGGGATAAAACCACACCTTTTCATACCTTATTTTTTTAACTAGCCAATTTTTTGGTAAAGTCGTGAAATAAGTTTCTTATTTTTTCCAAAGATTTTTTTATATGGATGTTTTGGGCTTAGATGTCATGATGGAGGGTATTACATTTGTATTTTTAAAAATTTAGTGAATATTGGCCTTAAATTTCATAATAATATCTAATTGATTGGTAGGTGGTTGTTGGCTTAGATAAAATCACATATGGTAAATGTTTATATTCTTGGTTTAGATGTTATCATATAATTTTTACCATTATTTTTTGATGGGTTATGTGTTGGGAGTTAATGTCCCCTATGTTATGATGTATTTGACATATATATTAATAATAATATTTAAAATTATGATTTTTGCATCCCTTACAATATGCATCGAAATTTTTTTTTATATACCATGTTTTACTATTTTGATGTAATTTATATTTTTTTGCATTTACACATTTATTTTACTATATTCGTTGAATGCGTATAATAATGTAATTGCAACAATCCCATTTTTGAAAGATATTTACAAGTAAGGCTTTTGAGGTGTTGACTATTAAGATAGATTTGATACTCAACACTAATAATTAATTTTAATTCAAATAGTAATATGTGTATGAGGACAATAATGATAAGATCTTCACACATTTAATAAATGAATAATTTGAATAAAATGAAAAACATAATGAATATAAACATAACACAAGAGATATTCATGGGACAATATTCCTTAATATTCATTATATTTAGGAATAGAAGAATACACTTAAGGTAGGGAGACACTAGACAATACTCCTTAATGAAGGAATAAATCCATAATCTTCCAATACGGGATTCCATTTTTAGGGGGATACCTCTAATATCCTTCTGAGTAGAAGAATTAACTCATACATGAAATATATCATAATTATATTCATGTCCTTCAAATAGGCATGTGTTTCTCTTAGTGGATGAGTAACACCTAAGCCCAATGTAGGCTAGTTCATTACCCAATATAACTAATTCCAAAAGTTACCTATAAACATATAACTAAGGGGAATATGTGCCACATGTTGACATCTCCATCAACACATATACATTATAATATCATATCCTTAGGTGCATAACATGTCATCCCTCCTTAATATGTTTCATCCGTGAAACATGAGAAGAAATCATGTAAAGAGTATTCTTCAAATCACTACACACTTGTCACCATGCTCGATCATGCAACCACCAATATGAAATCTTGGTGCATAATACATTTTTAATATTTGTTCCATAATCTGTTACACTACTCTAATTCTATCAAAGTCCATAGTGTTCCTCCTCGACTTCCATGCATAGTCATAGATATTATTCCTATGATTCCTTATCAATAATTACTACTCCATTGATTCCGTATATAAACATAGTGATTGTTCCTCCAATAACCTTTATATTCATATCAATTGCTATTGTGACATGCCATGACATGTCTCCATGATTGTTTCCTCTCATGACATGATGTGGGTTTCTATATGCCATGACATGAGGATCATTGACATGTTCTTCTACTTTCCTATTTTCTTCTACCTTTCGCAACTAAAAAGCTCATTTATATTTGGAATAGTTGGATTATTATTTTATGCATATTCTTATTTGAATTATTTTGTATCATCCTTATAATTCTCTTTACCATATTTAGATTCATCCTCATGCTTTATCTTACCCTTTCTTTGTTCTTTGATAAGTGTGATATTATGCAAAGTTGCCTTCATTCTTTCATACCACATCTTCATGAATTTATTTTCACATGATAATGTTGATTGTTACCAAAGTTTCTAAACATGGATATTCAAGAACAATATCCAATTTATCAATATCTAAATTTGAACGTGAAACTTATTTTTCTAAAGAGAGGTTTAAGTCTTAAAAACCCAAATCAACTCGACCATCCACTTGAGCTTCCTCTATATTATTTTCTTAACCATGTAGATGTAGAGCCACATCAATGTTTATGAACTTATACTTACTACTATGGTTTATGGATATAATTTCCTTCTTCCTTTGAATGCATCCTTGAAACTAAACTATTGAAGCTTCATTCTTTGGAGCTACACTATCTAAAACATTATCTTGTACTTCTTCTTCATCTTGATCCTTTTCTTCTCTTTCTGCATCATATATAGACTCTTCATTTTCTTCTTATTCTTAATTTACATCATAAATTACAATTTCTTCCTCAACATGCTCGTAATTTATTTCTTTGTTTCTTCTTCTTTTGGGTTTCATCTAGCCAAAAACATGTTCAACTTCCTCCACGACCAATACGAGCTCTCATGTTCTAATTGAGAGCATAAAGTTCACACTAGACTCGCCAAGCCAAAGATGAAAAAGAAACCATGCCATTCCCTTTGAAATTAAATTTCCTTAAATTGGATTAACCATTCTCTAGCATCAATCTCACCATCTCTATAAAAAGATCACATCCCCATGATGCACAAAAATTAGGGTTTCAAGAATAAAATATTTTGATCAATATTGGACCCTCTAATTTCAAAAAATGTCAACATCAAATAAGAAAATATAGAGAACTGGCCCTTTTATATTTTAAAATATTTCTAAAAATGTACAAAAATATGAAAGTGTCAACCTACTGAGTGAATTTGTGTAAAGCCCTAAAATAAAAATAATTTCCACAAAATAAATCATTTTTTTAATTTTAATTGAGGATTCCTAAAGTAGTATTACAATAGTGATAAAATTTTTGTAGAAATTTTCCTATCCATTTGCAAGATATAGATGAATCTTTAGAATTAGGATTTTAACCCAAAATTTGCCCCAATTGATGCTTTGATACAACTTTGTAAGATATTCATATATAATAAATGAGTAATTCAAATAATATGTAGAATATAATGTATATCAACATAACAAATGAGATATTTCTGAGCCAAGATGCCCTAATATTCAATATATTCATAAATAGAAGAATACCCTTAAGGTAGGGCAACACCAAAAATATTCCTTAAGGAATAACTCCACGATCTCCCAAAATGGGAATTCCATTTTAAGGGGATACCTCTAATATCCTTCTACCAAGTAGAAGACTCAACTCATGCATGACATCTCTCATAATGATATTCTTATCCTTTATATAGGCATACATTACTCTTAATGGATGTGCAAGACCTAATGACAATATTGATTGATTCATTACCCAATATAACTAATTCCACAAGTTACCTATAAATATATATCTAAATAAAGGGGATGTGTCCACATGTCAACATCTCCATCAACTCATATATTTATAATATCATATCCCTAGGTACATAACAAAGAATGGTCAATTGGAATGGAAATTTACTTGAATGAAATTATTAAAACAATGTTTTCATGGTCTATTATAATCTAGACCTAACTTTTTTTTTGTTTATATAATTTTACGATAATATTAGATGTTTTTATCATTAAATTTGATTCATATGGTTGAGTGGATTTTTAAATAAAATTTATATTTAAGTTTTTTTATAAGAAGCTTAAGACGATGCAATGATGGTGATGATCAAGTCATTTTTTGGTGTTAAAATTTTACCGATATTTTTATTCTTGGTTTGATGACACATACATTAATTTATTTTCAATATACTTTTTTGATTTTGTGTTTTGTGTCTTTTTCTTTTTTATTTTAAAAATGTGTATTTTTTCTTTGATTTTTGTTTAGGGTTTCTTTACTCATCTCTATGATAACAAAAATTCATTCATGTTTGGCTTCGAAAGATGAGGTGGAGGGAGAGATGCACAACGACATAAGGATGAAGGATTCAAACATAAGCAAGCTTCCCTCTTTGTAGGTGATGTTGAATTAGATGCTTACAATTCATTCGTATGGCCCCCTTGTCTTGTGGGATCACCTATACACCCAAAACACATGTAGAGTCCTTATTTTGTGTGGAAAATGTGCGTTGTCTGTAAACAATAAAGACTTGGACAAAAATATGACCAACAATTTTACTTGCTCTTTAATATTTACCCTTTCTTGTATAGAGCATATTATAAGGTCCTCTTCTTAGAGTATGCCTCTTTTACAAAAATAGTAGAGTTAATTTAAAATAAAGGTAACTAATTTGCAACATGTTATAAAATAAAACATATTTCTAGTCTTAAAGGATTTGTTTATATGAGTAATTATAAAATTTTACTTCCTCGGGTGTATCTTCCTCACTAACTAGATTAGAATCCTTTCAATAATTATATAAACTTTATTAACATTGATGTGTAAAATTTGTATGAGGGAAGAAAATATTTTTATTCTATGATGCTCACAAAATTCCACATAACCACTAAAGCGGTAGGCTATAAAAGAATATCAAAATAAAATATTATTAAATCTATCCTCTCTGTCTTTTTTGTTTTTGGTATTGCCTTTAATGAGTGGTTAAAATACTATTTATGTAAGTTCTTGTGGTAATGAATGTGTGCACACATGTTTTGTCTTCTGAATTTGTGATAAATGTTGAAGATTCAATTTTTTAACTATTGCTTTCACGTCTTTGCTTCTGTAACAACCAGAGAAATTATTTTCTACTTGGTCATGTGTCACGAGTTAATGCCCTCTTGTGCTTTGTGTAAATAATGTACAATTTATTAATAATATTTAAAGTTATCAAATTTAATATGTAAATTTATTGAATTTTCTATGACCCTAACACTAAGTGTTTAAATATATTCTTATTATACCATGGTTCGTGTTCAAGTATTTTTATTTTCACAGTCTTTATAATTTTTGCATTAATTCAAGGTTTGTTATCAATCCATATAATAATGAAATTGTAGTAATCCCAAAAATTTACAAAGATTAAAACAAAGACTTTTAGGTTGGGTAGCTATTAAGACATTTAATACTCAAAACCATTTATATCAATTATTAATGTATCTAAGTTCGTAATGGTGCAATTACGATTTGATTTTAATCTATATATTAGTGTGTGCACATGAGGCAAAGAATGACCGAATGGAATAAAAATAAACTAGAATGGAAATTTCAAAAGGTAAATTATTGTACACAAATATTTCAGAGTCCATTATAGTATAGGCACTTTTGATGGAGGATGAGGTATTTCATCTAGTGGGATATCTCAATTGGGCTAGTCGTATCCCATGGCCTTGCATATGGGAACCCCCTTTGAATTAACTTGTGTTTTTCTCACCTTTTCCACACGTGAGAGGCTCTATTGGGAATATAAATGAAGGTGTAAAGATGGATCCTTGAGCCTACTTTTGTTCTCGTGTACCCTAAGAAGCACACCAAACATTCTTGTTATCAAAATTATGGGAAGACAATATTTGCTCAAAACTTATAATCATACAATTTGAGGTCCTGCATCGAATAATAGCTCCATACAATTTATAGTCCCTTATCAAAAATCACTCTAAATGGTTTTAGGTCCCATGTTTGAGTTCAACTAATATCATGAATAGTCATAGTACTAATGAATCCATTTTTTTCATTTATGGTTGGAAGGAAGAATAGATCCCCATAGCCATATCTATAGAGGTCCCCAACCTGGAATTCTAGTATTCCATCTAGTTCCCTCGTCATATAATAGAAATAGATGATGGTATACAAGGTATGTATCATTGATCTTAACATAAACATATTTTTCCATATTTCCTTCATATAGTTTATAACCCCATTTAACTTTAAAAAATTTGCACAAATGACATGTTTTCCATGTGTGACTTACGAAGAAAGAAGAGGATCGTATACAGTAGAGGATGGATTTGAGATGTTAGAGGATTTGAACTAGGTTGACCATATCACTTTAATTTTCCTATTGTATCCCTTCTAATCCACTTGCATTGTGTGTAGTTATCATATCCCTTTGAATCCACTTATGTTGTGCATTATTCTTTCCATTTGTGAAACAATTTTTTAAAATATATTCCAAAGTGAAAATTATTAATCCTTTTACCAGCTTAATTTATCTCCCTTTATTGTCGAATGTCTTCAAATTTTGTAACTTCTTTCTTTAACAAATTGACATCATCGCGAGAATCAAAAACAATGTGAAATTGAAGAATCATGTAAATATTTCTTCTAAATCCTCTTATTATTTAGTTTCAAATGAAAAATTATTTAACAATGACATTTTAATTTCCAAGGAAAAATTCTCGGCTAGGAGGAAGGTGAAAAAACCTATGAATTTCATTGACAAACATGAAAATAATAATAAAAATATCAATTTGAGTGTTTAAACATTGGTGACAATAGACTATCAACATAAATGTTAGCTTAAGCATTGGGAGTATTTCACAACAAGAGCTCACTTTCAAAGCTATCTCTAAAGTAAGTTTCCTTAAGATTTACATGCTACAACCCATTTCTTCTTCAAGTAGCTAGCATAAATGACACATGCTCCATATGTGATTTTTCAAAAAAAAGAAGGGGATCACCTACTTTCCCTCCAACAATTCCCCTTCCCCTATAATTCTCCTCCTTTTATCTCCTTCTTCGACACCATACTCCCTTTTGTAAACTTTCTCCTTTCTTCCTCCCTATCGGTGTATCCATTTCTTGCTCCGTGCAATTACTAGTAGTTATAAGCAATTAAAAATGTATGTTCATGTGTATGAATATATATTTTTACATGCTCATGTCTATTATGCAAATTATATGGCCATTTACATCATTTTAATAAAATATTTCAATTTTTGGATTTTTTTAAAATAACTTGGAGGGAATTGAAGTTTTCCCGGTGACCGGAGTTGTGGAGCTCTAAAACCAATTTGATCCCCCATAACTTATGGATAGAGCATAGTGGGCCACTAATTTCCCCATTAGGTAAGTAGAGATTTCAACCCACAACTTGAGCCACCTAAAATGATAGTTGACATTGAGCGAGACAATCTCGGTGGCCTAAAATAATTCTCTTTAGATTTCTATATTTAAAATATGGCCATATTTTTTTATGTAAACTCATATATAAATATATAGTAACAAATATTTTTAATATATATATATATATGATCTATTTTTAATCAATAGTGTGGTAATAATATTATTTTACATATTTTAAAGTGAAATATTAAATAATTGTTAATTAAGCATTGTTTGATGAGAATAGGTGGCCATTGAATATAAAGCCAATGTACCACATACTAAAAGATAGAATAATAGTTATAAAGTGATACACATGTAGAAACTTATTAAGATTCTCTAACCAAGATTACAAATTTTCATGATGTCATGTGAGTTGGAGCCTTACTTTAGGAAGGCTCATTGAAAAAGTGTAAATACCTTTTTTATTGATCTTTCAAGATATTATTCTTTTTAATTTAATAGGGTGTCACTCATTATTGTTGTGATATTTGAAAATGGTGATTAATATGCTTAGATTCATGTTAACACATCACCAAAACATCAATTCCTCATCTTCCACCCTTCTTCGTCCACCTTTGAGTTTTCCAACTATCTCTTTGTGTGTTGTGTTCTCTTGTAGTTTTGCCATGGATCCTATAATGCGAGAAAACAAATAAATTGTTCTCCTATACTAATCTTCTCAAACAAAACATCAGATATATAAATGGATTGAAAGGAGAGAGACTATAATACCTACACTTACCTACAAGTTGCAAAGCTACTGCTTTGATGTGTTGAATTTTCTCTCGATGGTGGATTGGATGTTCTTACTTCATATTTTGGAGACACTTGGGCAACATCTCCGCTTGATTGTGATTAGATTGATTCGATGAAGGACGAAGGATTGAATTGATTGTAGATTGATGGATTGATTGGATGATTGAAGATAAAATGGATGATTGATGAAACAAATTGGCAGAGCTTTGTTATGGATTTTCAAGTTGGCTCTCATGGAGGAAGAGAGATAAATTTAGAAATTTTTGGTGGAGGATTCAATGGCTAAGATGAAGCCATGTTGGATTTGGATCAAGGGTGGAGAATTGATGAGAAGAATGGAGAATTCTAGAATGGAGATTTACAAAATTTGAGACAAGATTCAATGAAGAGTGGAAGGTTTATTTGAATTTTTAAATGGAAGGAAGTTTAGAGAAGCTTCTCGAAATAGAATCCTCTAGATTGAGAGGTGTGAGGATGTGATTAGGATTAGAATTGGATTAGGTTAGATAAATGATGATTAGGGGTGAGGTTACATGGAAAGGCTGGATGTAGGGATGTGTAGAGCGGGTGGTAGGTGAGATGTAAGAATATTAAATTCCTATAAAATGTTAATAGCGATTATAGATACGATAATAATAATTAATCGTGTGATTAATTAATATATAGTTGAAAATGGATAAAATAAAGGATTAAAGGGATAAATGATGAAATGAGATATTTAGGTAAATGATAAAGGGATTAATGATCAGATTAGATAAATGAGGAAATTAAGATGAAGGATAAAGGGATTAATGACAACATCAGATTAAATAATAATAATTTATCTTACGATTAATTATTAATTGGATGATGTTGGGATACTTGTGGGACATGATTAATCGTAATTAATCATGTCAACATTTTAGATGTCTACATGTTTCCCCTCTTTGAAGTGTTATTATGGAGTAATGACATTTCAAAGAAAAGAAGAGAAGATGTTAGGATGGTGTTATGATGCCCCCTTGAATGGTTATACGGGGAGGAATGAATTGGGTAACCGATCGAAAAGAGAAGAGGCCTAGAAGTGAGTGGATGACATAGGATTAGAGGATGATAAGATTGAGGATTAGAAGATTTGAGGATTCAGAGGATTAGGATTATAAGATTAGGATTATAGGATTAGAAGATAGGAGAGAGGATTAGAGGAATATGAGATTAGAGGAAAAGAGGATGAGACGAGTAGGATATATTAGATTTTGGAGTAGAGGATGCCCGAGTCAGCGATGTATGACAAGGGCGAAGATTTAGAATTGATGACCCAAACAAGGGGTTAGGTGTTGAGGATTTTATATTTGAGGATGTTGGATTTGAAGATGTTAGATTTTGAGATGCCCTAGTCAAGGGGGTAGGATTTGAATATTTGAGAATGTTGGATTTGAAGATGTTAGATGTTGAGATGTTACATTTGAGGTTTGATTTATTGGATTATAGGATGTTGGATTTGGAGGATTAAAAGATTTAATATGTTAGTGTGAGAGAATAAGGATTGGTTTTGGATTGATATTGATGAGGAGAGGATTGGGATGATGATCAAGTTTGATTAATTATAGGTATTAGGATGTTAGAAGATGCACCAGCCAAGGGGTTAGGAGTTGGGATGTTGGATGCAAGATGATAAGACGTGGATGTGGTTATTGATTGATTAATAAAGGATTGATTGGATATGAGGATAGGGAATAAGATGTTGGATTTGAAGGATTATAAGATTAAGGATGTTGGGGTGTGAGAATAAGGATTGATTTTTTTATCGATTTGGTGATAGGACATAGATGAGGAAAGGATACTTATTGATTGATAAAGAATTCATTGGATGGGAGGATTAAGAGGTTAGATAGTTAGTTAGATGATGATCAGTATTATGTGTGGTGAGATACCATAAAGTACCCACTATGATCATCATTAGTAGTTGTGATTGATGTGGCATAGAGCAATATGCATCAAGGTATAAAGACCATGATGAGTGAATTACCCAATGTCATTGTCCTCGTATCATTGGACATGATTAATCTAAAGAATATGGTCCTCATATCAATAGACCATGCAAAAAGAAACAAAAAGGGACCTCATATAAGCCACCAAAATGAAAATGCAGATAAAAAAACAAACACACAAGAAAAAAAAACACACATATTACATTTTTGTATGGATTTTGTGAATGTTTTGATTTTTAGATTTTGGAATATTTGGAATGTTTTGATATTTTTAGGTTTAGATTTTTGGATTTTGGATTGTGGAGGTTTAGAATTTTGGATTTTAGATTTTTAGATATTGGATTGTGGATGTTTCAATTTTTTTGATGTTGGATTTTGGATTTTTGGTTTTTAGAGGTTGGATTTTTGGATTTTTGATGTTGGATTTTGGAGATTTTGGATTTGGGATGGGTGATGAGGGGATGGGAAGGGATGTAAGGTGGGATTTGAATCTCTCCTATAAGTCCTAAAGTGTATTTCGGTAGGATGAAAGGGAAGGATTGAGGGAAAGGGCATAGCTTGGATAGGATGACAATTGGTTGATAGGTTAGGATTAGATGGGATGTTGGATGGGAGATAGATAAGATGAGGGATGTAGTATAGGATAAGATGAGGGATGGAATATGATAAGATATTCCCCCAGGTATAGGGAAGATGGATTGAGGGATATATGTGGTGTGCCCCTAAGTGTAAAGTAGGATGGCGTGTGTGGATGGATGGTTTTGATTTTCCCCCAAGTGTAGGGTAGAATGGGAAGCGGGAGGTATATAAAATGGATGATGCCCCTAGCAGATGGTAGTAAAGCTACCCCTAGTCACGATGATGCTAGTTGAAAAGGGACATGAGGAGGATTGGATGAAAAGGAAAGGATCATCCTATGCCCATGGATGTTTGATCCTAAGGGAAAAAGATGTGGATGTGATGGATGTAAGGAAAATGACATCAGTGATGAAAAAAGATGAGCCTAACACACATGTTATAAGGAAAGAGTTAGAATAAAACAAAAGTGTGACCAAGGTCTAAACAATACTTGGAAACATGCGAGCCCTATGTCTCTGTGAGATCAAAGTGTGTGTGATTGTGATAGTTAATTCCCATTTGAAGTGAAGACTTAATGGGTAGTCTTTGAAGACAAACTATCCAATGTATAGGGAGTGATTAAGACAAGTAGGTTGATGGATGGTGAACGGAAGGTTAAGTCGTGCATTGTTCTGCTGCCATCTAGGCATCCATAGCCTCGATAGAGATACATTTTATTCTTGTCACAACATTGATCTACTGCCAATCATCCATAGCCCGAAAGAGTTGTTGGAAACACCCCTAGAGAGAGTCTTGAGGTGGATTTTATTTGATATTTTTAATTTTGATATGTTTTTTTGTTTTTGATATTTGGATTTATTTTTCATAAAGAGGTTCCACTCTCTTAAGAACTTCTCAAGGGGTTAAGAATCACTAGTGGATTAATGGGGGGATGGAAATGAGTGTGATGATGACATTAGATAGAATGTCAAAAGCAAGCACCAAGGGTCTTCACCACAAGTTGATTAAGTGTGTTAAATTGTGTGGATCTCTCGGGAGGATAATGGTGCTTGAATATTGGAAGTCATGATCAAAGTCACGTAGTTGTAATAGGTATTATTGGCTTCCAACATGTGTAATTAAGTTGATCGAGTGTTTAAATGAATGGATTTGAATAAGATATGAATGGATGCGAGGGTAAAAATGGATTATAAGAAAAGGAATTTGGATGTTGGATGGAAGGAGGATGGGTGGGAAGCAAAGAACATCTATGCAAAGGCAACGAATTATGTTCTCAATCCATTTTTAGGTGTTTAGTATTTGTAGGGGGGTTAATTGATTTATGATTGGGTTGGGTGGTTGGGATGGTACGATCAACAAGAGGACTGGTATAAATGAATTGTGATGGAGTAGTGGGAGGGTTTTTGTTAGTGTTATGTTTATACCCTAATCCTAATCGACTTGGATTTTGATAAAGGGAGATGGGTTCGTTATTTCCTTGTTCATTGATGCATAAGCCTTTGCCTCGATGTTTCATATTAGTGAACATATTTTTGGCTATAGAATATGAAGTGGATGAGGAAGATGATTCCATGTGGTCATCATGAGACTGGGGGCTTGTAATTTTGTCATCCGCTAAGAGGTTGGACTTGACAAAGGATGGGAGGTGAGATTTGTTTTGGTTTTGGTTGTGTAATGATGTTTGGATGTACGATGAGATTTGGATGAATAAAGATGTTTGGATGTTGAGTGGGGTTTTAATGATGGACAATGGTTAGGGATAGGATTGGGATGGAAATTTTTTGGATAGAGAGGTATAAGGATAAGAATTCCTTAGTTAACGAGGTTTTGGACATAAGATCGAAATTGTATGCAACGATTGATTGAATGTCCATGGGTGAGATGGAAGTCATAATAGTAATGTTCAGATACCAAGATGTTTTGGGAAGGTTTTGATTGTGTGATTTGATTGGTGGATGCATGATCAGGTTGGAGGTTTTTAGACAATGGAAGATGGTGGTCAAAGATTCTCTTAAATGAGTGAAGTGGCTTATATCAAATGGTTTAGAAATAGTAGGAAGTAATGGTGCAGGATTGGGTGGTTTATGAGATGTTCTAGTTGATCTAGGTTGCATTTGTGTGGATTAGAAGATGAAGGGGATGGATTAGGCATGGGGGCTAAAATGGATCTGGTTTGGGCTTGGAGTACGAAGTAGATTTGATTGAGTTTTGATTGGTTGGAGTGTGTGGTTTGAGGTAGATGGTGTGGAGTATTAGATTGTTTTTTTATTATGAGATGTAGATAAAGGGGACATGGTATATTTAGATGAAGGGGATGGTTGTGATATGGGGGTCACATCAGATTTGAATGATGATGGGGATGAAGGAGATTTAAGAGATGGGTGTGGTGTAGGAACCACATTAGATTTGGTTGATTTAGGGGAGGAAGTAGATGAAGGTGGCATATGAGCAAGATTGTTGACTTGGATGGGTGGGGAATGATGAGATAGCTATAGATTTAGAAAGGAGGTAGGGGTTTGGATGTTGGTTTGGAGAGGATGAGGGTTGAGGATCTAAGTCCACGGTTTGATAGGATGTGCAATGGATTAGATTTGAAATAGGTTGGTTGATGAAAGATGGTGATGGGATTTTGATTGGGATTTAGTTGGTTGATTAAGGATGGTGATGGGATTTTTATTGTGATTGTTTGATTAAGGATGGTTGATTATTATGATGTTTGATTAATTAATTTTTTTATGGGATATGGTAGTTAAGCATGTTCACAAGTAAGCACCAAACATGTAACACATGCCATAATTAGTCAAGTGGGATTACAATCAAGTTATAGCCCTCTTTTAATACCACACGCTGACGATGGTGCCACAATTGGCTCTCCACCTATGTGTCAATGTGGGTTCGGCTAGTGAGGGATCTTGGGGGGTGTGGCCTCCTTGCACTATAGCTCACTATGCGACCAAGAGATTTCCTAGTCTAGGATTCACGAGCTTACTAGGGGAGTCCCCAATATAACTTACGGTAGGTGGGGCCGAAGTCCGTGTTGCAAGGATGTTGTTTAATGCCTGGGTATTGGGACGTGAAATCCCCTCACTTCACGCCACTCTTAAACCAAGAAAATGCTTAGCCAATAATAACAGATTGTCCTTGAATTTATATACCCCGTCGGAACACAAGGTGTGTCTACATGCGTAGAGGTGAAGCTCATGGTCACGAGACCCTTAGGACTATGATAAGTGCGTGGATGTCACTTCCTCATCACGTTACCCCTAAAAATTAAAAAAGGAATACTAGCCACTTTTGATCCTTAAGATCGTCCTAAGACATGAGAGGAGAGCATACATGGTGCCGTCTTTGGGTAAAAATAAGAAGCAACACATAATAGGATAAACAAAAGATAATAATAAAAATGAATAACAAAATTCATATAATGGGGTCTTCGGCAAGTGGTCTTGCAAAACAAAGGATTAGTGGTTTGATGAGAACCCCCAAATGTCTTCAGACTAAACATGCTGCAAAACAAATGGATTAGTAGTTTTTGATCTAACAAAAAGGTTAGATAAATGTTAAAACTGACAGAATATCCCCTTGTTGTTGCAATAAACCTACAAAAACATAATATTAAACTTGTAAATTCCATAAAAGCACAAAAAAATGTGGCTAAATTGGTTAGTACTAATGCAAAATTGTACTATGGAAAAAGTGTTGTTTTACATACAAAAGCACTATTATAGGTCAAAAGCACCAAAGTATAACAAAAACACTATTACAAAATAGAAGCACTAAACTATAAGCAAAAACACTAAAACAAGAATAAAAGCGCAAAAATATAAACAAAGGCATTAATATATTATCAAATGTTAAAATAGAAACATATAATATTAGAAAAATTCAAATTTTAGAAGTATAAACACAAAGGCCGATACAAAGACAAAAGTGCCAAAGTACGGAAAAAAGCACCACAATATAGACAAAAGCACCAAACCTACATAGAATAGGGTTAGAGAATAGAAGCGCTAAAATACCGACAAACACGTTAAAGCATAGACAAAAGTGCTAAAGTTTGAACAAACACATTGATCCTACACAAAATGAAGTTAGCGAGAAAAAGCGTTAGAATTTATACAAAGGTGCTAATACATAGACAAAAAGCGCCAAACTATAAAAAACGCTAAAGTCGTGATAGAACAAAGTTAGAAGAAACAAGCGTTCAAGTTCGTATAAAAGCGCCACGAGTTTTACAAAAGTGCCAAAGTAGATCCATGCGACCACAATAGTTAGTATCTCATCCAAAAGCATTATTTTAGGTCAAAAGCATTGTTTCTTCTTTATAGGTGTTGAATGACAGGTCAAAAGCACTAAAACAAAAGACTGTCACAATAATTTGAAATTTAAGGTACAAAATTTGGATAATTTATTTAAATACAAAATGCTATTATAAACAACAAACATTTTGGAGGGTAAGCCCCACTGTGGGCGCCAAAAATGTAATGCAATAAAATATTAGTGAGTGAAAATGCAAGAAAACAAAAATTCTCTTATGTTAATATTCTCAAACAAAACCTCGAGATAGACCAATGAATTGAAAGGAGAGAGAATATCATACTTGCACTTACCTACAAGTTGTAAATCTACTCCTTTGATGTGTTGGATTTTCTCTTGATGGTGGATTGGATGTTCTTGCTTCAAATTTTGGAGACACTTGGGCAACACCTCCCCTTGATTGTGCTTGGATTGTTTTGATGAAGGATTAAATTGATTATAGATTGATGGATTGATTGGATGATTGAAGCCGCTTTGTTATGGATTTTCAAGTTGGCTCTCATGGAGGAGGAGAGATAAATTTATAGCTTGTGGGTGGAGGATTCAATGGCTAAGATGAAGCCATGTTGGATTTGGATCAAGGGTGGAGAATTGATGAGAAGAATGGAGAATTCTAGAATGGAGATTTCTAGAATTTGAGAGAAGATTCAATGGAGAGTGGAAGGTTTATTTAAATTTTTAAATGGAGGGAATTTTAGAGAGGCTTCTAGAAATAGAAGCCTCTAGATTTAGAGGTGTGAGGATGTGATTAGGATTAGAATTAGATTAGGTTAATAAATGATGATTAGGGGTGAGGTTACATGGAAAGGCTAGGTGTAGGGATGTGTAGAGTAGGTGGTAGGTGAGATGTAGGAATATTAAATTCCTATAAAATGTTAATAGGGATTATAATAGGATAATAATAATTAATCTTGTGATTAATTATTATATAGTTGAAAATGGATAAAATAAAGGATTAAAGGGATAAATGATGAAATGGGATATTTAGATAAATGATAAAGCGATTAATGATAGGATTAGATAAATGACAAAATTAAGATGAAGGATAAAGGGATTAATGATGATATTAGGATTAAATAATAATAATTAATCTTGTGATTAATTATTATATGGATGATGTTGGGATACTTGTGGGACAAATTAATCGTAATTAACCATGTCGACATTTTAGATGTTTGCAGCTCCATCTCCGTGCATGAACTAGTCTTTAGCTGAAATTCGGGTCAACAAGATTACATAGAATAATAATCTTTTCATTGTTGCTCGCTTAGGGTAAACATACCTTTTAAAAGGGATCACCATACTAGTGATCATATATTCACTTTGACCTATATCATTAAGTAAGCTAAGGAAAAGAAGTGTGGAGTATATTGTTGTTTTATATAATTTCACAAAGCAACAGTTGGCACAATCCCTCTTCACTTGTTAGCTACTAGGTTTAAGGCTTTAGGTCTTCCACGCTTTGTGGTTTCAATTGCGATGAAAATTTATGAAACTATTTGTAAGAAGATGCAAATGAGGAATGGTGAGATAGAGGATGTCCAGAGCATCATAGGTGTTAAAATCTCTCCTACAATTTTTTTGTTGACCGATGAGATAGAGGAAACAATTTCAAATACATTGGGTGCAACAAATGGTTGCCTACTCTTTAGAGTCACTAAATTGTAATTTTCCTATTTTCGTATGACATTATTTTTATGTCTAACTTTTTGTGGTCTCTAGAAACAAATTGATACTATAGCACCCTTTTGTGATATTTATGTGCTTGAGGGTAATTTGGGTAAAACAAAAGTCATGGATTTTAACGTCTTTGTGAATAAAGTGAGGTGATTCTTACTTGCAAAGGGGAGAGGATTGAGATAGTATCTTCATATGCGTATTTGGGGTCCTCTTCTTTGGTCCATGCTTTAGCTTGACCGCATGTATATATAATAGAATAAATGATGGGTTTGTAGCTCTCACCAAACTTGAAAAGAATTATTTTGGCTTCGGTTTTAGGACATTCATATGAAGATCCACCTCTTTCACTCACTATTCACACCTAACCTCTTGTTTAATGATAAGGTTTGGGGACCACACCTTCAAGCTGAGGAAAAAAACTGATAGAGAAGTGATAGTCACAATGTTATCTAAACATATTCATGTTAAGATATTTGTACTTATGCCATCATACATACAAATTTTGGCACAACATTGTTCATTACTTCAATTATCTTTCATTTGGTGAGTGTGATTGAATCTCGAGAAAATGAATAACTCCCGTGAGTGATTAACTTAGGTATCCATACCTTTATTTTAGATCATTTATAGAGAATGAAAAGTATGGGGTTGATTCATGTTATGTAAGAGCTTCCTCATTTATGCACGTTATTGATCTTGATTTTAGTAGGCCACCTCTACATATCTTATCTATGGATGCTCTTTATCTCTCTAAGAGAGAAATGACCATCGTCATTTTACCTGATATTTACAAAGCATATCTCAAGTCCAAATAAACTCAACCTAAATATTCACTCACATCAAAACTTCATCACTTCTTAGACATGTATATTCATTCAATGATGAGTTTATCCAATCTACAAGGTACACAAAAGTATAGTTACCTTGTAGCTTTAGAGTTCCCCTTGCTCAACACATAGTTTTCTCCCATCAACTTGCATTGAGATAGACCATCATATCCCTTGGGAGCATCGTATTTGTCAAAATTTCTCTTTGGAACTTGAGATTGAGGGTTTTTTTGTTTTTAGATGCTCTCCTTATTAGGATATAAGGGGATGATTCTTTTACCTTTTAGATATTCTCCTAGCTCTCTCTAAAAATTCATAACTTGTAGAGAGTATAAATGTTTAACCCTCTTCATCGGAGTGATGTTTGACCTTTCCAATGAATTTTCAAACATAATTCTCCAAAGGGGGCTTGACTAGGTTAGTTACATCCTACTTCTAGACATCGATATCATTGGTAGAAAGAGGCCTTATAGCCATCTTCCAAATATACATGCTAGATTAGTGAAGCTTTGCATACTCAATGACTCACATGGCCTCACACCCATTGCTGAAACTTCTTCACCCCATTGAGTATCATAAGTGTCTCTCTAGAGGACTAATGTTCAATTCACTACAAATAACCTCATTTTTAAAGCTTCTTCATGGTGTCTTTGTTGGACTTACATATTTCATTACTTTTTTCTAATTTAGTTTATTTTTATGTTTTATTAGATGTGCCCCGCTGCGTTTTCTTTTCTTCTTTATAGTATATATGTTGCAGTCCCATAGACCATGGTTGACCTTTAACGAACATTATATATAAATTAAAGTAAAATAACCAACGTTGGTGCCCTAATAATGAAAGAGTCTGAAAGACAAATATATATTATGAGGTGGGAAAAAATGTAGATGGTGTAAATTGTTTTACCTATCAAAACCTATTGTACACTTTCCATTTCAAAGTTGATTTAATGGATCATCCATTAAAAAGAGTCAAGAAAAAAGAAGGATTGAATTAAAAACCATTTTAGTGTTGATTCCCATGAAAAACACTAACTTAAAATTCAACATCACTAAAACAACTATAGAATGTTATGTGATCAAGACCCATATCCATTATTGGACCATGTTAACTATTGGTCCCTCTCCTTTATATATTCTTATAGGCTATAAATTCATCCATCCAACAACTGTAAAGAATCCCATTCAAACCAACCGACTGGGTGAATCAAATTGTCTAGGTGGGACTAATATTATGGTGTGTGAGTATTGTTTCCATGGCCTTCCCAAATAAATTGGGAATGAGCTCTTTGCGGCAGCCAGGTAAAGTATGTTGTTAACCTGTAATTGTGAATGAAGATGCCCATGTTCTGGTTGGGGTCCTCTCTACCCTGAGTAGTGTACATTATCTTTTGGTTTTCCATAGGATTCCATGCCATGTGATTACAGTTCTGCAGAACCACAACAATGTTCCTGAAGATGAATTCTATAGTTCCGTGGACGTTGCAGTCATGGTAGAATTAGCGGAGGCAGTGGACATACAAGGTGTCATGGTAGCCAAAAGACTACATCTGTAGAATACAGATGGATCTCATCCCACATGAAGGGCCACCACTTGGTGTTTGGCTGCTTTTGCCATGTTCTCAAAAGTGGGTGATGCATGCCTTTCTGGTTATAACTACAAAATTAATCATAGGATTAGCTTCTTTCTGGGAGACCTTAATAAAATAATTGTAATTTAGAATCACAATTCACTCCATAGATTGGGGGAAAGAAAGAGAAAACAAAATTGAGGTTTGGAATTTAAGAAATATTTGTTACTAATATTGGTGTGATCAGTAATAAAATTATAAGAAAGTAAATTAATGTGAATGCAAGGTTGCTAATTGGCCTGTGGGTAAAGCAAAATAAAGTCTAAAATATAACATTATTTGAGAGAATTCAACAAAATTTATGAATAATGTGAAAAAGGCATATATGGAAAAATATAAGTCGTGGTATAGGTGGAAGACAATGAGGTATTTAATTGTCTTTATCTTATGTAACAAATTAAACGTCATCTAATCAAAACTTTCACGCCATAGACTAATTAAAAAAATACAATGCTCCATTGGTAGATAAAATATATTTGTTGTTCCTATCTCCAACCATTAAAGGGACTCATTTATCGATGATTGGTCCCGCATCCCCTGGTTTACTACAATTATTTGAGCTTACGACTAAAACGTGGGGCTAAAAATTTCTATAAGAAGTAAGCGGTGTGGGGTTGGGTTTTGAACCTGGAATCTATTGGGTTTTTCTGATTTTTTAATTTGCCCCCTTTAATATTAAATTACAATTAAGTGAATAATGTGAGCAAGATTGAGATGATAAATTAGAGCACAAATAACAACTATTATTTGGGTACGGACAATCTATGCCATGGAATAGGTTTGGGACATGCATATATTTAATTACCACCTTTCTATTTTCAACTTTCCATTCATGTCTTTGTCTTATCTAAAAATTAAATTCACTCCAATTGAAAACCTTGAAGCCATAAAAAATAAAATAAAAATAGCAAAGCTCTTGTCCTAATGTCATCCAATCGAAAACCTTCACGTCGTAAAAAAATAAAATAAAAATAGTAATGCTCGATTGGTAGATAACATATATATGTTTCTCCTATCTCTAACCATTAGAGGGACTAAATTATCGATGATTGGTCCCACATCACTTGGTTTCTGTAATTATTTGAGCTTACGACTCAAAAGTGGGGCTACAAATTTTTATAAGAAGTAAGCAATGGGGTTGGGTTTTGAACCTAAAACATATTGGATTTTTTCAATTTTTTTCTTTTGGTCCTTGAATATTAATGAAAATCAAGTGAATAATGAGAGCAAGATAAAGATGATAAATTGGAGCACATATAACAACTATTATTTTGGTAGGGAATATCTATGCCATGGATTAAGTTTGGGACATGCGGTATTTAATTACCAAGCTTTCTATTTTTAAATTTACATTCATGTCTTTGTCTTATCCAAACAATTAAATGCCCTTCAATCGAAAACCTTGAAGCCATTAAAAAGAAAATAAAAACAACACCTCTTATTATAACGGCATCTAATCGAAAACCTCCACGCCGTAAAAAAAAAAAAAATAGTAATGCTTGTTTGGTAAATAAAATCTACATGTTTCTCCTATCTCCAACCATTAGAGGAACTCAATTATCGATGATTGGTCCCACATCGCCATGTTATTTGAGCTTACGATTAAAAAGTGGGGCTACAAATTTTTATAAGAAGGAAGCAATGGGGTTGGGTTTTGAACCTGTAACATATTGGATTTTTTTGAATTTTGATTTTGGCCCCTTTAAGATTAAATTGCAATCAAGCGAATAATGTGAGCGATATCGAGATGATAAACTGGAGCACATATAACAACTATTATTTGGTAGAGCAATCTATGTCATGGAATAGGTGTAGGATATGCGGGTATTTAATTCCCACCTTTCTATTTTCAAATTTCCATTCATGTCTTTATCTTATATAACAAATTAAATGCCCTTCAATCGAAAACCTTGAAGCCATAAAAAAATAAAATAAAAATAGCGTCATCAAGACTTTTGATGAGGGAAGCCCTAATCGCTAACCTAATAGCTAGAGAGAAACCCTTTTCACAAATGTGTATGAAATGGATACCCTGGGATGTCAAGTCCACTCCACGTATCGCTCTTTGTAAAGTGTCCTAAGAGATGCGTAAGAAAATTCCCCTTACATTTATGCATGTTATAAATAACCAAAAAATACAAGGGCTCATATTGCATACAAAAATTATTGGCATCAATAGTATTGATCAAACACTTCTTGCATTTTGTGATGTCGCCATTCCTATGCAAGAGGCTTAGAGGTTTATTTCCATATTAGCTTTGGTCATACCCAAGAGGTTGGAGATGTTGGAGGCTATTGGGCATGAATTTATTTTGATACCACCTTCACTTTATGTTATATTTCGTCATTGACTTAAGTGTTGGGTGAGTAGGTGGTACTTTATGTTCTATTTCTTCATTGGGACAACTTAAGTGTAATTTTTAGCATGTGCACAATAAAGTCACTTAAGTTATATTTATGTTTATGAGAAAATTCCCAAAGGGGTGCGACTTGGATTTTGGAGGAAAAAAGTTATAAATATACCTTTGGGGTCTTTTGGAGATCATTCATACATCCAACTATTTTCAGTTGTTATTTTCAGTCTTTTTTGCTTGTGGAGGTCAGATTCTGTAGGATCCCTAGCTTTGGTGGTGAGAGATCCATCCCTAGTTGGTAGAGCATTCTTCGGTGAGGGTTTTTTCCACCCATATCCCTAGCTTGCTATTCAGATTTTTGGATCAGATTTGGAGAGTAATCAAAAATTCAGATTCAGAGAAAGAGGACAACCATTCTTCAACAAGGGTTTCAGTTATTTTCAGATTTGGGGTTGTTGGGTGTCTCCCACAAGTGGAGCGACCTACCTGGGAAATTCGGAAAGCATTTTGGAAGGGTTTTTGTGGCCCATTTCTGGAGATTTCAGATATGAAGATTGTTCTTGTCATATTGATGTCAAAGAAAATTATTCCAATCATTTTCCTTGATATTCTGGAGTTTACAATCAGTTGAACTTTCTCCTCATTTGTTATCATAAAATAAATTCAGATTTGGCCATTAAAAATTATTTCTCAGTTGTTTATTATTTTCTACATTTTTCCACATCTTTTGAAGCTTAAGGTATTTTTGGAAGTGATTAATTTGATAGATATAATTTTTAAGATTTTACATGCATTCTTTTCCTGGGAAAATCAGAATTCTAGTTTCTGATTTTTGATAAATTTTTGAGTTTTAAAGTGATATCCTAAAAGGGATATTTCACATTATGTGATATCTCTAAAATATGTTGCCTCGATGACTCGCAAACCACACTTCCTTTCTTCTTCAATCGATTGAAAAAAAGGCAAGTGGTCACAAGAACGAAGAGTTTCACATTGGTTCCCCATAACACTTTCCTCGCCCTTAGACTTCTCCTCCCTCAAACCCTTTCTTTAACTCACCTCTTCCTCTTTATCATCTCGATCTTGCTTGCATTAATCACATGAGTGCAATTTGAGCTTAAAGGAGCCAAAATAAAAAATGGAAAAAATTCATAGGTTCCAGGTTTGAAACACAACCCCATTGCTTGCTTCTTGTAGCACTTTGTATCCCCTTTTGAGTTTTGAGCTCAAGTAATTGCAATAAAACAAGAGCCCCTCCAATGGATGGTCATATATGGGCAACATGTAGATTTAATAAGCCAATTAAGTTGTGTTATTTCTTTATTTTTTTACGAAATCAAGGTTTACAATGGTTGGGTTTCCAACCTGGAACCTATGGATTTTCCCCATTTATTATTTTGGCCACTTTAAGATCAAATTGTACTCACATGATTATTGTGAGCGATATCGAGAAGAAAAAGTGGAACATAGATAACAATTATTATTTAGGTAGGAACAATTTGAGCTATGGAATAGGTGCAAAATATGCAACTATTTAATTCTTCACCTTATCTAACAAATTAAATGTTGCCCAATCAAAAACCTTAACACCTAAAAAAATATAATAAAATAGGAAAGGCCATTTTATATAAGGCGGTCATTGGTGGATGACGTCATTAGGACCGCCAATGAGGGAAACCCTATTTTTGCTACCCTGATAGCTAGAGAGAAACCCTATTCACGAATATGGATGATATCACTACCCTAGGATTTCTAGGTCCACTCCACATATCCATGTCTCTAAAGTGTCCCAAAAGACGTACAATTACACTCCCCTTACATTTACATGTGTTCTAATTGCCTAAAAACACAATGTTTGATATTGCATACAACATCTTTTGACATCAACAATATTGATCGACCATTCCTTGCATTCCGAGATATTTCCAAAATATGTTGCCTCAACAAATTGCATGTTGCACGTCCACTCTCCTTCAAATGATTAACAAAAAAATAACTCATTCGTAACAAACAAGACTTTCACATTGGATTCCCATAGCGTTTTCCCCACCCTTGGACTTCTCCTCCCTAAAAACCATTCTTCATCGTCCCTCTTCCTCTCCCACTATTTCCCTCCATATTGTTTTACTTCTTTGATACACCCCCCTTCGACATTTCCATCGTACATATCATCTGTGATTGCTAGTATTATAGTCAACAACAACCTTATACATGCAATGGTGATAGTTAGATGGTTTGAAATAAATGTGACCTTATAAACTACATTGATTACAAGATATGTACAAAATTCAAATTGAGTTTACCTCGGAACCTTTTATCCAATATACTCTCAACCTCTATTAAAATTAAAAATTCATTCCCACATTTTTACAACTCATATGCAATTACTCGACACACTAAACGCTTGAAACGAGAGAGTCTTGATTGTAAGTTAAGAAAGAGCTTATACTTTATTTGATGAAAAAAAGCAAAATTGGTTACATGCGAAGTAATGGGAACACGCTGATATTGTTTATTTAGACATAACATTTAATGCGAGCCATTACAATTATAACTCGGAGTCGCCAAGTGTTCCACTTAAATCTCGCCACTATAAAATGTCGGCTCCGGATATCGAGATGGAAGTTATGATGGTTGATCTCAAAATTATATCAAATACGAAAACAAATTTCAATGTAATTTGGCATTGTGTGTCGGTGACTTTGAAATTTAGGTGGAAAATGTGGAAGATTTGTTGAAATGTTTGGAGAAGATTGTGGGGTTATTTGCTCCTTGTCGACTCAAACTTTAATACTGAACCCTTCTCAAGGGTTCTACACCGTCGTAGAAGTGTGGTTAAAAAAATATAAATAAAAATTAACTGATATTTCGGAAGTGGAGATATTTATGAAAAATGGTAAAAGAAAGGTTGTTTTTAAAAATTTCTTATCCACTAACAATATTTAAAATTACAATCAAACATCAAATCTCAAAAAGAGTATTAAGAGTGTAATAAAAAATGCCCTTTAAAATATTAAAATTAAATGACATTTTGGAAGTGGACATATTTATAAAAAATGGTAAAAGAAGGGTTGTTTCTAAAAATGTCTTATCCACTAACAATATTTAAAATTAGAACTAATCATCAAATCTCAAAAAGAGTGTTAAGAGTGTAATAAAAAATAGTGTCATAATTTTCTACATAAATTCACATTTGAAGATTGAAAAGTTAAAATTACTAATATATTATTGCTGAAATCAAAAGTATTAAATGTTTTATGGAGGATTCGATTACAACTTGTTGGCTTAGTGCAGAGACAACATTATGGACTCACGACTCACAAGACCACTATCGGTTAAGAACAAAAATAATAATTTAGATTGTGCCTTACCAACATTTATTTTAATCATATGCCTAATTTTTTCAACTACCTTGGGGTTGATATAGTTCATCATGTGATAGAACCATTTGAATAAACTCAAAGCAACAAATTCCCATCAATAGAACATGTAAAGTTGAGTGGTTCAAGGTTTTTGAAATGAAGGTCTGTCAACATGACCGGCTAAGGAAGCTATAAGAAGTACCAAATAAAAAATCCTGTTGAATTTTATTACCATAAATACAATGCCCAAAAAAACTAATCTTGTTTTTACATAGAAGCTTCAAATAGGTCTAAAAATGAGAGTTGAAACTTGAAAGGAGGAGAACGGGGTGGATTTGATGAGAGCTAGGATTGCTAAAGCACAAGATTCATCTACAAGGTTTGTTAGACTGAATCTATACATTTCAATATTTTTGTATGCTAATTTGTTAATGTAAGAAATTTCTGAAATTTGTAATGTAAGAAATGCAAAAATACTTAGTAATACTTTCTTTAAAACACTTGGATTTGAATTCCCAAAAATAATGCACCTCTCTAGGTCTAGTTTACTCTTACACACCTCTTTTACTACCACTACAACATTGAAATACCCCCACTACCAACAAATTCAATAGCTACTACCATATACTCTCATGGCCTTGTAGACAATTTTTTTTGTTTTTGTTTTATTTTAGTAAGGCCTAAAAATATCTTTCTTTCATTATTTGTTTTAGTTCAGGTCCCCCTCTCTCCCCAACCCAAATTTACTTAAAGATTATAAATCCTTTTCCATTCATTGTTTATTTCAACATTTATGGTTTTCATAAACAAACATAATGGTGCTCACAAGAAAATATGTTTAAATTCATGGAATCCAAGGATACAAGATAGGGAATCAGATCCTACATTAGGAGGCAACAAATTGTGCATCAACATTCAAAAGAAGAACAAGAACCCACATTGAGAAATAATAGAGTCAACTAAGATTTAGAATCACTTACAACCGGAGGGAATTGCATGGATAATTATTCTAAGACATTAAACTAGTTAGTTATGTGGAAGTGGTGTTAACACTTCTCCTAGATACCAACAACATAAACCAATAACTAGAAGAAATGAGAGACAAAAATGTTAGTAAAGGGTATTGTGCTACTAAGTACCATAAAAATATATTGCAATGTACAATGTTTATATTGTCGTTCATAATGGCTCACCATCCTCTTCACTGTCCCTTTACCTATTTGGAACAATCACACATTTCATAGACACAATTCATGTAAACTAGTATGTACCTTTTATTGACTCTTGAGATATTTGATAGCGGTTTGGACTTAATGTATAATGTATCTTGTAATTGATTGTAGCCAAAATACCCTTACCTATGATATTTTGTACTCAAATATAATCCCTAATTAAAAATTTATTTATTTTTGTGACATGTACACTTGATTTACTCTTGTCATACAAAGTGTTAATTATTTTACTACTTTTCATTGTGGAAGGGTTGGTTGAAAATATACCCTTCACACTAAAATTTGGACTGGCCCTTCAAATTTGATTCATGGGGATGAGATATATTACTAGCTATTGCATGTGAGCAAAGTATAATGGAAAAATTGATAAAGAGGAGTAAAGGAGAAACATTACAAGAGGAAGTGGGGTGAGGTAAAAAGGGATGGAAGGATGGAGGGAGAAGAATTATAAGGAAAGGTAAAATGCTAAAGGGAAAGTAGGTGATCATTTTCTTTGTTTTGATAAGTTACATTTGGACTACATGTCATTTGTGCAAATTGCTTGATGGAGAAATGAAGTGTGACTCATGAGGCACAAATCCTGAGGCAATATAGTCTAGAGATAGCTATAAAAGTGAGCCCTCGCATTCGAGTAGTTATGCTTAATCTCGACTTTTACGATGATAGCGTTGTTATCACCAACATTTGAACATGTGACATAACATTGTTCTTATTATTTTCTTGTTTCTTGGTAAAACTAAAGGTTTTGTTCACTTTTCTCCTTGATGATAACTTTTCTTGGGAAATTAAACCACCATAAACAAATGGTTTATTGTGTGAAATCGAAGAATAAGAGAATTTAAAAAAATTACACAATTATTTGATTTCACATTGATTTTATTTATCTTGCTTATGTTATGCAATTGTAATGAGGAATTACTTACACAAAAAATGGTAATGACACATCTGCAACTACTGATGAAGGACATATGGCATAAGTTGTTGACCTTGAGATCAATGGTCCATATCCTCTAGACCTTCATTATTCCTTCCAAAATAAATGATGAAAACAAATTCATTATTATTGTGGCTATTCATGATGCCAATCATCATTTAAATATAGGTCCCGAAATAGTATGGAGTTGTTTCTAATATGGTTCTTGAAATTATATGGCACTAGCATTCTAATGTGGAACCTCATATCACACTAGAGGATTTTTACAAGTAATATGGTTTGCTTATAATTTCAAAAATAGTAATGTTTTGTCAACTTCTTTGGTTATGTGAGACCACAACAAGCTAAGGGACTCATTTTCAACCTCACATTATTTTTTTGAATTAGGCGAAAAAGAAGTGACAACCTATCAAGGCATTCGCCATCAAATGGTAGAAAATTTGTTGACGTAAGGATTGAGAAATTATGTTTTGGATTATATTTCTAATGAAGCCTCATGCATGGCACAAGACATGCACAATGTGAATGGATTCAAATGGAATCCAATAGTATAAGCCAAGGGAGATGGATAACCTAGTTGAAAACCCGCAACAACTTAAATCCATCTACCACTATCTCTCGAAGGCCACATAAACATATAATCCTCAAGAGAATACGTTAACATGTAAACATAAATATAAGATTTGTGAGGCTATTAAGACATATACACACTTAACTATTAAAAATAATGTTCGAATCTTTGCAAGCAAAACAATTTTATTTTTATTTAATTTAATGTATTTCAAACTTTGAGAAAAATAAAAATTTAAAAAACAAATAATCTGTGAAAACACAAATGCATCAAATTAAAAGAGGTATATGGATAATAAATTAATGTATGTGCAACATACCAATCATAAAAATCAATTAAATCATAAACAGGACAAAAATGACTTAATCATTCGCAATCACTTTATCATATTAATTATCTTATAATAAACTTAAATATAAATATTTTTAATATCCACTTAATTGTATGGACTATGAGAATGTGGGCCAAGATCCAACACTAATAAATTATGAATGCACAAAGAGAGTAAAGTTGTAGAGAGAGGAACCAAATATGGGCCAAAATATAGTTTTTATATTGAATGCATATGAAAATAAGTTAGCGACAAGCGAGCGTGAGAATCTACAAGTGACTCTTTTCGCACCCGACCTCCCGAGGTCGTGCGAGACAACCGGTGGGGATGGAAAATGTATGGAATGCAGACAACTTAGTTAGGCAATCTAATGTCCTCAATACGCACTAGTGGAATTTGTGAATCTAAGGCAAAGAAGGCCCTTCTAACCTGAACTGGTGTGATAGATCGATCAGCAAGGATGATTGCTCGAAGGCTCCAATCAATATCGAGCTCTGGCGTGATTCGGTCTATTGGTTGTGGAATACGTGGGAAATGACCCGGGATAGTCTCGTGTATCTCTCCAGACAGGGTCATGAGATGGATGATGAATATAGTTAATCCTATGGGCGATTCTCTGGCCTAGTCCAGAATTCCCTAGCTCTGTTAGCTGCTGTGTCTAGTGAAGATAATTGTTCAATGATGATAGGTGGTAATGGAGTAGTTTGGAATATTAGTATGCGTAGACCAGTATCTATGTCTAATTAGCTATGGATTTGTTAGGCTGCGGGACTTGTGGGTCACAACCGTAGACTCGCGGTTGTTGTGGACCTGCTATGGTCATGCGTGGAATCAAGTCTTAATCCCTAGTATCCAATAATCGTATGCTTTCTCAGCCTCTATGTTTAGACTCAATAACTGTGTGATTTTCTCATAATATCTCACGGTGTTCGTATGCAACTGGATCCTTAAACTAGTATCTATATCTGTGAGAGTATCTCCTGCACCTGGCTGTGGGACCAAAGGATCACAACCAAAGGTTTGTTCTCTTTCTAATCCTCCTACAGTCATATGGATATGTGCCTAGGGTAATCTGTAATTTGGCTGATTGACCAAAACGTGTGTGCTTGATCGTCTTCTCTGTTTAACCCGTTCAATTGGGAATTGATTTGTTGCAAGCTTACCGTTGTTCGGAAGACTTGAATCCTAAGATTTTGGTCTATATCAGTTATTGCTGTGATGAGATTGGGCTGAGGCACGATTGGCTCGAATACGTATTCTCTGGGCTCCCTAGGTCCCGTGATTGTCATACAAAAGCAATAATATAAACGAACTATAGTAAAATGAAAATTAACTATTTGCAATATATTTATAACATATATGATTTCTCTATTTTTGTATTTTCTGACAAACTATAAGAATTTAAGAAAGCAACTATTAAGATATCTAGAATTGATAACTTAAACTAATAATTTAAAACAAACAAAATAGCCGAGTGTAGCTATTTGTCTGTGTAATTTGTAGATCTATTCTAAACAATAAAATAGCTTTCCTAATCTATTTGCAAGACCCTCGATCCTACCTCAGAAGTGAGGAATGAATCATAGTTTCTCAGAAACTATCAATCCCCACAGCTTCCCTGGCAATATCGAGAGTAGAATTAACTGAAATGAAATGATTAACTACTCTATTTGATATGATTCTAACTATAACTTTGAAAGCTAGAACCTGGATTCTGCAGAACAGTGGCAAATCCGATAGTGTATGTGATCTCGTCCCCTCAGTGTGATCTCCTCGTTCTTTCGTGTTCACGTGGATCCAGAAAAGCGTGTAATGCTAGCATCAACAGAAATAGATATTGGGATAAAGGCAGCTCAGAACACTGACTGAATACAATGCGAGTAGGAGAGGGATAGCGCAAGAGTACAGAGCTTGGCTTATGCAATTCCTAGCGGGATCTATTGCGAGTCATGCAACATAGAGCGTCCAGAACCTGAAACTATTCTATTTGAGGAGCAAAACCTGCAACTTTAATGGCTTCCTAAGCTATTCAACTCCAATGGATTGGATGAAATAACAACAATACTTGCACAAGATGGATATGTGGCTACTAACAAGGTAAAACAAGACTGTAGTGAACTAAGCTATGAATTCTAAGCAAACTAAAAGACTGAACTACTGAAAATGAGAAGATTGGAGCAAGAATGAGGGACTGAAGCAATGATAACACTTGCACAAGATGAGTATGTGGCTTACTAGCTGCAATACAATGCTAACCAAGCATGAAATGAACTAAACTATCAACTCTAAGCAAAACGAAAGCTAAAAAGCTAAACTCTATAATGACAAACTTGAGAAAATGGATATGAGGCAAACAATTGAGGGGCCATTTGCTTGAGCACAAGCCATCTATTTATAGCATTTGCATTTACCCAAGGTAAAAGCCAAATAGAACTCTTTAAACCATAAACAATGGCAAAACACTATTCCAGGGAACCAGAATCATAAATGCAAGCTCATGGCAGTAAAAGAAAGCAGGTAAATCATTGAATTTACGTGAGTCGTGTAAAAATAGCCTTCGGAAAATGCGTAAAGGACGCCTCTGAGTAGATGGCCGGTATAGGACGGGCCGCTGTTCAGGCGGCGGTCACGAGACCCGCTGCCGCCTGGCAGGCGCGGCGGTTTATAACAAGAGAAAAAGGCTAAGAAAAGAGGGAAAAGGGAAAATAAAGCACGCGGGGGCTAAGCGGGGCATGCGGGATGTTAACGCACACTCGGAGAGAGCTCTTCGGATCCCGAACACCTTGAGGAGACTGTATCATCATTGGGGCACTTATTACGTTTTCCGACAAGATACCTTACAATTTTGGGTACGTACATATTGCCCCCTCGGAGAAGCATTTTAGCCATGAAAA
The DNA here is from genome assembly GCA_018340775.1 of Taxus wallichiana var. yunnanensis. Taxonomy (NCBI): domain Eukaryota; kingdom Viridiplantae; phylum Streptophyta; class Pinopsida; order Cupressales; family Taxaceae; genus Taxus; species Taxus wallichiana. Next base: position 176,421,316 of record CM031236.1, read on the forward strand.
GGCGTAAAACCATGGGTCCGAGTATGGCGGTCCCGAAATGGGAGTTAGAAGTTATACCTGATACATCCGTGTGTGAAATGACGCCGTCCAAACTTCCCGCTACTGCGCAAAACAAAAAAGAGGACTCAAGTGTAGATAGATATAATAATTTGGAAAATAAACGCTAAAATAATAGGGAAATGAGAACATACCATTTGTGCGGGGATAGGAACTTACCTCCGTCGAGCGCTCAAAACTGTGAAAAGGCATTTAAAATGAATCAGGATGCTATATATATGAAAGTGGGCCCATTTTCCTATTCATTTGCGTGAGTCGATTTGATTGATTTTGAGCTCTGGGACCCACGGTGACGGTTTCTTGCGTGAGTAGAGTCAAAACGTCGTCCGCAAAGTGAGATAGTGATCATGCCTCCACGTGCGGAACAGCCACCCCGCGAGATCACAGGTTGGTTTTCTTCAATTTTTGTGTTTTTACCCCCTAAAATTTGAAATGATAAATTCTTTGTAATGGGGGGGTCATTTTTGAGAATGCTAGTGTTAAAAGGTCCACCTAGGGGGGGCGCCTACTGGGTAGGCTCCGTTTTTAAGTTAAATGGCCGTTTTTGCACTTTTTAGGTGTTTTTAGTTAAAAACCCGCGTGGGTTTTCGGACCACGACCGCCGCCCTGGCCAGGGTGGCGGTTACATGACCGCCGCCCTGTTCAGGGCGGCGGTTACACGACCGCCGCCCTTAAGGCGGTGGTTACAAAACCGCCCCTCTGCTCAGGGTGGTGGTTTTGAACAAAATGCAAAAGGACCCCTTTCTTGAGATTGTATTTGTATTTCTAGCATTGCTACACGTTTATATGATTTTTCCAGTATTGCTTGGATGCTAACTTACTCCGTTTTGTGTGTTTTTGGGTGTATGCAGGTAGAGAGGAGTACATCCGATGGAGCAGAGAGAGAGGAGTGTGATTGGCTCCAGGGGTATTAGATGCCCTCTCACAGGATGAGGAGGACACACTTCAGAGGGCTGGCATATTGCGCATATCGCGCGTGCCCCATGTTGCACCATCTAGTCACATCCTTTGTGACTTATTCTCATACTGGGATGCAGATCGGAACACCTTCCGATTGCCAGGGGTCCGTGGTGAGTGGACCATTACATTGGAGGACGTCTACCGCATTCTGGGGGTCCCGATCATCGGGAGGCGACTCACTTTAGAGACAGCAGGCTCACGGGCACAGATTGCACAGTGGGCCACATATATGGGAGATGTAGTCATCTCCACGGGGTCGAAGAAGGGGGTGAGAGTTCGATCTATTCCTTCTTTGCCCATCCCCGTACTTCGACAGGCCATCATGGGGATCCTTGCCTCGAGACTGATCGGGGACAAGGGAGGAGACACATTATTATACTGTTGGGCCCCCATTATTGCACAGATAGAGGGGCATGGTCGGATATACGCTTGGGGTGCAGACATTCTTGGGACCACCTACCATGATCTATACAGGGTGGTCCGTCCGTCTACAGGGGCAGTCACTGAGCCACCGACTCTAGTCATGAGTTGGGTCTACGAGCATTTCATCCCTTATGGCAGGGGTGTGGAGGTGGCAGATCACGGGCCGTGAGGCAGCCAGATGGACAGACATGTCGGTGCTTAGAGCACCTCACTAGCCAGTTGCTCTCCCACTACTGCAGACATGGAGGCGACACCGTACCAGCTCATGGCCGGCATATGGGGCGAGGAGGCCCTTACCTTGATCTCCTGCTACACCACAGGGTGGCTTATTGACAGAGTGGGGCAAGTAGAGGTGCACCCCTTTGGCCGAGTTCCTCAGCAGTTTGGCCTACCATACACGGGTATGCTTCCCCCAGTGGCACTAGTCTACAGATCAGTCCGTGAGGCCAGAGGGGGGCCTAGAGGCCGTGGTTGGACAGTGGTTACTCTTGGCATTCCTATTGCAGCCAAGAGGATAGTTCGTGCTAGAGGGAGAGCCGGTGCGCCTCAGGCACCCTTGCTTCGGATTGCTGTGGGTCCTGCTCATATAGCGATGACCCTATTGATATTGACTCGAGTCTGAGGAGTTCACAGAGGGAGGGTCAGAGGAGGAGACCGATGACAACGATCCTGAGTGGCATGACACTCAGGACATTATGTAGGTAGAGAGGGCTGAGCATAGCGCAGAGAGGGTGACTCTGGTTTCAGAGGAGCCACTCTCCCAGGGCCATGGTAGAGAGGACGAGTCCATTGCGGGGTGATACGTTGCTCCCGCCACAGGAGCAGCCCCTCAGTCGGCAGTGGCATCCGCGGCAGGTGCTGGCCCCAGCGACCCATCCTGGAGGCCGGTGATCCGAGTAAGTTACCCTCTCTCTCCTTTAATATTTGTTTGTAGGCTCTCTTTAGTTGTAATCTTGTATTTTTAATTTCTTCTTTTTGGTTTCTAATTTGCTTTCTCCCTTGTTTGCAGAGACTGTTGATGAGTGGCGTGACTTGATCCGCAGGGTATGTACTGATACCCTGATGATCCCTATGGAGAAGACCCACGTGCGGAGCTGTCCGTGGACGCTGGGGAGCCTTCAGCAGCCGGCAGACATACTGATGTCTTCGCTCCTATCTGGCACGTGGCCAGGATGGTGTCGACCCTCCGCACAGAGTTAGCGGGCTATAGGATGGCTGAGCGCCTCATGAGGAGCCATTCTCGTGGCGAGACTGCGGCTGCCCCTCGGGACCCTGAGCCCTCCATTCATTCAGAGCGCCGGTGTAGCCGGAGTCCTAGGCGAGGGCGCGCACCTTCGGAGGGGTCTCGTAGGGATTGAGAAGCCACTCGGCTCTCATTGATTTTGTTTTATATATTCTTTTGTATATCACGGGCTCTTTGAGCATTTTGACCATGCTTAGTGCATGATGGCATTGTATATAAACATTGATTATTTATATATATGCATTCATTCTGGATCAAATCTTGGCACTCATGGCTTCTTTTCCATTTCTAGTTTCTTCATGTATACTACGATGTATGTTTATATGCTTTTTAGAATGTATGCAATGGTGAACAAATGATGTAACTGCTTTACTTTCCTTTTGTATTTCATGATGCTAATATATGATGATGTAGATATAATGTGATGTTGAATCTTAGTTTCTGTAAGCAATCTTTGGATATTTCATGTTTGTTTTTGGCAAAGTGATGAAAATAAATCAGTATGATGAATAGATAAGCCTGCCTCTACTCCCAACTCCACGCGACTAGTAAGACGCGAGGGCTCATCACCAAGAATTGGGAAGGGCACAGGCTATGAGGTGTAGTGAAATGATAGTGATGAAAGATAGACAAAGCGTTTGGCGGAACCAAATTAGAACACCACAAGTCCACTCTACTCGAGTGACTTCATAGTTTTGGATGCAACTTGCTTTGCGGTTTATCCAGACTTAGACCCGTAGATGGCCACATAGTAGACAAAATCTGGGTTTTTAGAATTTTAACTCTCTTGGGATTTTGAACATCTGATTCATTTGTTTTTGACTCAAAGTTTCAAAGTTTGAATTGTTTGTGCATGATCTTTTGTATTTGTTTGTCAAGAGGACCCCCTACACTTTGCCCCATGCTACTAGTAAGAAGCGTGGGTTTATCACCATGGGCAAAGCGTAGGCGAGTAAGGGCATTTCCATCCTTTCCCAACCCTACGTCACTAGTAAGAGACGCAAGCTCATCACCGAAGGTTGGTGGGGCAGGGAAATGTGTAAAATTAAAATTTTTGTTTGATCAACGTTTGACTTGTTTATTTGAGTAAAATGTCAGTATGTGTTTATTTATATATATATATATATATATATATATATATATATATGGGATAGATGTGACACCATGAAGCTTCTAGAACAGACCATAGGCAAGACACCTACCCTAGGAAGAAACCAAAAGTGAGAATAAACTTGCAGATCTTGGTATGGTTACCGTTAAGACTTCGTCCCGTCTAACTTTATTTGATAAAATGATCTTAAGATATTTTGACGATATCGTGAAAATGGAGAAGTATGATTGAATAGTTTATGCCAACAACATCATGAGTTTGTAATGAATTGCTTTGAGAATAGATTCCTTGATCACAATTTGTGTACGAAACAAGTGGACAATATGATCCTAGTCTATATGAAAATGCAATGTAGATAGTCATATAAATAGTGCTAGTTGCTTACGCGTAGAAACGCTTGAGGTGCAGGGAATTGACTGTTTCACCAAATTCCTCACCCCCAGCATACATAGGAGGTATGCACCATTTCCATAGTCCTTTATGACTCGATATGGGCCCAACCATTTGGGCCGGAACTTTCTTCCTTCGCCGGTCTTCTGTCAATCCGGCTGTCTAGCCTTAGAACTAAATCACCTTCGTATATGTCGCGTTCGTAGACTTTCTTGTTATACTGCCGGCACATCCGGTCAGCGTAGATTCTGTGCCACTGTTCAGCATCCAACCTAGTTTCATCTAGGCTTTCCAGTTGGGAAAGACGTGCTTCTCTATAAGCGTCTTCATCCAGGATTCCTTGTAATGAAATGCGGAGACTAGGTATTTCAACCTCGAGTGGGAGAACTGCCTCTGCCCCGAATACTAGCGAGAAAGGAGTTACTCCCGTTGGTGTTCTTATCGAGGTTCGGTGGGCCCATAAGGCCGATATAACTTCAAGTGCCAATCTCGTTTGTTTTCTTTCACCATTTTAAGGAGAATGGCTTTCAGTGTTTTATTCGTCGCTTCATCCTGTCCGTTGGCTTGAGGGTAATACAAGGAAGCCGTATGATGGCTTATCTTAAATTTATTGCATAGTTCGCGAACCTCTTCATTCTTAAAAGAAGTTCCGTTATCGGAGATGATGATTTGCGGGATACCGTACCTGCAAATGATTTGGTTCAAGATGAATTTGGTGATTATAGAACCAGGTATAGTAGTAAGGGGCATAGCCTCTACCCATTTGGTAAAATATTCAGTGGCTGTGATTATAAAATTATGGCCATCTGTGGATGAAGGAGAGAATTTCCCTATTAAGTATAGGCCCCATGTAGAAAAGGGCCATGGAGTAGTGATTGGTTGCAGAGCTTGTGTCGGCATGTGGATCTCATGAGAGAATTCTTGGCACTTATGACATCTGCGTACAAACTCTATTGCATCATGTTCTAGAGTGGGCCAGAAATAGCCCATTCGATGTATTTTTCGAGCGGTGGCATGGCCACCGAAGTGGCCTCCACACATTCCACTGTGGGATTCATGGAGAATCTTTTGGATTCTTCTGTGTCGACACATCTTAGGAGCATTCCATCGAATGCTTTTCGACACTTGCTCTATAATGACGTATTTAGCTACGATAATACGTAACCGCCTTCTTTGTTGTGGTGTAGCTCCTTCTGGATACGTATGGTCCATGATATAGTTAATGATATCAGCGTACCAGGGACACTCAGAGATAGAGGGTCGGGTTTCGATGTAGTATACGCACTCATCTGGAAAATCTAGATCTACTAGATCGCCTCCATCTAATGGGTTATCAGCTAACCAATCCGCAATGATTTGTCCCTTAACTGACTTTTGATTTACAAATGTTAATTCGAATTCTCCCATTAAGGTTATAAAACGTCCAGCCTTTTTAGACAAGGACCCTTGTGTGAGGAAAGTCCGTAAATGATCTGTTTTTACCATGACCCTTGTTTCTTGATTTAACATATAATGTCTTAGGCATTTGGTTGCAAAGACTATGGTGAGACATTCTCGTTCCGCTTGTGTATAGTGTGTTTCATAGTCGAGCAGTGTTCGGCTGATGAAATAAATCACACGTTCTCTCTTGTCATCGTCCTCTTGGGCCAACATACAAGCTAATGAGACATTGGTAGCTCGTGAGTATAAAATTAACGGGCGATCTAGCTTAGGTGGCATTAGCGTAGGTGGTGATAACAAGAAATGCTTAACTGCTTCAAAAGCTTCATTGCAATCTTCGGTCCAATCAATGCTATAATCTTTCTTGAGTAAATTGTTGATTGGATGAATGGCAAAGCTCAAGTCCGGATGAATCTTTGGATTGCACCCATCTTTCCGAGAAATGACCTGATTCCAGATTCATCCGAAGGTGGAACCATTTCAAGGACAGCCCGAATTTTGATTGGATCAACATCTATGCCTCGCGACGATATGATGTAACCTAGGAGTTTCCCTCCTGTTACACCAAAGACACATTTTTCTGGATTTAGCGTGACTCCGTATTCTATCAGATGTGAGAGAATGACACGGAGTACTTCTGGATGGTCACAACGCTTCTTGGCCTTAGCCAACAAGTCATCTACGTAGGATTCCATGATTTTATGAATTAGATCGTGAAATATATAAGTCATAGCCCGCTGGTATGTAGCACCAGCGTTTTTGAGACCGAATGGCATAACAGCGTAGCAATAGGTTCCCCAAGGAGTTATAAACGTGGTTTTAGCTTGATCTTGCTCAGATATTTTAATTTGATTATATCCCGAGAATCCATCCATGAGAGACAAAAGCTCAAACCCAGCTGTTGCATCAACAATGACATCAATTGATGGTAACGGGAAGTCGTCCTTAGGACACGCTTTGTTGATGTCTCAAAAATCTATGCAGATGCGTATCTTTCCATTCTTCTTGAGAACCGCACAATGTTAGATACCCATTGGGAGTAGTCGACTGGTTTGATGAATCCTACTTGGAGGAGTTTTATTACCTCCTCCTTTACCATGAGAGCTACCTTGGGTTTCATGGGTCTCGATTTTTGTTTAACTGGCTTTGCGTCAGGTTTAGTGACGAGGTTGTGTACCACGATGTGGGGTGCGACTCCTGTCATCTCTTTATAAGTAAATGCAAACACCTTCTGATGTTCTTTGAGGATCCGAGTATGTATTTCTACCTCTTCTGTGGTTAACGAGGACCCTAATTTCAATATTCTTGGTTCGTCTTTTGTTCCGATATTAACATCGATTGTTTCTTCGATCAAAGAGGCGTTACCCTCTTCAAACTCAGGTGGTGCTAGAGGTAAATCCAAATCATCCCCATTTTCTACTGCGTATATGCTAGGTTCCATTTGTGAGGGAGAATCCATCATGGGATTTCCGAAGTAGGAAGGTGAATGTGGAATTAAGGACAGATCTAGCATATGATAGGAAAGATGTAGTGCCACATACGCATTTAAGTAATCCAAAGTAGCCCTATCATTAGTAACATGATCTAGGATGGTAGATTCACCTCCCTGTAAAAGGGGATTTGTCGTTGTTTTTATCAATGGTTCATCACAAATGGATACCGTGAAATGGGTATCTTCTAACTCATTGCTTGGAGTAAAACGTGATGCTGAAGTTGCTATTGAATCGGCGAGAAGGTTTTTCTCTCGCGGGATTGCTTCAATGGATATGAAGTTGAACGCCTTGCTTAAATCTAATACAGTTTTTTTGTAAAGCTGCAAGTGTTCAGCTTTGGTTTCATATACTTCAGAAACTTGGTTTGTCACTAATTGTGAGTCTCCTAAGACTCTGATGTTATCAACTCCGATTCTCTTGGCTAAGGTGAGGCCAAGGAGGAGGGCTTCGTACTCAGTGCCATTGTTTGTGCATTCAAAATTTAGTTTAAAGGAAAATGGCAGGACTTTCTCCTCAGGTGAAGTAAGAATTATACCGCCCCCGCCCGTAATGGCACCTAGCCCCATCAAAATGGAGAGTCCAATACTTAGCTGGGAGTATAGATGTTGGGGTATTTGCTGCATTTGCGCATTCTATTTCCACCATGCAGAGATCCTCTGCTGGCAAAGAACCAACACCTAGGGAATATCCTATGCCTGCTGAATCAAATGGTAAGAATATTGGTAGATCTTGTTCTATTAACTCAACGATTTTTGCAGTAGTTCCTAATGACACTGTTTCTATAGTGTTTGTCTTATCTTTGGGGGTTGAGGTTGTTTTGGCTATGCTCACAGTTTCAAGATCTGTCGTAGGTACCAATTTTTCTTTTGTTTTTGCATCGGTAGGTTTATTAAGTTGATTTGTTGGGAGTTCAAACTCCGAGTGTACGCCTGGTCTCTTTTTTAAGTCGGCTAGGTGTACATCAAACGGTTTTGGATCACCTTTGGCCACGAATACTTTTCCTAAATGTAAAAACCTTACTTCTTGAAATAGTGTAGAAGGGATTGCCTTCATGCGGTGTATCCATGGTCGGCCGAGGATCATATTATAGTTAGTTTCCCGATCTATAATATAAAACTCAGTCAAAATGGTTTTGGGTCCTAAGGTGACTGGTAATATTATCGTTCCAACAGAGGTGGCTTTAAGACTATCATAGCCCCTTAGTGTATTTCGAGTTGTAGAACAATTGGTTTCTCCATACCCTAACTTTTGAAGGAAAGAGAAGGGGACTATGTTAACTACCGCCCCATCGTCAACCATTGCACGTTTTACGTAGTTATTATAAACCCATACTTGCAAATGTAAATCCGGATCACCTCGACGTGCGATCTCAGCATCCGTGGGCATTTTGTTTATCTCGAATATGAACTCGACGTCCCTATCTGCCTGTCCCGGAGGATGAACATCAAAGTCTATGTGATTTACCTGTGTTTCAGGTGGTGGAGTGATGTTAATTAGATGACCTAAACCTAATGCTTCCAAAAGAGCAAGCTGTGGGCAGGAGAGTTCTTTAGTAAGTCGAGAAATGAAATATGAGAAGGTTTTTGTTAGATCATTAATTAAATCATAAGCACCCACAGGATTTGTTATGATTTGTTGGATGTTATCCGTTTCTGGCAAGTGGTTGGACTTGGCTGAGAGAAATACTCTCGCGTCCTTGTTATAGCTTCGATGGGTAATTCAACGTCTAACTCCACTAACCCGACTACTTTAGGTCGTGGTTGACTTCCTAGTTGCGGCGCAACTAATGGATTTAGCGAAGTCGAGGCTTCATGATCATTGTTTCCTGTTATTACACCTTTATTCGTCCCAGTTGGATTTAGCATGTTGTTATTGTGATTTGGGAGTGGATCATTGAAGATCTTGAGGGGTGCATTTTGAGGGGAAACTGCCCCTGTAAAAGTATTCAACGTAGGATCTACCAAGAACATATCCATGAAAAGTTGTCTCTGTTCATCTAGCAAGCGTTGCATGAATTTATTGTAGTCACGGCACGTTCTAGTGTCATGGCCTCAAATTTTGTGGAAACCACAATATGAGTTAGGATTGTAATTCCTAGTTTGTTGGTTTGATGTGTATTGTGGCCCGTAATTTTGATCAAACCGTTGTCTATTAAAATTTGCGTTTGTTGTCTTTGGTTTGAATTCTGGTTTTGATATCTAGTTGAATTTTGGCTTGGCCCCTGCATGGGATTTCGCCGTTGTTGTTGTTGTTGTTGTGGATGGTTAAAATCCACCGTATTGATTGTCGGGGTAAAGTTGTTGTTTTGTTGATTGTTTATTTGTGATGGAGTATTGACAACATTTACCTTCTTGGGCTGGTCGGTTACTCCATCTGTTGTTACACCCCGATTTTTGTTAAGGATTTTAGGTCCTTGATTGACGTTTGTGGTAGTAGGATAAGTTATAGTGTTCTGATTGGGGACGATTAACCTCCCGTTTGCTCCATATGTTTTGCGACCACTATCAATTGCTGCTTGATCTATTCGAAGAGCACTCTCCAGTACCTCATCGTAAGTTCATAATGGGAACTTCTGGACTTCTTCCTTCACTTCTCTGCTAAGCGAATGAAGGAATAAATCACATAGTTCCATTTGATCCATGTTTGGAGCACTTGCCGAGGAATAAAGGACTGTACGCCACCTTTGGATGAAATGGGCGACAGATTCGTTATGCTCTTGTTTGATGTGTAAGAACTCCCTGATTCCTGTTCTTAATAGTTTGTTCATGTCGAAGGCTTTGATGAACTCAAACACGAGTTGCTTGAATGAATGTATAGAAGCCTCAGGTATTCTATAATACCAATCGAGAGCAATGCCTTCTAAGGTTTTTGGGAATATCTTAGTAACAACCCCATCCCATGGGAGTAGTTCTCGAATGGTCAGTAGCGTAAGCTTTGATATGTGCATTGGATCTCCCTCACCTTTGTATTTGGGAAAATCGGGAAGAGGTCTTGGAAGCATGACGTTTCGTATGGTGAAATCTAAGGGCTCTTTCAAATATTCTGAGTAAGTCCCTATTGCATATGTTTCGACCATTGATGGTGCCTGTTGAGGAAGTGGTGTTGGAGTGGGTTGTTGATATGGCGTAGCGTACACGTTGGTAGGGGCGTAAGGAAGCCCTTGTGCTTGAGCAAACATGCCGGGAGAGGAGAAAATATCCCCTTGTGGTGATTTGGAGTAAATGTTTAAGTATGACGGGTACTGTCCAGGAATGGATTGTTCTGTGCTAGACCGGGAGGAATAGTGCTAGAGATGGTGGGTCTAGTTGGCGTTTGTTGTGAATGCTGAGGAGTCATGCCTAACTTTCCTACTCCTGTGAGGAGATCTACTTGGCTAGGATGGAGTGGAGGATTAGAACTCCCTGTCTACATGAATTGCAAATTTTGATTTGCTTGAGCGAGTTCTAACCCTCTAACCTTTTCTATTAGAGTTGAAATGACTTCATTTGGTGAAGTCACGATATTCTGCCTTGATGGCGTTTGTTGTATACCATGATTTTGTATAGGTCTATGATATCCTGTTATGAATTGGTCGGTATCCTGCCAAGTTTCCCGAGGATATTTTCTATATGGCGTGGTATGGAGGTACTTTCTTGAAAAGAAACCTCAGGTTGTGTATGTAAACCTCCTATAGGTGGGTACATACTCCGAGAATGTTGTTCATTCCTGGCATAACGTACCGGATATTCATCGTCTAAACCTTGGTATAAATCTGATTGTCTACTAATTTGTGGTCTAAGCAGTATCTGAGGAGATGAACCGGATTCTCCGGTGAACGTCATATTGTTTGAGCCTGAAGGCTCTGTTTGTTGCGTTTGAGCAAGTTGTTCCAACCCCTCCGTTTGGAAGGATGAGCTATATCTGATTCTTGGATTTTGTGATGACAACTGATTAGTTGAATAGTTGTCTCCCCATACTGAGAGTGAGGGTGATGATTGTCTATTCTGTTGGGCGTAGTATGCCTCGAGGCCCAAGAGGGGTCTGCCATGTGCATCGAATCCCGACATATTCGGGGGGTATATGAATACCCGTAGAATAATGGGAGCGAACGAAAATGATTGTGAAAGCTAATGAGGCGGGTAAAAGTGTACTAAATTTGGATGAAAACGTAATACTATGACTCCGGACGGAAAAGTAGAAAGTTTACGTCAGCTTTGCTAATTTTGTTTGTTTCACGTCGGGTTCACCAATTTTGTTGGTGAAGCTGATGTGAAGGCTTAATGAGGTTTTTAGTAGGTGAAAAGTTTAACGTCGGGTTCACCAATTTTGTTGGTCGATGTGAAGGCTTAATGAGGTTTTTAGTAGGTGAAAATTTATTCGTTTCACGTCGGGTTCACCAATTTTGTTGGTGAAGCTGATGTGAAAGCTTAATGAGGTTTTTAGTAGGTGAAAAGTTATTGTTTTCACGTTGGGTTCACCAATTTTGTTGGTGAAGCTGATGTGAAGGCTTAATGAGGTTTTTAGTAGGTGAAACAGTTATTCGTTTCACGTCGGGTTCACCAATTTTGTTGGTGAAGCTGATGTGAAGGCTTAATGAGGTTTTTAGTAGGTGAAACAGTTGTTCGTTTCACGTCGGGTTCACCAATTTTGTTGGTGAAGCTGATGTGAAGGCTTAATGAGGTTTTTAGTAGGTGAAACAGCTTATTCATTTCATGTCGAGTTCACCAATTTTGTACGTTGGAAAAGCGACAAGCGAGCGTGAGAATCTACAAGTAACTCTTCCGCGTACCCGACCTCCCGAGGTCGTGCCGAGACAGCCGGTGGGGATGGAAAATGTATGGAATGCAGACAACTTAGTTAGGCAATCTAATGTCCTCAATACGCACTAGTGGAATTTACGAATCTAAGGCAAAGAAGGCCCTTCTAACCTGAACTAGTGTGATAGATCGATCAGCAAGGATGACTGCTCAAAGGCTCCAATCAATATCGAGCTCTGGCGTGATTCGGTCTATTGGTTGTGGAATACGTGGGAAATGACCGGGATAGTCTCGTGTATCTCTCCAGACAGGGTCATAAGATGGATGATGAATATAGTTAATCCTATGGGTGATTCTCTGGCCTAGTCCAGAATTCTCTAGCTCTATTAGCTGCCGTGTCTAATGAAGATAATTGTTCAATGATGATAGGTGGAAGTGGAGTAGTTTGGAATACTAGTGTGCGTAGGCCAGTATCTATGTCTAATTCGCCTATGGATTCGTTAGGTCGGGACTTGTGGGTCACAACCGTAGACTCGCGGTTGTTGTGGACCTGCTATGGTCATGCGTGGAATCAAGTCCTAATCCCTAGTATCCAGTAATCGTATGCTTTCTCAGCCTCTATGTTTAGACTCAATAACTGTGTGATTTTCTCAGAATATCTCACAGGCATTCGTGCAACCTGGATCCTTAAACTAGTATCTATATCTGTGAGAGTATCTCCTGCACCTGGCTGTGGGACCAAAGGATCACAACCAAAGGTTTGTTCTCTTTCTAATCCTCCTACAGTCATATGGATATGTGCCTAGGGTAATCTGTAATTTGGCTGATTTGACCAAAACGTGTGTGCTTGATCGTCTTCTCTGTTTAACCCGTTCAATTGGGAATTGATTTGTTGCAAACTTACCGTTGTTCGGAAGACTTGAATCCTAAGATTTTGGTCTATATCGTTATTCTTTGTGATGAGATTGGGTGAGGCACGATTGGCTCGAATACGTATTCTCTGGGGTCCTAGGTCCCGTGATTGTCATACAAAACAATAATATAAACGAATCGTAGTAAAATGAAAATTAACTATTTGCAATATATTTATAACATATATGATTTCTCTATTTTTTTTATTTTCTGAAAAACTATAAGAATTTAAGAAAGTAACTATTAAAATATCTAGAATTGATAACTAAACTAATAATTTAAAACAAACAAAATAGCCGAGTGTAGCTATTTGTCTGTGCAATTTGTAGATCTATTCTAAACAATAAAATAGCTTTCCTAATCTATTTGAAAGACCCTCGATCCTACCTCAGAAGTGAGGAATGAATCATAGTTTCTCAGAAACTATCAATCCCCACAGCTTCCCTGGCAATATCGAGAGTAGAATTAACTGAAATGAAGCAATTAACTACTCTATTTGATATGATTCTAACTATAACTTTGAAAGCTAGAACCGGATTCTCGCATAAGAACAGTGGCAAATCCGATAGTGTGTGTGATCTCGTCCCCTCAGTGTGATCTCCTCGTTCTTTCGTGTTCACGTGGATCCAGAAAAGCGTGTAATGCTAGCATCAACGGAAATAGATATTGGGATAAAGGCAGCTCAGAACACTGACCGAATACAATGCGAGTAGGAGAGGGATAGCGCAAGAGTACAGAGCTTGGCTTATGCAATTCCTAGCGGGATCTATTCATGAGTCATGCAACATAGAGCGTCCAGAACCTGAAACTATTCTATTTGAGGAGCAAAACCTGCAACTTTAATGGCTTCCTAAGCTATTCAACTCCAATGGATTGGATGAAATAATAACAATGCTTGCACAAGATGAGATATGTGGCTTACTAACAGTAAAACAATGAGGGACCTCAAGCAATGACAACACTTTGCACAAGAAGAGTATGTGGCTTACTAATATTACAATACAATGCCAACAAGCATACAAACTGAACGAACTAAGCAAATTCTAAGCAAACTAAAAGACCGAACTACTGAAAATGAGCATGAAATGAACTAAACTATCAACAAGCATCTAAACAAAACGAAAGCTAAATCTATTACAAGATGGATAAAGAGAAAATGCAATGAAGGAAACTAAGCATTCTAAGCAAAAGGCTAAACTTGAGGGGCCATTTGCTTGAGCACAAGCCATCTATTTATAGCATTTGCATTTACCCAAGGTAAAAGCCAAATAGAACTCTTTAAACCATAAACAATGGCAAAACACTATTCCAGGGAACCAGAATCATAAATGCAAGCTCATGGCAGTAAAAGAAAGTAGGTAAATCATTGAATTTACGTGAGTCGTGTAAAAATAGCCTTCTGGAAAATGCGTAAAGGACCGCCGCTCTGAGCAGGGCGGCGGTTACAGGACCGCCGCCCTGTTCAAGGTGGCGGCACGAGGGCCGCCGCCTGAGCAGTGGTGGCGGTTTCGCAGAATCAAGAGAAAAAGGCTAAGAAAAGAGGGGAAAAGGGAAAAATAAAGCACGTGGGGGCTAAGCGGGGTATGCGGGATGTTAACACACACTCGGAGAGCTCTTCCAGGATCCCGAACACCTTGCGAGGAGACCTGTATCATCATTGGGGCACTTATTACGTTGTTCCGCAGTACAGTACCTTACAATTTTGGGTACGTACGAGAAACCCCGATAAATATAAAGAGGAGAAAAATAGAGGACTAAATAGACCCAAAGAATTTGAAAGCTGTTAGTAACCCAAGAAGATCCTGCAAATGAAGATACTTGCTCTCAGTGAATGGTTTTGTGAAGATATAAACTATCTTATATGTATTCGAAAACACGAGATCATTGACCTATCCATGAATGAGCTCCCCTGATGAAGTGCATATGAACCTCGATGTGCTTGGTCCTCTGATGTCGGACCAGATTCTTGTAGATCTGGATGGTGATTTGGTTGTCACATAAGATGACTATGGGTAATCTTAATTAGATACCAAACTTCGTGATAATATCTTGAAGCAAAGTAACATCAGTAACAACTTTAATTGCTCCCTTGTACTTAGTCTCGTTGGTTGATATAGCAATAACATTCTACTTCTTGCTAGACCAAAAAATCGGGCTTGAATCAAGAGAGAAATTGTATCATGAAGTGGAATTGTGATGCTCAATATTATCGGCCGAGACTAAATCTTTGTACCAAACCAAGTCAATATCAATACTTTCTCCATAGTGAAACCAAAATTATGAGTACCCCGAATGTAATGAAAATTTTGTTTGTCTACTTTTTAGTGTAACTCATGAGGCTTTTATATGAACCTAGAGACCATGCCCACTACATAGGAAATGTACGGTCTAGTGTGAATAAAATATATGAGACTTCCAACAAGTTGTCGATAGAAGGTAACATTTACCAATAAAGAAGAACACTTAGCCTTAAGCTTGACTCTAGATAGAAAAGGAGTTGGGGTTAGTTTATAGTTAACTATACAAAATAATGAGAGAAAATAAAGAGCACACTTGGATTGTGCAATGGTGATCCCCGAGTAAGAATGTAGAATATCAATCCTAAAACAAGAGTGCAACTATCCGAAGTCGATCATGGAGAAGCTATCATGAACAACTTCTTTCACAGTTGCAATGGAGGATGAAGAGCTCCATATGACCAACAAGTCATCAACATATAGAACTAAGAATATAATTGAATCACACTGCCACAAAATATAGATGTTCAAATCATAATGACATCTAGTTTACCCAACTATGAGAAGGAAGGAATCCATTTTGGCATACTAAGCCCGAGGAGCTTATTTTAGGTCATAGGCGATTTCAAAAGTCTCGCATACAAGGAAGAATCCTATACAAATCACGGTGGTTGCTCCATATATCTCTCCTCTTCAAGGTCACAATGAAGAAAGAAAATATTCACATCCATATGATGAACCTCCCAATGATGAGTTACGATGATGGAAAGACTAATTTGGATATAGTTCATCTTGACAACCAATGCAAAGGTCTTGGCATAGTCAATACTTGGAACATGTGAAAAACTTTTATTACCAATCATGCTTTGTACTTAACAATGGACCTATTTGCTACAATTTTGTTCAATGATAGATCCACTCGCATCGAATAATCTTCCTTCCCATGGGAAGGTGTAGTAAATCCCATGTGTGGTTCCTAATCAAGGAACTATATTCCTCATCCATAGTTATATCCCACTCAAGAGTGTCAGATGACTCATGAAATAATTATGGATCGATGATAGAGGAAAAGAAGATACGTGGAACATTTTGGAACTTTGAATGTGTCTTCCTTGTATCTAATGTATTCCCAACCCAAGTCGGTCTAGCCCAACTAGTCGAGAGGAGATTCCTCATCCTTTGAAAAGTGTCGGGAGAATAAGAGGTGGACCCTCATCATTTCTCTCATCATATAAACTAGAATAATCCTCATCATCATGGAAAGGAATTTAATGAGGAGGGAGAAGTGTCATTGTCGAGTCTATGGACTGTCTAAAATTGAGCAATCCTCTCCAATGAACAACTCATATGTGGAGGATGAAGAATATTGTACCCTTAACACCTCATCATTTCTCTCATCATATAAACTAGAATAATCCTCATCATCATGAATCCAAGGACTCAAGCTGATTTTTACCATAAAAATATCATCAAATTTCTATCAAGTTTTAAGAGTCTAATGAGGATTGTCGGAGAATGCGCCAAAGGGCGCTGATAATGTGGTGTCGACATGCTGATAAGTGCGCCCATTTCCAAAGGTGTCGACATTTGCCGGGACATTCAAAAAGTTCTCTCGTTGACATGTCTGAATGTCTGACATTCGACACGCAAAGGTGCGCCAAAGGGCGCGATAAGTTCATGTCTAAAATTGAGCAACACTCTCATGTCGAATGGTGCGCCAAATGAACAACTCATATGTGGTAGGATGAAGAATATTGTACCCCTTAACACCATATAGATATCCTATGATTATGTAAGACTCAATATGTGGTTCCATTACCTTCTTTTTCTCCTTCTTAGGATTGTGGGCTTTAGCTAGAAAAGAATCTAAAAAATTAAAGATTTGTTGTGTGAAATAATTTTTCTATATGGAAAATTAGGTGTTTCCACCAACCCTCACAGGACTAGGTACCTCGCTTTGGAATTCATTTCTTTGAATGGGGCAGCTCTTTCCATTATTAAGTTTAAACTAATATACTCCTATCTAAGTGACTTGCATAAGTGGGTAGTAGAATAGCAATAAAGGCCGACTCAAAGAGGATCACACAGAACACTTCCCTTAACTTGTGCCAAAATTCTTGTATGGGGTACAAGGGAAGAAATTACAAAGCAGTGAGGGGTGAAGGAGAAATTATACAAATGAAGGTTATTACTATGAGTAGGCACAAGTAGAATTCATACCCAATAAGCAGAGTAGTTTGAAATTCAATATAGAGGAAAGCAACAATGAAGCTATATAGTGAGAAGAACAAACCTAGACACACAGTTCTTAGATTTGTTTATCAAATATACACACTCTTTCTTGATCACTATGCTTGCAAAGTGCATAAAAGAGAGAAATAGAAGAACACATAGGAAAAGGGGAATGGAATAAATGTAGATTTATTTCATGTGTTAGTGATACAAAGCTCAACACCCAAATCAAAATCCACCATTGCTACAAAGAACTAAATTTTCAAGATCCTTTGGAATGGAGAAGCCATCCCAATTTATAGCTTTGTGAATTGACCTTTCATCTCCCCCACATGAATCTTCATGTTCCTATTCTACTTATGACCTTTCAATTTCCCCTAAAAGAGACAAATTAAGTATCTCTCTTATAATTTTGAGAGAATACTTTTACAAATTACAAATATGTCACTTAAGTGAATAGGAAAAAATACAATGATTGTGTACAATGAAGAATTAGAAGAAAGGGAGAGGAGAGAAGGAGGGATAGGTATTGACTAATATGTTGAAGAAGCTCCCTTTGATGTATATTTTTCTGATTTGAAGCATGATGAACAGACACCTCGGGTTGACGAATGAGTGTTTAGAAACACTATTGAGAGATCCCCTAATGTGAGCTCAAGATGACCACATGCATTTCTCATGATGATCCCCTTAATGCTTGAATGATCAAATCCCTTAGCTCATTGATCTCACTAAGTTCACTCCAACGAACTCATCGATCTTACTAGATCTCACTTGGTTCACTGCAATTCAATTGGCTCACCCAACTTGCTTGACTTGGCTCACTTGTAGAATCTTCATGAAAAAGGATGATTTCTTGACTAGCTCACTGCCGCAACCAACCCAACTCAAACTCAACTTACCTCAATCTACCCAATTATCCACTCGTCTTGATGAGTTCAAGTAATATCAACTCACTCAGTCATCTCAACTCATTGTAACTAACTTGCTTGATATGCTCTTTAACCAGAAACCACCCAGCTCACCGGCTCATCCAGCTCACCGAGTTTAGCTCAGTTAGCTCAACCTTCTCACTTCAACTAGTTCATCTTGATGAGATGATGATGTTTTCAAGCCTAGATGATAAGCATGATGACTTCCTCTGATGAATCTAGTTGCTCAATGATCCAGACATTCCTCTATTATGCTTCACCATGCTCTCGGGCACAACTGAGATCAAGAAGATGCTCCCGAGACCCTTATGGAGGTTTCATTTCTTTTTTGAGCTATGAGATCATCATATAACCCTATGAAGAGTTCAAAAATTGAAAATATGAGTGAAAATGGATCCATCTGCAACTTTATGCATCCAAAATAGAGACTTTCTATTTTTAGTAAGTAGGATTGGGACCTGCGATTTTGGGACATATCACATATTTTGCTCAAAATTTGACCTTCTAAACCTTCCGAAAACTTCATCCTCTTCCGTTGATGATGCATTTCTATTTTTAGTAACTTTCTATTTTTAGCAGGTTACTTTTTCCAGACATGTTATTTTGGAAAAATTTCCAATATTTCCATGCCTTATGTTTTGCACCGTTTGTGACTGTTCTAGGTGATCGAAAATCGTAATATTGAGTGACTTACTATTTTTAGTATGCAAAGGGGCAGCATACTGATAAAAAATTAGTCCTTGATATCTCAAAAAATAAGCAACTTCATCGCACAAAAACTAGTTTCAACAAAACTAGATTTTTGAAGATCCTTCCCTCCGAATTTCGAGATGATTTTACTTTCCAATTCTTCGGGAAATTGAATATTTCTTTTAATAGGGAAGAATTCAGATGAAAAAATAGTCTTCCATATCCCTAAAAATAGGGACTTCGTGGCACGAAAACTAGTTCACGTGAAACTATATTTTTCAAGCATCGTTCCTCCAATTTTCACGTGATTCACTTTGTTCAGTAACGTCGAGAAGTGAAGATGAGCCTCGATCACCTTTAAATATTGCATCATGGCATCCATTAATGGAGGCTCGAATATTTTTCAAGTATAGTGATGGAGGATGAATGAAGAATTCCAAACAGTTAGTCAAAAATGAGTTTTCATGACCTTTTTGCCTTCCTAGCTAACTACAACTTGACCGCGGGCGAGAGAAAGCATGGTGGGTTAAAACTATGGTTTGGAATTCATGGATTGGGGAGAATTTGTTTTCCCTTACTATCCCCATTGTCTTGGGATAGTCGGGACAAGAAATGTGCTCTCTTCCCAAGGCCTAACAAGTGGCGGAAAACGAGTGGTGAGCATGGAGGATGAGAGAGAAAGGTTATAGCACATGAGAGACAAAATTTGGGGTCATATGAAGAACTCAAGCACTGCTAGGGGTGGGGAAAATTTTACCATTCCAACTGTCCCGAACACTTGGGACAGTTGAGGCAAAAAAATGTGCCTAAGCGTTAGAAAGGCATAACTTAGCCAAAATTGCATTCATAATCACTTAGCACCTTGTCGGGGAGGAACAGGGTCACATGAGGGTCCATGGGATACAAATAGGGGGTATGGTGAATTTTTTTCCCCAATGTCCTGGACATTTGAGACATTTGGGACAATCAAAACAATTTAGACACCAAAATGCATCAAGCTTCCAACTACAAATTTGACTAACTCCTGAAATCATGAAACCAACTTTCTCGGAGTTCTAGGAGGTCTTTTTAGGTGAAATATTATATCAATTTGACTCTCAATACCATTTTGATATCAATGCGATGGTTTTTAGACTTGATTATGCTTCATTATCCAAAAAATCTACTTTTTCATTCGGGAGCGCATAATGAGTCTGCTGAGATTAGTCTGCACATAGAAGCGCTTAGGTGTTGTGAAAGATGTGAAAAACACATAATGTACATTATCCTTTAGATTTCCGAAGGTATATTTTTTTCCTCTTGAATCATCCCGAGCTCTCGAAATCTTTTGTTGAAGTTCAAGTACCTTTTTCCACTGCAAGCTCCTTAAGCCTCCAAAACCCACTTTCCCTGTTCTTGCTCCAAAACCTTCGAAACTTTCCCAAATCTCCCTAAACCTATTCCAATTCCTTTCAAACACTTACATAACATCTTTAGATGACTTTATGCTTCTTGATCAACCTGGGGTGCACACCAGCCCTGGATAGGCTAGGGAATAACCTTTCTAGGCTTAGTACAAATTTCCTCTTTTGACAACATTACATTGAATGGACTGAGTGACCTCATGAACACATTTTAGACACTTGGGAAGGATGTACATCACACTATGAATATTTTCAAGGATGGAGGGGTCATGACACAGAAGGCAAGATGATCCAAAGGATGACTCGGGAGGGGATTTGAGAAAATTTTAACACTTGGGTCCGTTGTCATACTTGAAAATTTGAAATTTTCATGTTGCACATTTGTATGACAAAAATGGCTCAAGCTTGGGGACTTGTTCTAGATTGAATGAACTGATAAAAGGATAAACATGAACTTTAGAATCTCAATACACATCGTGGATCAATGCTTTATCTTTAAATTCCAGTTCATTGTTTATAATATCTCAATCAAGTTTATTACTATTTTATCTCGTGTTAGTATCTTTGGATCTGCGTTTTCCAAATTAAAAACATGTTTCCACTTTCCTTTCCTTTCCTTTTCTCCCTTCTACTTTCACTTCTAAAAACCTTCCTCCATTATCAATCTTTTCTTTATTCCGCAAGAAATAAATCAACCGGGATGAGATCCTACCCCCAATGCTAAATTAGTGTAAATATTGTGAATATTCTTTGGTATTGTTAGAATAGTAATAAACAGGTGTCTCCCCTTTATTTGAGGAAGGACTTTGTCCCGCATGTTGTGGTTGAACAAGGACAAAATATACAACCAACAAATTCTTCAAGATCTCTCATAAGCCTCTTAACATAATCTACATAAGCATGAATTTACTCCTTTGTTCACGTCATTCAATCAAGAAAGGACTTCTTAAAAACCCCAACAACTAATAATTGCCATTGGTTGACAATGTTTGTCTCAAACTCCCCCCTTGAAATGCACATGTATCAACATCTAAAACAAGCTTTAGTAAGCATTGGGCAATCACTTAGACCAAAAAATAGTTTTCCTCAATAATAAAGTAATAATGAAACCACTAACCTTACCTTCCACCATCTATCTATTGAAATGAACCCGAATGTACTACACATATATTATCTATTGGCCGATTTTATTGCACGTGTATGATAACATGAAACATGCATTTGTTTTTATTAGGAACTATAGATTTAAAAAAACTATAAAAATGCTAAAGCGGCCTCTCGCCTCCCACAATATGTGGTTGTTGTGAAGAACTAGGCCCATTTATCCCCCTCACCTCCAAAACCTTGGTAACATGCTCACAAGGGTTTCCCCTCACAACCCATAAACAATCACATGCATGCAAGTGTCAGCCATATCATTTACTAAATACCAAATCATGCTTGAATTTTGGCTTCTTATCATATACGAACCTTATAGATGACTAACCGCAATGAAATATGTGTCTAGGATTTCCTTATCCCTCTCTATAAAAGTCGAAAGTTGTAATTCCTTCTTGTAATTAGTTAGGAAACAGAGATAGTTAGAACCTCTTATGTTTTTCAAATGATTCCACTCGATAGACAAAAGTATAGAATAGATTGTTCATTCTTCTTGTATATTTCATTTGTTTATCACACAAGTAGTGTGTCTTTAGATAATAGTGGTAGGACTTAATGGAAACATTGGTATCTTGGTTAGCATGTGTGAAATTTTTGAATTTTTGGGCCCATATAGCTGCAAATTAAAATATTTTTGTAATGAGTAACATAACGTAACCAATAAAATAGGATTTATTCTAACTAGCTACATGCTATCAAATATTCCACTCACTAATATGCCCATTGTCCTAACACAATTTTCTTGAAGTATTCCATGAATTTGGTTTGATCCTTGAACTCTTCCAAGAATTCATCAATTTGGATTAGTATCATATCTTCACACTCATCCATTACACACACGATCGCACCCAACCTCTGAAATATATTCATCCCAATATCCTTTGAGGTATACCTATAACACATATTGTGATAATTCAACCCTTAGGAAAATAGAATATATATTATAACTATTTCAATTCGTAACAGTTACCTGTAAACATTTTTTAAACGTGCCAAATGTAAAGAAAGATGAAACATCCAAAAACATACCAAAATTGTAGATAATGATTGGTGTAAGTGACATTGCATGTTTGAATGCCTTGTTAAAAAGAAATGCTCCATACAAAATAGTCACCACATATGTCTCAAGAATGGAAACATACTTGATGGCTTGAATTTCAACCGCAACATCATCTATCAGAAATGCATTGACTTTCCAGTCACTTTGGAGCTATGCCCCCATTTATGCATCTTTGCTAACCACCTGTATATGTATTCAACTCTATTGCATGATGATATAGCTCATGTAATGGACAACCAGCCTCTTGCTTGTCAAAGACAAGCAAGGAGTATAAATGGTACTACACGAACAAAATAATAAAATCATGGTTAGCTTGTACATGACGTGCGGTTGTATTTGGTACATCATATAAAGATTATAATATCTTCAATTCATATACTTACCCCATTATTTTCGGTGGAAAATGTTGAATCCATTGAAACAATGGAATTGTGTGAGTGACATATCATCATCTCGCAAATCGAAGGAGTTTGAATGCCCATAATAAATGGTATGTTACTTCCATGAGACCGCTGAAAATAGAAAAATGTATCCCTCTCCTCTATGTGCCACAAATTGACACTCATTGCATCATCAACATGCTTTTGAGCCCACTTTGAACGCACCCTTTCCCAAGCATTCAAGACATCCTTTCTAGTTAAACATTGATCCCTATTATTGAGCATGTCAACCATAACAAGATCTATGATATGTCTTTCCTATAATGTGTAAATAGGCACACCCATTAGTAGAAGAGACTTGATGTAATTTTTGCAGTCATAAAATAAATTAGGAGGAAATGGTTTATGGCTTAATACTAGTGTCGTTCACACCATGACAACAAACTTTGTTGGAATCATTATGAAACTAATCATTATATACAATGATATCCACATCAAGTCTTTCTTACATAACTGTAACAATGAAGTGGTATTGGCAAGCCCTTTTTAACCTCCTAACTCTTTCTTTTGTATTAGGTTTGTTCCTATTGTCATCAAGACCAAATGCACACCAATAGCTGCAATAAAACAAACCATTTATTTATTATACACATTATAATTAAATAACAAGTTAGTTTATATGACATCACGATGTCAAATTCAAACAATTGAAATATGGAATATTCCTAAAAGTGGATATAGTTGTGAACGATGAGTACATCTTAGTTATATGTGTTTTATAGGCAATAGTATCTTTTATCCTATGACTAGTGCCAATGAACGTAGTCTTTGCATTATGAAGCAAGTCTTCACCCTTTACAACATCCTCAATTCTCGCAACAAGGATCATTGCACAAAGATACATCCCATTTCCCTCACCATTGGGATTCCATTCTAAATCTTCACTTGAAAAATGTGGTTCTTAATCACCTAAATCTTGCACTTAGAGAATGTACACTCTTTCATTTCCACATTTGGCCCATCCTAGAAAAAAAACAAGTAGCAACAAACGAAAAGTTGGTTAAAAATCACATGTGATTGAAAAACATACCGTCTTTTTAAACTAGCTTTTGGCTGAAAGTTTTGGAAGAAAAAGTATTAGCAGTGGCTTCCTTGAAAAACACAGGTGGTAAAAAACACATCTTGTTGAAAAATAAACTCTAGCCAAAAATATTTTGCATAATAGAAAAGTGGGTTAAAAACATAGTGTGTTTTTCAACCAACTTCGTGTGCCACATTTAGAAGAGGAAGATATGATATAGGCTCGGTTGAAACATACAACTAGTGTGCATGGGGGATTAAAGAGCCCATTTTTGTTTCCAATTCATTACGATTTTGGTCCCATGGTGGTTAACATGTTTTTATGATCACAGAGACAAAAACATTTTGCATAAGTGAAAATTGGGCAAACAACACATTGTGCTTTTCGACCAGTTTCACATGCAACATTTAGAAGAGGAAGAAATGATGTCATCTGGATTGAAACAAACAATTTGTAGAAGGATACAATAGAATTTACATACAATTTTGCATATGAATTTCACTAGGCAATGACTTAGGATTCTTGGTTTTTTATAATGTCGATAGGCATAACAAATCACCTAATATACATAGTGGGTTTAAGAGCCTTTTTTGTTTCGAGACTCATTAAATGTTTGGTCCGATGGGGTTGACATATTTGTAAGATTCCATCCAAAAAAATGTTTTGCATAAGAGAAAATTGGGTTAAAAACAAACATTGGTGAAAAACACACTATGTTTTTGACTAATTCCATGTGCAACATTTAGATGATGAAGAAATGATATCGGAGGTTGAAATGCACAGTTGGTAGAAGAATACAATAGCATTTACATGCAAGCTTACATATGACTTCCATTACACAGTGACTTAGGTGTATTGCTTTTTTATAGCATTGGCATGAATAAGTCACATAGTGTACATAGTGGGTTTGGGAGTCTTTTTGGTTGCAAACTCGTTACAAGTTTGGCTTCATGGGAGCTAACATATTTGTAATATTTCAACCAAAAATGTTGTTCAAAAGATAAGACTAGGTACAAAACATGTACTGGTGAAAAACACATTGTTTTTTTACCAGTTTTGGGTGCAACATTTAGAAGAGGGAGATATGATATTGGTTGGGATAAAATACACAGCGAGTAAAAAAATACAATAACATTTACATATGAGTTTGCATATGACTTCCATTACGCATGACTTTGGAGTCTTGGTTTTTTAGAATGTTAGTAGGAATAATAAATCACCTAGTGTACGTGGTGGGTTTGGGAGCCCTTTTTTATTGTGGATTCGTTACAAGTTTGGTGTCATAGGGGTTGACATATTTGTAATATTATAGCAAAAAAGTTCCGCATAGGAGAAAACAGAGTAACGAAACAAAATGTGTTGAAAAACACGGTGTTTTTGATAAGTTTTCGTGCTTCATTTGCAAAAGCAAGAAATGATACCGACAGGGTTGAATCACACAATTGCTAGAAGAATTGAATACCATTCACTTACAAGATTGCATTTGACTTCCATTACACAATCATTTAGTAGCAAAGGCTTTTAAAATGGTAGGAATAACATAACAACTATTGTACATAATTAAAAAGCACATATAGTTGAAAAACATAGTTTATTTCAACCAGCTTTGCTTGTAAATTTGGTAAGCCAAAGTAATAGCATTGGCTGCCTTAAAATCAAGGCTACATCAATAACATAGTTGCATTGAAAATAAAAATATTTGGTTCATGACCACCTTACCTATTCTTTTGTCTTCTTTGCGGGTTTGGTCTTATGGGCGTTTAAATATTCGCAAGGTTGAGAAAAAAACTTTTAGGAAAAGATAAACTTGTTTAAAAACTCCTACAATTTACAAACATTTTACATAAGACAGAGATGATTAAAAACACGTAAAAGTTGATCAACAATGTGTTTTTCAACCATTTTCGGTAGTAATATTTAGAAGAGCAACCATCAATACCATAAGACTTGAAAAATACATGAGGTACAATAATACATTAAATTTTACTTAAAAGCTTACATCTGACATCCATTTCACATTGACTTGGTGGTCTTTGTTTTTGAAAATGTTGATTTATAAAATGGATCAACTTATTTAGGAGCCTTTTTTGGTTGCAAACTTGTTAGGGGTATGGTCTTATGGGGGTTTGCATATTTGTAACATTCAACAAACTAACTGTTTGTAGAAGATATAAATGGCTAAAGAAGACAGTTGAAAAAACAAGTATTTTCAACCTATTTCGGTTGTGGGATTTAGATGAGCATCAAATAATATTGGATAGCTTCATTAAAAAGTTGGTAAAAAAACAAAGTAACATCTACCTCCAAGTTTGCATTTGACTTTCATTTTGTTATCACTCAAAAGTCGGGGTTTTTAAATGTTGATAGATAAAACCAAACATCTTGTCTACATAGTGGATTTGGCGGTTGTTTTTGGTTACAAAATTAATATTAAATGATAAGTGCATCTACAATGACACCATTTTTCATTGCTCGTGGAAAATGTCACATAAGGAAAAAGAAATTATTTGAAATCATGGTCCGCGAAACATACAATCCAAATATTTTGAGCTATCTCTAGGTATTTATGAACTAAATGTATTTAGGATATTTGTAGTGGTTATTTCTTTCCCTTGCATTGACCTTTTGTAGAGCTAGCCTTGAATTTAAAAGCAAAGGCCATGAAATGGTTGTAACATTTACAAGACTAAGTAATAAAAAAGTTTGGCTTGGAAAACATGGTAGAAAAACATGTCAAAAACACAACCACTCCAAAATAAAAAAATTGGTGGGTTGATGACCACCCTGCTTGTTCAATTAAATTGTTAGGTGTTTGATTTTATGGGGATTGAAATATTGATAAGATACGCCCCAAACAAAAGTTTACATGACAAAATCATGGTTTAAAACACATGATCGAAAAACAAATTATGTTTTTGAACCACTTTTGGTTGTAAGATTTATAAGAATTATCTTGAAATGCGATCAATGGTGAATCAAATGCGACAATGGGTGTGAATGCATGACAGAGCTCGATATCAATGATAGAAAACACTCAAAATTTTGTTTTAATCTCATTTGTTTTGCTTCACCACAATGCATACACAAGAATATGGATAACAATACAATTTTTGGGTTTTGGTAAACTACAAAAAATGTTTGATTGCTACATTTTATGAATTCACAAGGCCATTCTAATCATATCATTTTATTTATTTAATATGGAATGTTTAATCTTCTTTTTGTGGGTTACAGGAATTCACCAGTCAACTTTGTATTAAATAGTGCTCTAATTTGTTTTTTGTTTTCAACCCTTGCCTCTTTCAACAAGAAAAACACTGCAAAAGCATATCCATGAACATGAAGAAGAGCATTGGTACAATTTGCCAAAATACCAATATTGAAGAATAACAAAATCATTCATTCTCTTTTCCAATTCATTTCCTTGTTGAAATACACACATTGTTTTGCCATGTGATATATATCAATTAACTCACAAATTATTTGTGGAGACAACAATTAACAAAAGAAGGGGCGGTCATCGCTTCCATTCTTCCTATATGCGATTCTCTTCAAGAGGCTTACCGTGTCCAACCTGTCACTATGTTCTCTGCTATCACCGACTCTGGCATATTCAATAAAGACATAACCACAACTTCCTTCAATAACACCTCTATTTTCCTTGCCCATGAACTCTATTTCATTTTTGTATGGAGAATAGACAACTCTCAATCATAAGATTGGCATTGATCAATGCCTCATACATTCACTCAAACTAGAATAAGGACATGGGCCAGACCCCATACTAGACAAGCATTGTTTGCATTAATCAATTGGCTACTCACACCATTAGATCAAAGTTGGATATTAATTGTAATTGTGTGTATGATCTTCAAAGAGGCGATATCAATCTTCATTTCTCATTCCATTTTCTCAATTACGCTCCCCAAGAAATGGATTTTGCAATGTCAATCGAGGTAGAACCCTCTATTCGCTAACGGAAATAGAGGACTACGACAACGACAGTGGAAGACGCGTCTTGTGCTATCGTAGACAAAAATAAATAAAAAACCCCATTAATGAGAACTTGGGTCGCAAAAGTTTGGAAGGTCACCGAGGAGATTAAAAAACCAATTTATTATATGAATTGTAATTTTCATAAGGGTTGGTACATTTGACTCAGCCATAGACTTAAGTTTAAAAAGCCACAAACCCACTCCAAAATGGAGAAAAGACCATCAATTGCAACAAGAGAAAAAAATAATAAGGTTTTAAGACTATAATCTAGTGAGCATATGTGAGGAGGATATAGAGAAGTCCAAATTGATTATGACCTCAAATGCTCCCCTATACACACCTCACTAACACATTGGCATGCCCCTAAATACCGTCTATTCTTTTATGGTGTGGTTGGCACATCAATTTCATTTCCTAAGGTAGAGGAGGTTTAGAGACATGAATGGAGAATAGTTTATAAATCATTTTCATCAAATGATCAAACGACTTTTTAACACCAAAGCCTTAACCCACTTTGACTAGTTAAATTTCTCCAAATATAACAAAGAATATGCATTTAAGCTATTACTAGCAAAAGCGTACATAGGTGCTTGTGGAAGGATGATAGGCACATGCCTAATGTTTAGAAAACAAAATTAATAATAATCAGACATTTGGTCCATTGGTGAAGTTGTTTGGCTCACATATAGCCTACTAGGGATCAATTATTACTAAGTGTAAACCCCCAATGCCTCAATATGGAGAGTCAAATGGTTGAACTTTGTAATTTTATGTGTTTACTTGAAATATGGATGCCGACATTCTATATTTCAATTAGTGCTTAAGGTAATATGTAGCGTTTAACTTGTAATCTTTCTCGTGAGAATGGGACTTGTAAGATAAAAATTTGAATGATGAAGGTACTATTATAGATGAATATATTTACAAACCAGACATATGTCAAAACAATAGATTCACAAAGTGGTAATAATAAACAATATCTTATATGGAGTATATTTTACAAACTAAACTTTTATCAAAAGAACAATTTTAAAAACTATTAATAGTGATTTCCCCCTAAATTATCGACTTTATTGTCCACTTCTTTAATTTTATCATCCATTCGTAGTGTTCTTATTTGCATATTTACAAGAATGTTTTGAGATATGGAGAGTGAACCTATAATTGGTAGCTAGATAACTAGTATTTGCTAGATATATTTGGTGAATATTCATGGCATACCTCATTCATGTTCCATATTGTTAGTCTCCCAAAGTAATTGACAACACCCTTGTATTATTATTGGTCAAAAATAAATGAGCCTCCTCCTCCATTGCCAATCACAAGTAAGTACAAGACATGATGCATGTTTCCTGCAAAAAACAAAACAAAAAAGATATATACAAACCCTCAGAGTGATTAAGGGGCATCAATAAAAAGAAATCCACCTTACATTTCTCTATGCCCAACTAAGAAACAGTAAAATTGTGAGGGTCCAAGAGCTGAATTAAACTAAAAAGTAAGAGAAAACATGAACTTGAGTAAATTTGTGAGGGACCAAAAGTTGAATCAAACTAAAAAGTCAAGAAAACATGAATTTGAGTAAAATTGTCAAAGGCTATAAGCTAAATTAAACTACAAAGTAAGAAAAAACATGAATTTGGGTAAAATTGTGAGGGCATGAAATCGGAATTAAGGTTAAAAGTCGGAGGAAACATGAATTTGAGTAAAATTCAGAAAAAACATGAATTTGAGTAGAATTGTGACGATCCAAAAGCTAGATTAAGAGGAGTTCCCCAAACACACCTACAACCTTCAATATGACATTGGGTGCCATGAGAGGCATTGTATATCTCACTTCTCGGCTTACATCTTCACTCCAATTGCTCACTTCCACATCCCTATCTTCATTTACTTCATCGTGATATTTTCTTATGAATCTGTGATCCCCAAACAAAAAAGAAAATGTGGCCTGCAAATGCAATTTCAAATCTAAATATAAATTCAAAGAGGTGTCCATTGCATGAATAAATAAATGAGGTTGAGTTGTATTACCTGGAGCTCAACAAAGTTAATTGTGTCCTTGAGTTGCACTCTTCTTACCATTATTTTCCTTGCGTCTGTGATATAATTTCATGGGTAGACATGGCATAACTACTCCCTGAATGAGGGAAGGTAGAAAGTGAAAACGTGAGAGAAGCAACATATCCCGACACCATTCACAACGCCTCCCGAATCTTCTTTTAGCTCGTCCCTGGTACATGCATCTGCGGGACCATTGAAAGGCATCATGGTATCCACACAGTTTGCAATTTAATCAAGTGTGTGCCACTGTCATCTTTATAATGGAAAAAAAAGGGAGACATAGGAGTTGTTCCAATGAGGAAGCATTTCATTTTCTCTGCCTCCAGTGTAATTCGGTTTAAAAAATAAAATATATTAAAAATGAATTAGATGACTACGATGAAGCAATGACGGTTTTCCAAGAAACATGACATTAGTAAGGACTATCGACCAATTAACTAAATATTAGTCAAATCTCATTGACAACAAGAGCATGTCGTACATGGAGAAGGTTTTAAGAAAGTTTCAAGAGGCTACCCTATAAAAAAAACTCAATCAAAATAAATGTACACCACCTATTATACCTGATAGGAGTGGAAAAATATGATTGTAAAATGGGGGAATTAAGAGAGAGGTTGCAGAAAAACAAAAAAACGTGGGTGTATTATGGCAACTAAAAAGGGTTCAAAGCTGAACTATGTTACTCATGGCAAAAGCCAAAAAGACCTTAAATGAGTGTTTCTTGATTTTGTTTGTTTACTATTATTTCGAATAATTTGATTCAAATCCAATGCGTTCTTATTATTGGTAAACTAATGTATTTCATTTTTAATTTTTTTCCAACATAGGGTATTTAAACAATATATAGCTATGAAATATGTAAGTAATTAAATGTCATATAGAATTTCTTATGGGTGGCACACCAACAAAGTCAATGTAGATATGGCAATTGGATTAGCCTACCATTTTGTTCTAAGAGTAGATGTTTGTAGACATTCGTCATTTTTTATTCATTGTTATCTATTTAAAATTGTACTATTGTTTTTCATGAAACTAACTTCCAAGTCTCGCCCGTATGATCAAATCCAAGGGGCAATGGAGGGGGCTTCGCAACACTCTTGAGATGCAACGTTGCGAAAGCATCCAAATATTA
Source organism: Taxus wallichiana var. yunnanensis (assembly GCA_018340775.1). Taxonomy (NCBI): domain Eukaryota; kingdom Viridiplantae; phylum Streptophyta; class Pinopsida; order Cupressales; family Taxaceae; genus Taxus; species Taxus wallichiana. The sequence continues at coordinate 176,452,446 of CM031236.1, forward strand.
TTTTTATTTTTATTTGGTAACCGAGGTATCACATTTTATCCCATCTTCCATTGTTTATTTCAATCTTGGAAGGAGCCAATGACATGACACACCCAAAGACACGCGGTTGGAGGGCAAGTCCAACACACTAGTCCTCGAGTGACATGGTTGATACCCCGCCCACCTTTGTGCCACAATTCAAATTAGAATTGAACCCATGACCTTATGGTCACTAATGCAACAACATAATGTGGTGGTGAAGGCATCCAAGCATTAATCCACTAGGTTTCTAAGATTTTTAATTAAATTAGAATACCAAGAACATATTTTAATGATATTTCACTTGGATTTATAAATTTGGAAATATGTTTAATTGTTTATAATAGCACAATTATTTGTAATCTTTGTTATCCAAAGAACATGTGGTTCTTATTGAAGTACACCTTGCTTGTGTAATATGTAAATATTGTTATATTCAATTAATGAATTTCTAAAATTTTAAACTAGATTTATAATGTTCCATCTGTTTTGTAGGCAACAAAACATTCGCACAAAAGTGATGACGATGCACATACCAATGGGGGTGGTGGTTCCGATGGTGCAAGTGCCAAGAATGATGACAATGGAGGAATAGGAATATTAGACAAACTTTCTATTTTCTATGAAGAGGATGTATGCCCTTAAAATATTTAATAAACTATTGTTTAATAATTTTAAATATATATTTTTGGCGATAGTTGTGTGGATATGCAAGTTTAAATTTTGTTTTAAATACCATAGACAAATATTTGGTTTTCTTTGAATTGTTTCATGATAATTACTTTGTCAATATTGTTTATAATTTATGATAATATAAACTAAAACACATTTACATTTGAATTGTTAATCATCCCATAAAAACAATCAATTTAAGTGTATTATAGAGTTAATGATTTGCATTTTTACAAATTAAAACATATTAAATTGCAGTAAAAAATATTATAGTGCAATAAAAAAATTAACATTCAAATTAGTTAATTAAAAAAATGACATGAAATAGAGTGACATATAATGTGTCAAATAAATTTTCAAAAATTGCATCGAGGCAATTTTTGCGTCAATGACACTTTTTTCAATTTTTAGTTATAAATTTGTCCAATTTTAACACTAACATTGACACAAAATGACCAAAATGTACTAATGATATTGATCCGATAATAATAATTAACACATTCCCTAACTAATTTAACAACATGGACCTAATCTCATGGAAATAATTAAGTTTACTATATTTTTGGTTCCCTAAGTACTTGCTCAAGAAACTAACAATGCACTTAGAAAAGAGTTGTTTGAGTAACATGATTATTTGTAGTTAGTTGCATGAATGAAGAAAACAAGTAAAGAACTAAACATGTACAAAACAATAGAGTTCATCACATTAACGATTACCCCCGAAGAAACCTAATTCAAGAAAACTCCAATTTGGTCTAGACATCCCCTGCATCTTGTAGATTTTTGACAATGACTTATGTGTAACCAAAACCAATCGTACTTGGTGGGTTTTCACCTACAAACTATTTTGTGAATCTTCCATGTTTTGAGACCTTCAATTCCTTACAATGGCAATATGTATGGATCACCTTAGGACCTTTCCACCTGCATAGATCACCTCCACTCGCATACTTTATTCTTGTTATGTCAAGTACGGATTAATTAGAGTGTCTTCACTTAGTGAAATTGACTAGTGAATGAATTAGTGGCTTAGTTTAACTAAATCCAACTTCTTCATGATTCAATATGGATTAGAATATGAGGAATAATCAATTTGTGAAGAAATAGTGTTACATCGTTGGCAATCATGTGTTTGGTTTGTACATCTACGATGTGAGGTTTATATCTTATCTCTTCAACTTCATCTTGTATTGTGGTCAAGTCTTGTTGAATTTTACAACAAGATACTTCTTTTTAAGCACATTCTTCTTGAAGCTTTTATATGGCATATTTGCATCTTTTATTTGCTCGAGGCAATACTTCAACAATGTGGTTTTTGATTGGAAAACTTATTTTGAAATAATATGAATTACTTCATTATGAAGTCAAGTTTGTCACGCAGCATCGGTTCTCATACATTAGGCGTTCGTTTTCTTCAAGGATTGATTGATGTTAGTTCTAGGGTACTAAAAATAATCTACGTCTTAGATTTGTTCCTATTGACACTTCCACATGATTGCCTTCCACATGATTGATGTAAGATAGGTTCAATATGTATACAAAACTTGCTTTGGTGCCAATGATTCAAATTTAATTGCCAAATCGATGGACCACACTAAATTGTTCTAAATTAAATGTGTTATAAGTGTGAACAATTAAGTACAATGATTTCAACAGAAAGATAATTATAAAATGGTAAGCAAACGAACAATGAACGAGTGGGGATAAACAAAGACAACAATATCTAAATAAAGGAACTAACTTCTCTATTGATTTGAGATGTATGTACAATTATCTATGAGATGAGATGTATCTATTACACTATAATTATTACCCAAAAAAGGTCGCAATCTCTACGAAGAGATGTGAATCTACCACTCTAATTTCTACTCAAGATGACTACGGACCTCCTCTCCTCTACTCTCCACCATGTGTAAGTGTGTTTGTACCTAACTAAAGAGAAGATGAAGTGATTCATGTGTAGAAATCTCAAGAATTTCAAAGAATACCCGACTAATCTCTAAAAGTAGAGAGGATTTATCCGAAAGTGCAACTTATTAAAAACACACTATGATTTCCACAATTTTCAAAAAAAAAAAAATTGTATTTTACATTCTCAAGGCCATATGTAGTGTTTTTTAAGATATCTAATGTCCACCAAGAAGGGGGTGACTGTAAAGAATGTTAAACCTTCTTTATGTATGTTACGATCTTAAATTATGAGCACTAATAATAACACTACAACCTCAATAAGGTGGACTATATTGAAGGTTGGTGTCCAAACTCTAGAACGTGATTTTCTTTAGGAAAAGGTGTGAATCTGCCATGTGGATCAATGCTCTTCATGATTAACTCTAGGAAATATTTGCAATTCATTACAAATCTATAATGGTTTGATCTAAGATTTTTGCTAATGCTTAGAGGTTGTCCTTCATATTACAACGATATAATCAAATGACAAATGATTTGTTCAAGTGGTTGAAACCCAAGTATATACTTGCTGATGTATTTGTAAATAAGAATTTACCTTTGGGTATCCTAGAGAGTTGGTATTTGAAAATACAAATGTAACGAAACAGGTGAGCTTCCTCATCCTCAACTTGAATAGAATGGTGTTTATATGTATTATACATAGTATGTATTGGACATAATATGCATTTCCCATGTATAGTCAAAACAACCATCCAATAATTCATGATGATAAAGTGGCAGCAACAGTCAATGTATAGCTTTTGGGATCTACATTTTGGAATACTGTCGATCATATGATGAATACCATCAGCAACTGCTCCCATAAATAGAGATTGCTCAACCTTGCCAATTCCTTACACTAACCCCACAAGAGATGAAACAAAAGCCACTCCTTTTTTCAACTGGAATGAGAACTCTAGACGCGCACCCTTGTGTGTGTAATCACTACAGTATATATAGTTCAGGATAATTCAATGTTCACACTAAAAACTATTTAGAATGGTGAGGCCAAAACACGTTCAACAAAGAAAGCAAATCAATCGGTCCAAGGGCAGTTTGTGTCCCCGATTCAAATAAATCCTTTCGAGCAAGATCAATACCAAGTGTTTTGTAGATATGTTATCAATTTGGTTGATTGATCGCTTTTAATTATAGAGTTACAAGTTCACATGGAACTTGAATCATTAACATAAAGCATACGAAAACAAATGCAATCATTGGCTACTTAGGAAGGTACCTGCCTGGCGGATGAGTTGATATGGTGCAAGTCCCAAACCTATGTGTGCTCTAGATTTGGTAAATCGCCATCTTTATATTTGATAGAAAGGTTTTTGGATCCATCGTGTTACAAGAAAATAAAAATATTTTTAAAAAAATTAAATTAAATAACATGGATCTAGAAGCCTTTTAACCAAACCTTCGCCGTCATAAAAACCTACATAATCTAACATTTTATACTTGTATGATGAGTTTGGGATGTAATTACTAATCTCAAATACTTGCTTCCATGGACAGCATAAAGTTTTATTTTGGACTTCAATCCACTAAGCATTACCTATAGTTTAATTTACACCATGACATGTAGGCTCAATCTAGTGCTTAATTGATGTCCTAGACAAAGTCACATAGGGGAAGGATAAGATATCCAAATTTGAATATATATCACAAAAATCAATTGATGTGCTTTTTGCCTTTTGGTAAGTAAAAGGAATTAAAATAATAATTTTATAACCCTATGTATCATACACAAAGCAGGTATAACTACCTGCACCTTAGTTATATGACACACAACAGAAGATATAAGAGTTATACTACTGGATATCTGCACTTGCATACTAGGAAACATAAGTTCAGAACATGGAAAAAACAAAACGAGAGATGTATTGCCCTAAAGATGAGCAATGCAATTTGTGAATGATATCAAGAAACTCTTGCCAAATTGCTTTGACAAGATTTCTTGTGCCTTTGTACAGAAAGAGTAGATGGTGAATCAGTTCCATCATCTTCCATAGATATAGCGAGGGGATCTTAGAATATGAACATGGTACTAGACTGTCATCAAGGCTTATCTTCTAATACATATCTTCATAAAATGGCAGCAGACAAAGGAGTTCCCGCACAGAGAGAGACTGTGTTTCTAGTTTTAAGGGGTGGTTAAGGGGGAAGCAAGGCACCGCTTTTCTAAAACTTTCTAAAGAAGACTTCGAACTGTGTAATAATTATGATGCAAAGGAGTATTAAATGTGAATAAGATAAGAATGAATACAAAATTGGGGACTTAAATGTCTTCCTAGACACATTAACTAAAATTGAGAGCAATGTGCTATTCATTTCCTCTGAAAATAAAAGCATTGAATGCCAGAGCTTAAAATATGGGAGGGAGCTAATGGGGTATCTGATGATGTGAGATCCTCCTTGCTTGATGAGGAAATGGGCCTGCAAAAAGAGATGGGAGTGCTGGAAGTTTGTCTATAATCCTGTAAATATCTGAATGCCATGTTCCTGAATTTGCTCAAATGATAAAGACCATTATTGCCAGTGTTGAGGTAATGCAATGTCCTGTGATACAGCTTACTTGAGGTTTTGGAATGGATTCAGTGGCATTGGATGTAGCACGTAAAGTAAAGGCAGGTAATTCAGAGGGAGTTGTGGATATATATGAGAAGTGGGTTCAGGAGGTGACAACTTTGAAACATCTCTGCATGAGTAAGCAATTGGAATAGATAGGGGTGAGGATATTGGATCAATCATAAAAAGTACTGTCATGCCATTCGCTAAAACCACTTGCCTAGAAGACAATTTGTAAGAAGCCTTTGTGCTTGAAACAACCCGTTGTACCATCTTTGTGCAATGTAAGCATCATAGTTGGCTTTTCTATCATTTGGGTATGGCTTGCTCAGAAGACCACAACTATTGGTGGCATCACATATGATTTGATAAATGAATCTATCACCATATGCAAAACCAAGTGCCCGAGTACCTTTGAAGTAGTGCCGTATCGTCCCATTACAGGTAGTATGGATAAGGGTACTGCATAGCACACGAGTTTAATACAAGTTGTAGTGCGACCCATTATCTAATGATGCACATGACCTAGAACTCATCAGCAAATACAAAAGAAAGGCAATAGGTATCATTCCAGATCTTTTCTGTGTGTTAGTCAACATGACATTGTTAAGCCATCTTTTTAGTTCATCATAAGGTCAACCTTCATTATAAGAGCGTATAACCAGTGAAGTGTCATGTTATTTTTAGGTGCATCACTTTCTTCTCGTACAATAGACTTGCTTCTCCTGTTTAGATATTTCATCTTTCTGTGTCTGTGTTTTAATAAGTATAATTTTCTTAGAAGAAGAAGCAAATACAAAAGAAAGGCAAGAGGTATGTTTTTATTCTGTCCTTGTTGCTGGTTTTTTCTGTTCCTGAACAATCATTGTAATGGAGTGAAGATTTGATGAACTTGTGCTTCTGGAATCTCCTGCACAATCTTCTTGCTCTAAATACAAAGTCTTGTCAACAGTGTTCATCTTTTGAATTTAAGTTCCTTATATAACTATGGCAGAAGTCTGCTTTAAAATTTTAGGACCAAATGAGAAGACTCCTCCTTGAGGTATAACATGATCAAGCGTATTAAACTCGATAAAATTCCTCAGCTAGCGTGAATAATGTTGCCTCAACTGAAAACACCCAACATGCAAACTGTGAACCATGTGTAAGTGGAGGCGTAAAACATTGCAGACCAGGAACTGACTATAAGGGAGGCTTGATCCATTTCACACTTAACAAGTGACATTGCTAGCCCTAAACAATTTAATGTGGCAAAATTCCTTTTTTGTTTTGATAAGCACAAAAGCACGTAATAAAGAATGAGATTGGGAAGTACAAAAACAGACTTAGTAGTATATACAGAGCTACTGGAGTGGTTAACGTGTTGAAGTAAAATAGCCAAATAAAAACCTAGCAACTGGAAATTTAAGTGGCAATGCAGTGCTAATGCAAGAGATATGAAGATTTTAGAATATTAATAGCCTATCACAGCTTGAGAAACAAGATTAACAGATCCTACATATTGCAGTCTAGCAGTTGCCGTGATTGGGTGCAAGGTTCAGATTCTGCATTTGCTTCTCCTCAACAAACTCTTTTCCTTTATACTAAGATTTTGTCGTGATGGCTGGTGCGCAAAGCTCATTTTTTCATCATCAGGCATAATGTTATAAGTGAACTAAGATTCCACATGCAAAAACCAGTTGTCTAATTTGTCGGGGTTAATATTGCCATCAAAAGAACAGACCTCACATTTAATCTTAGGTGTAGATGATGATGAAGAATTGTGAAAAACTCTAACCTGTAAGTGGACTAATGACATGCTGACTGGTACGATAATTGTGTTGCTTGTACAAAGTGTTTGTGTCTCTCAGTTTTAGTGCCCCTATGAGCGTGATTAATCAAAAAAATTGCAGATGTTTTTAAAATAACTAGAAAAATCCTCACATAGCCTGAAAAAAAATTAACAGAGGCTACACCTTGCAGTCTATCAGTTTCCGTTGGATCCTACATTGGCTTCTCCTATTTTCTTTTTCCTTTCTCCCGGGACTCGTCTCAGTGGCCACATGTGAGGCTATTTTTTTAAATCGTTAAGCATGTTGTTATAACTTATGAGCAGGATTCTGTATCCAAAAACCACTATCTAATTTGCTAGGATGATAATCATCATAGGAAAGATGCATTTAGTCTTAGGTGTAGTTGATGAGGATGAAGGTGTAAAACTCCAGCCTCGAAGTCTGGTACAATTTGGACCAATGACATTTTGACTGGCACTAATGATTGCATGTTTTTTACAAAGTGTTTTTGTCTCTCTCTTTGAGTAAAGGACACCTGCCTTTAGGTTTTAAAGCTTGCATGCCCCTTTTACAATAATATTGTTTGGGAAAATAAATTACGTTAACAATACAAACATCTTAGAAGAAAACAAAAAGATTTCCCTTCTAAAGTGACCCATAAAAATATCCCGAAATAAACCATTTTAATTCATAACCTCTCATAAGAATCCCTTTTAGCCCTAGCCCCATAGCTTGTGGAAACAAATATATTACCCTACAGAAGCTCCAACTACTTAAAAAGAGACGTGTTGGGCATGGAATATCCCACATTCATAATAATTGTGAATCAAGGTAAGCCTATGACTATGAGGTGTAATATGCACACAAAAGCTTTGCCAATCAGGAAGCATGACATTGGAGTGCAAGTCTCCAGGTTGATGTGTTAGCTTCCTCATTTACAGTACTAACATCTCTTAGAGGTGCTTGTGTGCTTTGTGGTTCCCCTTGTGCAGTGATTATTATGATGTATATGAGCAAGTGTTCATACAAGGAATAACTAAAAGCATGAAAAATAATCAAAATAATAAGTTTGACTATTAAAAATACTCCATGCAGAGAAAAATCCCACAAGAATAAAACATATAAACAATATGTGTGTGTGTCTATATATATATATACATGCCAGCAAAGAAGATGAGACAAATTTGAAAGGAAGTTTCAATGTCGATAAAAACTTAATAAGCTATTTAAAAATCAAGAGCGGATACTTGCCAGGGAAAAAAGAAAAGATCTACTACAAACATGTACCAAACATGAAACCACGACACCAAAACATGAAGCAATACAGCCTTAATCAGCGGCTACAACTGAAACTCTAATGCAAGACACCACCCAATCCTGCTTCTGATCAAAGGTGGGAGCATATTTATAATGATGTCATTTTATTATCAAGTATACAATCATATTGATGTATTGTCCTTCGTCTTTATAAAAGGAGGACTTTGCATTCAGGGTAGCCTATGAAGTAGGGATTTAACTATTTTATAGGCACAAATTATACTTATCAGCGGTCAGGATACCCTTTCAAGAGCTTGTAAGGAGTCCAGAAAAACAACTCGTGGAAAAAGGTGTACAACCTTTACCACTGAAGTGGTTTAGGATGATACTTATGATGACACTAGTCTTCAGAGACCACAGTCCCAGGTATGATGGAAATGGATCTGGTGGGGATATGGGCTTCCAAAGAACTTTTTTGTCAAAGCTTATGGATTCAAGTGCATATGAGTTAAGACATGGTTAAATCCAAAAGCTTTCACAGATATGTCTCAGAAAAGAACCTCAAAACTGGAAGAACAAAAATATATTTTATAGAAAAGAGTATTTTCCTTGGAGGATGACCTTAACAATATTTTATCCAACTAGGCAGAGAGGGAAGCATGAATCAAAGACTATGTCCTATTTTCCTTGAAAGACAGCCTTAGCAATCTGTTACCCAGTAACTAGGCAGAGAGGGCAGCGTGAATCTAACACTTTGTCCTCTCAGTGAATACAACTTCAAACATATATTTTGGAGTTACCCTTGGGCTCACAATAATTGTTTGTCCGTTATGTAATGCCCCAATATGGGTTATATAACAACATAGCTGAACAAAGGATAGCTTGCAAGCAGAGCCTTCCTTGTAGTGAGATTGGGAGGCTTCCAAGTATTGGCTTCAGTAATGTAACAAGTACCTGCCACCTTTTTATTAAGTTTAAAAAGCAAATGCTACTCCATTGGCAGATTTTGCAACATAGTGATCTTTCAGAAAATCAACACTGTTGAGTACTTTTCTAGAGAAGATCCGTCCTAAGGCTCAGAGGGAAATTAAATATGTACCTAGTAAACATAAGTTTATGCAAGAGCAAAATCAAGGATTTTCTCACAGGAGTTATTTTGTTTTCTTATATCAATCAGCTGCTCAACAGATCTTCTTAGATAAACAAGGCACCCACTCTGGGTGGCAACAGCCAACACAAATTTCAAATGGGGGCAGGAAAATGCCGAACTACCAGTTATGCTATTAATCTACTTGAGGTCACAGGATTTGCCACAAGAGACAGCAATTAATTTAAGACCATCAGGCACTGAATTGAAACAAGATCATTTTTTTATGATTAAACAATTACAGCAATAACATGTACTGATGCTACACGTGCGGAGTGTGACAAAGCGTTATCGAGTGCACCTTTAGGAAGAGAGACCTGGTCCTCAATAACACAACAGAAAAGGGTACCCTTGAAGTTACAGTAATAGAGAATGCTGTTTTTAAGCACTCGATACAGTAATTGATGCATGACAAAGTAACCAAACAGGAAGAGAGTTGACTGACGGTAAGAGGAGTATTCAATCTTCAATTCTTGAGCATCACAGATATTCATATTCTAATTAAAAGCCTTGCAAATGGGACTTCGATTTTGGATAGCAAAAAACACAAAAGGTAGTCATAAAGATTATACACAATGCAGCTAGTTGCACCTTGAGATTTCATCTTTTCTTTTTTTATCACATCTTGAAACAAGAAAAAACAACCACTTGCAATGCATTTAAAGAATATAATTTAACATGATGTAAATGCTTCCTGCTGTAAAAATTTAACTTGTCATCATTTCTGATGCAAGTTGGAATCTTTTAGCTGTGTTAAATATACAGCTTATGGAGAAAAATAACAAGGACAGCAAACCAATATATTTAATTTTAGAATGTTTGTAACTTTTTCTCCTTAACAAATATGAGATTTCCCAGCATTCTTTTCCCTCAAAATGTAGTTGCAATGTCCACTTAAAGCATACCTTTTCACAGGTGAATGCCTAAAAGTTTGCCGTAAAAGAAAAAAAAAAATTCTTACTTAACCAAAAAGACATTTCCAACTAAAATTACTTCAAAATTAGGGTTGCAAGATCCATTCCCTGCAATTTCTAATCTATGCCAGCTGAATTTCTGATTAAAAGAATCAAACTAGAAAATGAACTACAATTAGAGCTTCAAAGAATGCACGTCTCATAATCTGTGTCTCTTCTCCGCTTGTTGTTTGGCAGCATCCTTAACCTTTTGATCATAGCCTTCAATTGGTGGCGTCAAATAAGCCCGATGCCTGTTCTTAGGAAAAGGGGTAAAGTTCGAACAAGAGCTGCCTCTCTGAGACGGAGAGGAAGAGCTGCAATGGCTTCATTCTTCAATTGGAGTCTCATAGTTTCTTCAGCTTGGCTTTTCCTCAAATCCCTCATCAGCACCCTACTGTACTCCTTTGCAAGACGTTTGCCCTCCTCTACAGTAAGTTCAAAAGATGGAATTTCAATTTCATCTTTGTCAAAGATGCCTAATTTAACGACATCTAATTCTTCTCTCTTGTCTGTAATGGGCTTTTCCTTATTTGCCTGTTTTTTTTTCTCCTTTTCCATATCAAGTTCCCTTTGTCTCTCCTTGCTGATAAGACCCAGTTTTTCCCTTTCAATTTCTCTGAGCCTGTCTTTCTTTTTGAGGTACCTATCACAGAAAACTTTAAATGGGTCAGAGTACAATATCTTCAAAAAAATCAGAAAAGACTGTCTTATTTATAGTGTCTTCAAAACTGTCAGAACAGGTTCCAGGATCTTTGATAAATTTCACACCAATATCTAACAGTATCTTAGAGGGGATGATTGGGAGCGTGAACATGCATATCTCAACAAAGATGGTGTCTACAAAAATTCATTTTAAACTACAGCACTGATCGTTTGGGTCAATATGTTAATAACACTGCTAATTTGGATATGGCAAACAACATCATTTTGGATGCAACGAGAATACATTCTGCTGCAAGGATGTCATTGCAGCTGTGTATCATATTCATGAGCATGAAGGTGCTCACATGGATTGCATTGTGACTGATTACTGATGTTGAAGAGGTTTTACTTTATAATCTAGATAGAAAAGAAGTATGACTTTGGAAAGGAGATCCGTGTCTTACAGATTTGTCTCCTAGTGTCACTGCTTATAATCAACTTGTCAGTGTTACTAACTTACTATTTAGATGTTTTCTTCTGTCACAATGCTGGGAAGTATCTATTAAAAACTCAAACCCTTCTGAACTACTTTAGAGATTAAAAGTTAAATAAAAAACACAATATGAACAATCATACTAGTGGAGGTCTATAGCTGCAACTTTTAAAGCCAATGTCGTAGGGCTGTTAGAGAATGGCTGGGATAAATTTATCAGTGAGACCTACTAATTTCTGAAAGGTTATCCACTTGAGGTTTCCCATTGAGTGAACATGGTCCCAAAGATAAACTCGAGCAAGAGAAGAGAGGTGAACATGGATTGTTCCTCGTCATCTGAAAGAGATCCTCTAGGGAGGATAATGAGTAAGATTTTGGTTTTTGAAAGTTTCCTCTGTTCCTTAATTGATCCTTTCATTTTCTTTCAGGGTTCATGAAGCCTTTGAAGCTATTGGGAAGCTGTTTAGTTGGTATTGCTGCAGGGCAGGGAGAATGCATTTTCCTCTATGGATGTGAGTGGGGATCTGAGTGATTTGCCCAAGTTGTGAACAGGGATCTGTGGATGTGAGTGGGGATCTTGACAATTATAATTAATGGTGTCTTCTTGAAAAGTCACCCATAAAAACACATGGAAGTGATCGATGCAAAAGGCCATCTTCAAAAATATGGACTTCAATAGCAGCTCATTAAGAGCTTTGTGATCACAAGGATGGGGGCATAGATTTTAGGACAAGTGAGAAGCATGCAAGAAGTACTCCTGCATATTTCCAAATGTTGAACAAATATATGAATGAGAACTTACAGAATTCAAGACCCTGAGATTGCAAACAGAAGTACAGACAAGACGGCATGAGCTGCTTACGGTTCAAGAATTTTTACAATTCAGGAATGAAGAAGTGGAAAATACAAGCTACCCATACTGGATAAGGCATACCCTAACTCTTGCCTGCCAAACTACGTAGGCCTCTGCAAGCATATATATCATACTCTTGCTTAGCAACCACTATAGGCCTCTAAAAGCATATGTAGGCATCCTGCTTTACGGGAAATAAGATCATATGCGATGTTAAGCACAATTGGAAGACTGCTATGTAGATAGATGCTTGACATCAAATGAGTTTAGGGAAGATGATTGAAAAGAATCTCCAGATTGCAAGAATAGACATGGGCCTCTCTATTCTGAGAGCAAAGTAGCAGTTTGGAAAAGAAATGTGAGGGGGTAGGAAGTGAGATGGCGGTAACTTGGCAGCACTCGGACAGAAAATTCTGAGGGAAACAAATGCCTTCCTCTTCTTTCGTAGAAAATGAATCTTGGTGGATTTCATTTTGTCAAAGAGTTGGAACAAAATCTTTATTTATAACTTTAAATACAAGAAAGATGCTGATAGTAGAAAGAGATCAAATCAAAGAAATGCATAGCTGGCCTAAAAATGACAGCCTGCTCCAAGTTAGGCACATTAGGATCTTCAGATTTTGTTCGGTGGGCTGGGATTCAGGAATTTCGATTGATGATAAATCTTATATGCAAAGTTCCAGCTAGCTATTCTTTTCTTGATTCTGCTGAGGCTCTCATGGTTGGTGCCCTACCTTCTGCTGATGCAGTTTGATGTACGCCACAGTTTATGGACGAAGAATGATTGGTTCATATAGTAGAGAATTCTTTGAGGGATAAGTTTTCCAGAGCCATACAACTCCTTTGGCTGTTAAAGATATAAGTGCAGTTTTGGAGAAAGAAAATTGTGGTTCCAGCTGGAGATATTGGTGAGGACTCACAGGGGAGAATTGAACATTTTAACAGTGATTTTGTTTTGCTCGGGAGCAAGGTTTGTGGGGTCAGGATGAAATTTTTTGCTGTAAGGTGGTGTGTGGAATGGCAGCTGCACCATCATCACCGCAATTGAAATGCTGGTTTTAATGAACTCCCCATAAATGGAATTTCTTGAACAGTAATACAGCAAGACTGCTATTTCCAGTTTTTAGTAGGGTGTTTTATTTCGTGTTGTTAATTTTCAGTATGGCAAACGTATATGATTGTCAAACCTCATAGGCTGATACCTTGCTTGTGAAAAGAAACATGACCTCGAAAGTTTTGCATGCTCCAAAGCCATGAACAGTGTGTTTTCTCTTGTTTAAAATTTATCTTTTACTTTATCTAGTAAATACGATGCTCTGATCTAGCAGTATGTCAACAGGCTATGCATAATTTAATTGGAGCTGATGAGACTCAGAGTTCAAAGTTGAAACATTAACACCCCTTTATTAGAACATCTAGTTCCAAAGCTCAGTTGCACATAAAATTGCAAGCAAGGGGTACACACCTATCCCTCACCATCGACCAGGTGATCACAATGACCCAGAGAATATACCTGATCACAATGACCCGGAGACTACACCTGATCACAATGATATGAAGAATACAGCTGATCACAATGATCCGGAGAATACACCTGATGACAAAAGGAATCATCCCAACCTGCGACGCTAAAATCTCAACAGTCTCACCTCTATGTACTTGGCAAGAAGGTTTGCCCCACCAAATTGGGCATCAGTTCATACTCATCGTGATAAACAAATGGGGATTTCACAGTAAACCCCAAACTTCTGGAAAAATATGTTAAAATAGTTGGTTGCCAAAGGGGGTGAACAAATTAGCCCCGAGTTCAAATACCCACGAGAGATAATTAAGTGTTCTAGGAAAGATTTAATCCAAAGCAAAGGGTGTGGGCAAAGGTGAGCTCAAGTGGTCAAAAGATAAAACATAATACATCAAGGAATGTCTCGGGACACATTCAAAGTGAACAACTTTGTGAGTTCAAATACCCCACCAAGAGAGATAATTAAGTGTTGGAAACTAAAAAATATCACATGTGTTTCCATTAAGCGCCCAATAAATCAGGCAATGTCTTAAAACGTTTGCTCCCTAAGGCTAGTGTCAGTGTGACTCGTCTAGTGATGCAACGTTTACTGAACTAAAGGTTACCCTATAATAGAGGAATCATTGAAAAACAAGAAAACAGAATACAGGTCCTGAATATTGCATTAAAAGAAAATGGTGGGTTCACATTCAAATGTGGTTTTTGTTAATACCTGACAGGAGTTGGTGCATTCATGCATGACTGTATCATGGCCTTCGCGCGCTCAAGTCAAATGCGGTCCGCGTAGCAGACGGGGATTTAACAAGCAGGTTTTAGAATTTTTCATTGAGGAACATAATACATTCATTTTTTAGGCTGAACTTTGCCCTTGGCTGTTGCAGCTCCTCTGGTGAGAAATGCTGGCAATGTTTAAAACATTTTGCAGCAATGGTGGGATTATATATTCCAGGCAGTTTTTCGAAGCTCTGAACAGGCATTTCCTAATACGAATTCCATTGAAAAAACACAAAACCCAAACTATGCTTGAAAATGGCAGGCTCCCACGACTTTTATGCGGTTGATTGAACCCTGCTATGTCGGGGGCATGGGAGGTCCAAATAGATATAAATATATAAGGGAGGCCCAAATTTGGTTGAGCTGACTATTTTAGTTAGGAAGCCTTGATGTCGAGAGAGTGTCCTTTGGATCCTCGACCCTTTCAGATGCTTGATTCACACACTTTGTCTATTTCGAGAGTCCTTCCGATGCTTGATTCACACACTTTGTCTATTGATCGAGAGTGAGAAATTTTATTCTTGCACAATGAAAGTCTTGTTAATGTACCTTGCATTTTGTGGATGTTCAATAGCCTTGAATCCTTCAACACATATTTAAGAGGTGAAGGGACTCCCAGAGCCCCAATTTATGTTAGCTCTGATCTGGTTTTGGTCCATTAAAGCTTATACTCGGCCATTTCATTCAAGGTATGACTTTGGGTTTTGGGTTTTACAAGTCGAATAAGTTAAATTAATAGTTAAGTAGCGGCACTTTGGTCTATTGGTGAAGTTGTATGGGATCAGTTCATTTATTTAGTTTTAAAGTTTACTCACTATTGTAATTTTGTTATATGTTTACGTTTATTTAGTATTGTAATTTTGTTATATCTTCAAAATATGGGTAGAGATGTTGATGTTTCCTCCAAAATATGGAAACAGAAATGTTGATGTTTCCTCTAAAACATGGAAACAGAAATGTCGATGTTTCCTTCAAAATATAAGCAAAGATATCGACAATCTATATAAATCAGTGTGTGTTATAATACTTTGGCATTCAATCGAAAAATAAATAAATGGCAAAGACTTTCATTCTGTAAAATTATGTTTTTGCTTTTGTTTTAGGTTTCCTTTTGAAGTTGTAGTACAATTTTATTCCTATATCTCTATAAGTTATATAGTGGACACTATACACAATTGATTTTGGTACTTCACTATTAACCAACACATGCATGTTTAGGGGTGCAAAGGATTCGTCAATAAGAAATATAAGAGAAGTTCTAAATTTAACATATATTTTTATTAAAAAGAAAAGACAATTTTAAAGATGTCGATTTTTTAGTATTTTTAAATAGCAATATAAAAGTCTATATATAAATTTGTGTTACATAAATAAACGCTTATGTGAATGTAAAAACAATTTCAAACAAAATAAGATATGTACATGTATTTGCAAAAGGTAATAAAAAGGGTTTTTTTTTTTTTTATTGAGACAAAAATTCTAAAGAATTTCAAATTCAAAATATTTGAGTTGTTATGAAACATTAGAATCGAGTGACGCATTTTTATAAAAACTAACTTCACGAACCATAAATTATGTGATTAGCCAAAACAGTGTCTATACTATTTTTTATTTTTTTATTTTTTATTTTTTTTGGTGGGGGGGGTGGGATTCAAAATCAACCAATAGTACATCTAGTCCTTTATTGTGTGAAGAGGAAAAATTCAATAGCAATTATACATATTAGTGATATTTGTGTGAAGGATGGAGCTCCTTTTGAGCACTAGGATCCGGTTGCCTAGGCACATTTCGAATAATTCTTCACCATTGCCTACCACAAAAAAAGTGCGATTAGTTTTGGATGTTAGGATAAGAAAACAACATATAAATATCATTTTTTAAGTGTGCACATATTATAGCATAACATCTCTAATAATTTCTAAATTGTTGCACAAATAATTTACATTGGATTGTCATTTATAGTTGAAGTGGCTTATGTTTTTCAAATTTCGTTGGGAATAGGACTTCATATAGGCTTCTGTGGTTCGGCTATCCCACCATTTCTGTAAATTTTGACATTTATTTTAATTTCTATAAGTAGTATGATGTATCGCCTCTTTTCTTTGCTTAGTGTGGTTAAGATTGAAGAGAAAGAGAGATCTTAGTGGCAATAATTCTCATAAATCCACCATGACAATTTGATGCAGGTGCATCCAGGGTCCAAGGTAACCCTGCATAGTTTTGGCTAAGTATGGGTGTGGACATGGTTAGAAAAGCATGTAGGAGAAAAGAGGAAGCGTTGCAGAGTCAAGTGGCAATTGCACAAAAGTGTGGAAGTGTTTTGCGTCACGATAATCATTAGAGAGCACAATGTGCAAGGAGTGCGTAGTGGTTGGAGCACGAAAGTAGTGCGTGAAGGTTTGCAAAGTAGTGTAGAGTAAAACGGGAGTGGGAGAATAATTTGTGTCGATGCGCATAGCAATTTTGGGTCAACATATTTGATTGAAGGTGTATGGAGATTGTGAAGAGTTATGTGCAATGTAGAAGGATGTGCGGATGCACAAAAGGATGATCTTTGGTAAAATTATCGAGTTCCCCGTGGGATTCATGGCATGGACTAACCACCTCTCGTGGATTCATTAACTCTAGTGCTTGTATCAAAAATTGAAGGGTCTACCTTTTGGTTTAAAGACAATCGCTTCCAACAATTGGTATCAGAGTGAAAGGTCATGGGTTAAAATCACCCCAAGTAACGATGGGGGGAGTTTTGTTGGAAATTTTGTTAGTGCTTCCAATGGGATTCATGACATGGACTAACCACCTCCCGCGGATTCATTAACTCTAGCGCTTGTATCAAAAATTGAAGGGTCGACCTTTTGGTTTAACGACAATCGATTCCAACAAATGAAAAGAAGGTTTGTGCAATAGCTAGACTACAGGGGAAACATGGAAATGATTGGGAGATGGCCCAAAGTGCCTCGAGACAGTGCATGGGAGATGTTGAAGGTAGAACTGGAGTGTATAAGTGTACGGCTAAAGAATGTGAGCAAGGAGTGCGTGGTAGAATGATTAGTTGGCAAAAATGATGGAAATGTCATAAGTGTTTGTTCGGTGGCTAATAGATACCTAACGATCATAACATCCCAACGACTAGGTTGACATAACACTACAGATAGCTAGGTAGCACTTGAAATAGCTCATAGGATTGATGATCCCAAGTTTGAATTTGAAACTAAGTGGGAAGAAGGAGCAATCGTGAGAGAGAGAAGAAGGAATGCACAACTATATGACAAGGATAAGTTCATCATCAAAGGGCACAAACATAGTAATGTGTAGGAGAGCTGGGAGGATAGCAAAATACGACAACCTAGTTGAGGTAGTGAAATGTGCTTGTAATGCACAAAGTCCAGTCTATGATAGGTCTTACAAGAAAACACCAAGAGTCGAAAATACTCCATGAGAGGCAATTTGTAACCTCCATAGGAGCATCTACATATAGATGTTGTTAAGGCCAAAGGAAACAATAGAATAAACCTTTGTGTTTCATTTTTATGTGCTGAAATTTGTGAATAGGAAGGATATACTAGGTTTGACTGCCCATCGCCAAGTGGTATCGAGAAAACTACTTTTGTGAGTGAAAGAAGTGAAAATGTTAGTAGAATGTTAAATGTGATTCAACTAGTGAAGTTTTTATGCTCTCCACTATGAGAAAGGTGGGTAGAAGATGTGAAGAAAATACCAAAGTGTAGTTGTTGTAAGAGACCTAGATCTTTCACATGAAGGCACGATGTCACCAAGAAGAAGGATTTGTTTATATAAAAGAATTGTAGAGATGTTAGACAAAAAGCTGTTGTTGAATGAGTAAAATGGTGTAAAGACTAGATTGGAGGATGTAGTAAGAAGAAGAGCATCGAAGAAGAAGGGGTCTTATGGTGCAAAAATCCTAGAAGGAGGTGAATGACTTGACAAAGAGTCAACAACACAGAGAATATTACGCAAATAAAGCACTGATTGAGCATTGAAGAGAAGAAATGGCATGCGCATAGGCACAACCAAAGATTGCTCAAGCAAAGTGGAAGAGAAAAGAAAAAGCATGTGTGGGATTTCCCCCATAGAAAGCACATGGGAGAATCTCACAAGATGAGAAGAGGGTGAAAAGAGAAGACACATGTAGAAAGGCAGTTGTTCACAAGAGTATTGTGACAAAGGAGGTTGTTGGAGGAGAGAAAATAGTCATCGTAGACCATGAGCACATGGAGGATTACGCAAGCCCACAGAAGGTGGAACACCCAATAAAGGGAAAGGAGCGCACAAATGAAGGTGTGCATAACAATAGGAGTACCATTGCAGATGAAACAAAGAAGCAAGAAAAAAATTCCTCAAAGGAGACTAAAGCGTAGTAGTCCACAGAGGAGACTATGATAGTACACTTGAAATGGGGCACACGAGAAGAAGAAGAGATTTGCAAAGATCGAAAGGAGAATCATGCAAACAAGCATGAGGGAGAAAGAGTGCAAGGAAGATTTGCGCAAAGAAGGATAAATTTTCCCAAGGTAATTATGGAGGAGTGGTCCGAGGAGGAGACTCCAAGAATGCACAATGTGATAGGCGCACAGAAGAAAGAACATGTTAATAAGGAAGGGCACGATAGCAAAGTGTGAAGATGTTGTAGTGAGATGTAGAAGTTGCCATACAGACCCAACGAGAGGAAGGAATGGAGCATTGTAAAGAAGCTCCACAAGTTTTGCACAATGAATAAGGCACAAAAGATGGAGAGGAGGAGAAAGAAGGTGGTCAGAAAAGTTTCCCTTGAAAGAAGAAGAGGAAATGTGGCCCATAGCCACCAAGGTAGATTGTTTAGTGAAGAAGCAAGAGTGCAACTGAAAAATAAGCCACCAAGGAAAGTGTGGGATGATGAAAACACACTAGAGAAGAGGAGAAGATCATAGAGTGGCAATAAGGAAGTGGAAGAGAGAAAACTATGAGCAAACAGATCATGACCTAACGGTGTACAAAAATATGGAGCGTGATCTTATAGAGGCTAAGAAAAGGAGAAGTGAAAGAGGATCTCGCAAAATGAAATAGAACAAGGAGATAAATATTGCATAGAATAAGTGCACAAAGAGCAACATAGCCCATGAGTGTGCAAAAGGAGAATGTTGGAGCTGATATTCTCACCTTGCTGAAACTGGGTTCAATAACTTTAGTGCTACATGGGATGATCTCTCAATTTAGGACTTAACTACGTGAGATCATCCTCTGGAGAATGTCAGGTTCCTTGAATGAAAGGATTGGTTCCTTTCATCCCAATTTGTTACAACTATCCTAACTAGTTCCTACTTTATCACTAAACTAAGAAACTCTAAAGAGACGGGGTGAGAGTGGGAAACAACTAAAATCAAGGGAGGTGATGCACTAAACTATAAATGGGTCAATTTTGGCTCTAAAAGACATAGATGTAAACATGCAAATGAAGATTTAAAAGATGAACACAACTTGGAAGGAAATAATATGGAAAATATTGAAGATGCGCAAGAAGACAAAAGTGTTCACATTAAACATGGAGTATTCAAAGAAACGAAGTCGCACTTGTTTTGATATCAACACTTAGCCATTTACAGACACAGGACCGAGGAAATAAAACTTCAGATGTAAATTAAAAAGGCCACAAGCACGAGTTTCACAAGCTCACGAGGAGGAGCTTCCAACCCCATAGAAAATAACTTTTATATTATGCCAGAGCAGTTACATTTATGGAATTTGAGAGAAAGGAATGGAGAAAAGGTCAATCACATCTAGTGATCAATGAGTTCAACCACCCGCCACCACCCAGGACCATTTGCAAGCCAGGTATGGGTGTTTGACATTGCCCCAAGCGCACGCCATTAGATTTATAGGATGAGGACAATGACGCCCACACTTCATTAAATTATGGGAGTTGAGGTGGTCCAACGTCTAATTCAAAATGGGAGCAACTTTCATGTGCCTTGCGGAATCTCTTCAATATATGGTTTCCCATGGCCTTCTACGTTCCTTGAATGACAAGCAGAGTCATTTACAACCTCCAAGATACATTGGGTTATTTGTGGTCTTACTTTTTTTCATCAACGAGACTCTTATGTTTCATAGTATTTTGAACGTTTAGTGGCTTTTCTAATATTCTACACTTAGCCACATTCTTCGTATGTCATGGAAGTCTATTTCTTCCTTACGCATGACGTTGATACCCGTGATCATATCACTTTGTCATGTGGCATTTGAAATCTGTGGAACATTATACTTAGAAAACCTGTGGAATGTTATGTGAGTATTTTGTGGCTTCCAACCTTTTCACTTTTAAACCTACTTGCCCATGTTGTGCAATGCCTTATGGCACCCTTCCTTGCATTATTATTGTTGTCCAAAATAAATCCTCTAGTTATTTTGACAACTTACATTCCCATTTTGGCTCAGTAATTCCAATTTTGTAGTTGCGCCCACTCTGGTTGTTCCTCGGCACTATTTGCTTGGTCGCAGATTCTTTTGAGCACCCTGCGCACTCCTCTTCTCTTGTGCACCTTCCACCTTCCCCTTCATTCTTCTATATTCTTACATTTTCCCTTGCGTGCCTACCTTCCTTTCTAATCATTGTGCAATCGCTAGCACGCACCCTTTGCCTTGCCTCTATTTTGGCCAAGTCCCCTACATGTTTTCTCTATGTGCCCCTTTCCTTTTCTCGTTGTCACGCATTCCCCATTTGGATGCCATGACCCACTTGTATAGTTGTATCCTTCTATAGATATGAACCCTCCTTCTCTTCCACGTGCATTCCCTTCACACCTTGTATGCTACATCCTCGCACCTCTTTCTCTTGTGCACGGTTTGTGCATTCTTCCACGCCAATCACTTGTGCCATGTGGCAACCTATCAAAATTGAGTGAGTCACATGTAACCTATCAAAATGTGCTGAATCCTAATAACAAACCAAAGTGCATGACACATGGTAGAAATGAAAAACTAATGAACAATTTGTTGATCCTTCAACCAATCAGAGCATGCCACGTGTCATTATGTGTCCAGTCTACATTGTAACCTTCATATCATCATAACTTTTGCTACAGAGCTCAGATTCATGCACTTTTGGTCTTGTTGGAAAGATGCTAACGTGGGCTACATGATGGACCATTCAAAATCAGATTTTGGCATAATTTTTTAGGTGAGAAGTATGGAAATGCATCTTAGGCCATTAATGCACAATTTTAGTTAGCTCAACTACCCAAATTTGATTCGATTTGCCCTCCTTCCTTCTTCCACAAGCAAAATAGACATAGGGAGGTGGATCTAACATCCTTGCATTTAGATTTGTAGGTAGTTATTACTTTATATTATTGGTTGAACTTTTGAATCCGAAATTACCTTTTCTTTCTCTTCCTCTTCTCTCCTTCTTCTTTTATAAATTGCAGAGCATTGCTCATTGTAAAAGGTTGGACTCCTTTAGTTTGCAAGAGAATTATTTAGGTATTTCCTTGCATTTTGAGTTGAGGCCTTTATATTTGGTTCTCTACATGTAGATACTCACCTCTTCCACCATTGTAATCGGCTGTGCATCTTTCAAAAGCAACAAAAGTTTGTTTTTTGGCTATACTCTACCTTAGCTCATTTTGTTGCATCTTCTTACCTTTCCCTTTGCGTTGATGGTTTTTTTGTGCATTCCCAAGTCCCTTATAGGTCCCTTTTCCATTGTGCTCCATGAAAATGGATGTATAAGTGTGTTTTAAACTGTGGCACGTGTGTCTGCCCTCTCTGCACACACTTCTCTTCATTTTCACTCAAAGTTGATTGTGTTCATCCCCCACTTTTTGGTGTTATCACCTCCCTTTGGTTTATATTTCTCTTTTCACACATCTCCTTCTCACCTTGGTCCCTTGGAATCTTAGAGTAGTGGTAGGTAGTTACATTTCCTTTCCTAGAAGTAGTTTTAGCAAAGTAGAATTAGGTAGAGGAATTGACCCTCTCGGAGGTATGTGTCTCAAGTGTGCAAGGTCCCACAACTTGGATACAATCCCTGTTTCCTCAAAATCCTAGTTCATCTTGATCTGGGACGGGTGCAATTTTGATCTCCAACATTTTTTTGCATGCTAGGTGGGAAAAGTATTGAAATCTTAAATTTCATCATTGCTAAGTTTTGGTGTGTGACTTATTTTTTTCAGCCTTTGGAGGCTTATTTCAACACATCTGGTGACTCCTAACTCTCAGATCAAATGTTTTTAGCAGTTCATGCACCTTTTTAATGAGAAGGATACATACCACACAAAGCACAACATCTAAAGAGCTCTGTGAGTACCTCTAGCTATCTCTAAGAAGAAAAGGCAACAAAAAAATTACGCATGCATCTCTATCTCCATTATGTCTCGCACTTTCCACTCCTCCCCTCAATATCCCTTCCACGCGTCCTATCATGGCATCTCCACCACCTCAGAGAAATTTTCCATTTGTCAATTTTACTAGCAGAAGTCCCCTCACCCTAAACGTACAACATCATATGCCAAGAAGGTTGTGCTCAAAATTATTCCATACTTTACTAGTGAAAATCAAATCACTCGTGTTGAGCATATTTAGGATGTTGCAAATGTGTTCTTTGTTTATCTGGTTGCATATGATGATTTAACAGTTAGGCGACTAGCGTTTTCACTCAAAGGAAAAGTGCTTCAATGGTATAAAAGTCTAAGACATGTATCTATTACCAGCTGGGATGACCTTGACACAACTCTTTGCAACTATTTTGAAGATATGTCATATCACATATCCTTGATGGAGCAATTCACAACAACAAAGAGGGCACCCAATGAGTAGATGTTTGATTTCAATATCAGATTTCAAAAAAATTGTGATATGATTCCTCAAGTGGTAAGGCCTACAACCCAACATGTTTTCTTGTATTATTTAAGGGCTTTGAATAGTGATATCTCATTTATGATTCATTCCATGGGGTGTAGAACCTTACCAGCTACTTATAACATTATAATTAGGACATAAAATAGTCTTATCCAGGTAGGAAAGCTAGCTCCTAGGCCGCCCATGCCCTTATTCCTAGAGATGCCTTAAGCACCCTAGCCTTCCATTGCTCTTATTCATGAGTAGAGCGCTCAACCCACTGCATCCATATCCTATTCTCCTACACAACAAAAGGAGGATGAAGAAATGAAGGATCTAATTAGAAACTTGTCCAATAAAGTCATATCTTTAAAAAATTAGTAGGTAGAAACCTTCAAGAATAATTTTAATCAAGGGTATAACTAAGGCCATCAACCCTTTAGAAATCAATATCTAAATCAGGGATATGGGCTAAACCAACAAAGTGATAGATGACATGCTAATGCGCACCTCCTATTGTAAACAATCCCTCCGGTGCAACCTCTTCCAGCGCCCAACTCAAGCCAAACACTAGTTATAGTTCACAACAATATGGCCCAAGAGTCAGAGTGGTTCTTCCCTTGTAACATGCCTCAAAGTCACTATCACTGTGCAAATTCCTTGCATGTGTAAGCTTACATGATTCAACTTGCTTCAAACTATGAACCTTCCATTAGCGTACATGAATCAGAAAATCAAGAAGTGTCAGAAGTTGTTCCAGAGGCCAACCTTATGTTCTTTAGTGTTGAATACTTCTGTGTAATCAATCAAGCTATGGATAGTCCAAATAGACTACGCACCCAGGTTGCTGATAACACAAGATACGAGAAGAGAATGCTCGAGTCTGGCGCGCAACCTTCTACTCCTGACATACATACCGATCCTCCAAAGTAAAGAGATGCAACTCATTTTCAAGTATTAAAGGATGTTAATGCACCCAACAGTCATGACGCGTAGGTTCTAGCATGCAAGGTTTCACACAATGATTCAACAGTAGCGGCATGCCCCCTCCTTTGGTAGGTCAAGCCTCTGCACAAGCTAAGGCCCCCACATCTACACCTGAGAAATCAACAAAAGATGTTGATGTGCCTCAAATGCACAAGTCCATGGGCCTTCCATTTAACATTATGGATTAGATGAATAAGACAACTATAAATGTCACAATGTGGGATGCCTTGACCATCCCATCTCAGTGTGACCTATTACATGAAGCTCTGGTGCAACTTCCGCGTGCTAATCCAGTTGTCTAAAGACTTCAAGTTGTTGTCAATATCTGTCAAGTAGAGGAGAAGTAAGTAAACAAGATTATCAAAACCCCATCAATCTATATGTCCTTGATAATAGGAAAACACCTTGTGCACAATTGTATGATTGGTTCAGGGGCTAGTACTTCTGTTATGCCAAAGAAAATTGTTGATGTCCTAGGTCTTAAGTATAACCCTATGTCTAAAGGAGTCTTGCGAATTGATGGTTCAACTGTCACCACTCTAGGAGTCATCAAGGATCTTAAGTTAACCCTTCATTCATTTCCAATTCTAACAATAACTCAAGATGTGTCAATCATTGACGTACCTCCTTTGTTTACCATTTTCCTATCAAGAGATTTCACTGCTAAAGTGGGTGGTTACTTGTCTTACGATTGGTCTCATATGTTACTAAGAACAAGGTATGGTACCAGGTTTACCATACAAGTTGAACCTATTTTCTCTTATCATGTTGAGTCATATGACCCTTCCCTCTCCAAGCTAATTGCCTAATCGAAGAAGGCCAAGAACAAGTTTTAGTTTCAGAAGAGCAACCTATTCCTCCCCCCGTACCCGATCTATTGCTAGATGAATGGGCCATGAAGCGCTATGAATTTTATCCTTATGTTGAAGCTCTTGAATCCTTTGAAACTAGTCTTTGTACTTATTGTATCCTTGAAGAATAAGTTTTACTACCTAGAGCGCTCAAACAAAGTGATGAAAATTTTGGACTGTAGAAGTTATACTTTAATGGCTTCAAAAGCATAAATGGTACATACATAGATGTTGTTCTTATTTCTCCCAAGGATGAGAAGTTCTTCTTCACACATATGTTGGTTTACATGCTCCAACAATGTAGCATAATATGAAGCATTGGTGCATGATCTTCTAATTGCGAAAAGAAACAGATTAAGGCACTACAGATCTTTGGGGACACAAAATTGGTCATCCACCAAGTCACAAACAAGTGTGTTGCAAAGAATAAGCTTCTCAAAGCTTATAAACATAGAGTTTGGGACCTCTAGAGAGTTTTGATGCCCTAAATATGTAGGTGGTGCCCAGAAAGATGAACAAGGAAGCATATGATGGTTGTACTTGGTTTGCAATTCTCACCTGCTGAGGGTTTTATCAAAGGAAATGTGCAACATGTTAAAATGGTGATTAGGCCATCTATTTTTGACAATGTTATCAGTTGGCAAGTATTTGATAGTGACACGTAAATTTTCCAGTTCATTCATAATGAAGTTGAGTTCTCTTTAAGAATGCAAGTTGACTTGCATGACAACTATGGTGACCAGGTGATCCAGCTAAAGACAAACAAGTTGCCTAAAGGGTTGGTCACCTTAGAGCATATTTTCATCCTTGACGACAGATTGAAGGGTGAAGAAAAGTATATGCGTGCATCACAAGAAGATTGTACTCCAGTAACTATTACACGTGATAAGGAGTTGCTACTCAACAAATATTGCGCGCATGTTGAGAAGCATGCCTTCATCACTCTGTGCTAGAAATACAACATTTTCTCATGGGAGTATGAAGACCTCAAAGGATTTGATCCAAGTGTTGCCCAACACTCCATTGATCTTGATCCTAGTGTTAAGCCCATCAAACAAAAGAAAATGCTCGTCAATCTGAAGATAGATCCCCTCGTGAGGAAAGAGTTGTCTAAAATCATTGAGGTGAAGATAATATTCCCTATCAAGTACTCTACTTGGGTCACAAATCTTGTTCCAGTATGCAAGAAGAACGGTGAAATCAAACTCTGCATTGATTTAGATATTTAAATAAGGCATCCTTGAAGGATCATTATCCTTTGCCTTCTATGGAGCATATTTTGCAGATGATGGTGGTGACGCGCAAAGATTTTCTATGTGAGATGGGTAGTCTGGTTTTAATCAGATTATGGTCAAGGAAGGGGATCAATTTAAGATGACATTTACAACTAAATGGGGAACCTATGCATATCAAAATATGCTCTTTGGTCTATCAAATGCAGGTGCAACATTTTAATGAGCCATGGACATTGCTTACAAAGGATATATCAATGAGTTCATCGTAGTTTACTCAAATGAAATTACTATTTTCTCAAAGCAGGGCGTGGATCATATGGCGTTTTGGAAAGAGTCTTTGAGAGATGTAAAAAAATTGGAGTGTCTCTCAACCCCAAGAAATGTAACTTTGTCGTTGCGCAAGGCAAGCTTTTGGGCCACGTGGTTTCAAAGGATGACATTGTCATTGATCTTGAGTGTGTTTCTACATCCTTGCTCTCTCTTTGCTAGTACATAAGAGATCCTTCCAGTCATTCCTAGGAAAAATCAATTTTGTTAGGAGGTTCATCCCTAAGTTTGCAGGCTTGATTAGGCCTATCACCCTCATGCTAAAAAAATACACAATATTTAAGTGGACAACAAAAGGAAAAAAGAGCTTCAATAAAATCAAGAAAGAAATTGATAGTGCCCCAATACTCATGAATCTAGATTATTCTAAGGATTTCATCATGTATGCTTATGGAGATACGCGTGAGTGTTGTTTTTCTTGACACAAGAAAATGAACAAGGACTGGAGCAGCATGACCCACCGGCTTTCTTTAGTCAAACACTAAAGTATTATGAATTAAAATACAATCACATAGAGAAACATGTCTTTTCCATCATGTGCGCGATCAAAAATTTCAAATTTATGCTCACCAAAAATCATGTCAAGGTTTTAGTTTTGCACTCAAGTGTGAGATACTAAATCATGGGAACATAAACCAACAAGAAAAGAGCAATATGGGTGACCAAAATCATGAAGTACAACATGACTATCAAAACCACTAAACTTGTTAGAGGAAATGTGCTTTGTAAGTAGATTCTTTGAGGATGCGCGAGAATGAACATGAGATTTCATTGTTTTTGGATGAAGATCTCTCGCGTGTTGAAATTGAGCACAGTGAAGATACTAGCATGCGTACTTGGATGAAGTACATGGTCACATTCTTTTCCTCTGATGCATACCCCTCTAGTTTGAACAAAGAAAGGAGGTGACATTTGAGGCTGCAGTCTATTCCATATGCGTTAATTGATAGCCTTCTCTTCTAAAGAAATCTTGATGGCGTGCTACTGAGGTGTATCGATGGTGTGTAGGTTTACAAAGTGTTAGTGGAATTTCACGATGGATTCTCTAGTCGACACTTCTTTGCCAAAGCAACACCGATAAATACCATCAATGCAAGATACTTTTAGCCTACCCTGTTCGCGGACGAGCATAAGTGGGTCATGAAATGCAAAGAATGCACTTTCTTTGTAGGAAAGAAGAAATTGGCAGCACTCCCCCTCTAACCAATCCAAGTGGATCAATGTTTTACGTAATAGGGTATTGATTTCATAGGCATGATCAATCCTCCCTCGAGCACTGGCCACTAGTGGGTGTTGACAACAATGGACTACTTCACTAGATGGAGAGAAGCTTTCGTGCTCAAGAAATTTACTGAGATAGTCATCCTTAACTTTCTTGAAGGAATTGTAACAAGGTTTGACATTTCTCATACCATTATTTCTGATAATGCAAAAGTATTCCTTGGTAAAAATATTTTTCATTGGGCTCTTAGTCTTTGTATGTATTTGAAGACCCGTTCCAACTACTACCCTCAAGGTAATGGCTTTGCAGAGTCTACTAATAAGAACCTGATCAGAATCATAGAATGAACAATGAATATCAACTATAGAAAATGGCACACAAAGGTCTTGTGCATGCTATAGGCAAACATGATCACAATGAAGAAGGCAATAAACACTTTACCTTACAAGATTATTTATGGAAAGGAAACTAGGCTTCCTTTATCTCTCGAACTGCCTTCATTAGAACTCACCCAACAATTTGGAGTTTGAGGGCATAGATCGAGAGAGAGATTAGAATGGCATATTTGGTCTAACTTGAAGAATTGAGAAACTCTACCATGATCAAGTTAGAGCAACATCAATAATCAACAAAGAAATGGTTTGATAGAAAGGCTAGGCCTCAAGCTTTCAAATTTGGTGATCTGGTCTTAAAATGGGATGACAAAGCTAAACCAAGGTGCCATTCAAAGTTTGATGCACTTTACGAGTGGCCCATACATTATCAATTCTTGCAAGGAGGTTAACTCTTTTGAGTTGTTTAACCTTGATGGAGGCGTGTTACTAATCCCAGTTAATGGGATTTATCTCAAGCACTTCCATTAAGTCTTTTGCATAATTGTATATATTAGAGTAGTTTCAATTCCTCCAAGTACACTCTGCACACATTGATTTGTTTTTATATAGTTCTTTCCTTTTACGAGCTCCTTCCTCGTGCTCTTTTGTTGCTTCCAGGATGTCGGTTTGGGTAAAGGATCTTCCAACATTTTCAGAAGTATTTTGGCAGCGGCTCAATACAGAGTTCAGACAATGCTTAAAGTGATTTCAGAGGCAATTCTTCAGATTGCAGATCAAAATTTCATGTTTTCATACTGATTTCATGCCCAATGGATACTCCAAGGCTATTGATCTCTTTCATCTAATAGGAAGATAGCCTCGAAAGTCACCAAACTATTGTCTAAAATAAGTCCCCTAGTTATTTTGACAACTTACATCCCCATTTTGGCTCTGTAGTATCAATGTTATAGGTTGTGCCCACTCTGGTTGTTTCCTTGGCACTATTTGCTTGGTTGCAGATTCTTTTGCACGCCCTTACACACTCCTCTTCTCTCATGCACCTTCCACCTCCCCCTTCATTATTCTATCTTCTTACATTTTCCCTTGTGTGCACTCCTTGTGTGCCCACCTTCCTTCCTAGTCACTGCGCACTATTAGCGCACACCCTCTGACTTGCCTTCTATTATGTACAAGTCCCCTGCATGCTTGCTCCACACACCCCTTTCCTTTCATGTTGTCACACATTCCCCATTTGGATGTCACGCCCCGCTTGTGTACTCGTATTCTTCTATAGATATGCACCCTCCTTCTATTATGCGTGCATTCCCCTCACACCTTGTTTGCTACATCCTCATACCTCTTGCTCTCGCAAGTGCTTTGCACAATCTTCTGCCCCAAACACTTGTGCCATGTGGCAACCTATCGAACTCAAGTGAGTCACACACAACCTATCAAAGCTCACTAATAGGGTGCATAATCCTTACAACAAACTAGTGTGTGACACGTGGCAAAAATGACAAAACAAATGAACAATTGGCCAATCAGAGCGTGCCATGTGTCATTACGTGTCAAATCTGCAATGTAACCTTCAGATCATCATAAATTTTGCTACAGATCTCAGATTCACGTGCTTTTGGTCTTGTTAGAAAACTGCTTACATGGGCTACACGATGGACCATTCAAAATCAAATTTTGGCGGGGTTTAGTAGGCAAGAAGTATGGAAACATGTCTCATGTCATTAATGCACAAATTTAGTTAGCTCAACTACCCATATTTAATTTTATTTTCCCTCCTTCCTTCTTCCACAAGCAAAACAAACATATGGAGGTGGATCTGACATCCTTGCAGGAAGTTATTGCTTGCTATTGGTGGTTGAAAATTTGAATCCGAATTTCCCTCTTCTTTCTCTTCCTCTTCTCTCCTTCTTCTTCTAAAATTGTAGAGCATTACTCATTGTAAAAGGTTGGACTCCTTTAGTTTGCTAGAGCATTATTTAGGTATTGCCTTGCATTTTGAGTTGAGGCCTTTAGATCTAGTTCTTTGTATGTGGATACTAACCTCTTCCACCATTGTAATCGACTATGCATCTTTCAGAAGCAATAAAAGTTTTTTTTGTGGCTATACTCTGCCCTAGCTCATTTTATTGCATCTTCTTACCTTTCCTCGTGCGTTGATGGTTTTTTGTGCATTATCAAGTCCCTTGTAGGTCTATTTTCCATTGTAATCCATGGAAATGGATGTATAAGTGTGTTTCAGATTGTGGCACGCATGTCTGCCATCTCTAGGCACACTTCTCTTCATTTTCACTCAAATTTGATTGTGTTCATCCCCCTATTTATGGTGATATCACATCCCTTTAGTTTAATTTTCCTTTTCATGCATCTCCTTCTCACCCTGGTCCCTTGGAATCTTAGAGTGAGAAGTATTTTGACTGATAATGTACTCTAAGATTCCAAGGGACCAGGGTGAGAAGGAGATGCATGAAAAGGAAAATTAAACTAAAGGGATGCGATATCACCAGAAATAGGGGGATGAACACTATCAGATTTGAGTGAAAATGAAGAGAAGTGGTGCCTAGAGATGGCAGACACACATACCACAATATGAAACACACTTATACATCCATTTCCATGGATTACAATGGAAAATAGACCTACAAGGGACTTGATAATGCACAAAAAACCATCAACGTACAAGGAAAGGTAAGAAGATGCAATAAAATGAGCTAGGGCAGAGTATAGCCACAAAACAAACTTTTATTGCTTCTGAAAGATGCACAATCGATTACAATGGTGGAAGAGGTGAGTATCCACATACAAAGAACTAGATCTAAAGGCCTCAACTCAAAATGCAAGGCAATACCTAAATAATGCTCTAGCAAACTAAAGGAATCCAACCTTTTACAATGAGTAATGCTCTACAATTTATAGAAGAAGAAGGAGAGAAGAGGAAGAGAAAGAAGAGGGAAATTTAGATTCAAAATTTCAACCACCAATAGCAAGCAATAACTTACTGTAAATGCTCCTGCAAGGATGTCAGATCCTCTACCTATTTTTACTGATAATGTATGGTCCACTCCAAAGTGCTTTAAACTTGGAGTTTTGCCCTGGTTTAGCTCTATTTGTATCCCATTTTAGGAACAGATCTCCTATTTTGAAAGTTGTGTGAAAGCCCGAGCTTTGGCTTTCCTATTAAACCATTACTTTGTTGACCTCTAATGCTCCTATAAATTGATCATGGTGGGTTGCTTCAATTCCTCAAGCTCAACAAACCCTTCCATTCTAATTTCTCTTTGATCTTCACCCTCAAATTTTAATTATTGGGCCAGCTCTAATGAAGGAAAATCCAAAGATAAAGGAAGCTTGACTTCTCTACTATAGATAAGGGTGAAAGGAGAATTTTCAATTTCTTTCAATCCGATATATCATTTATTACCTTGGTGTGTCATTTCCTTTGATTGATCTTCATTGTTCTCTTCATTATCTTGGTCAGGTTCTTATTAGTAGACTCTACCGAACTATTCCCGAGGGTATTAATTAGAAGAGGTCTTTAAGTATATTCCAAGTCTAAGAGCCCAATAAGAAATTTTAGATCCTAAGAAGGCTTTTCCATTATCAGAAATAATGGTTTGTGGAGCCCCAAACCTTGTCACAATGTCTTGAAGAAAATCAAGGATGGTTGACTTAGTATCTTCCTTGAGTGCCACTGCTTCCATCCACCTGGTAAAGTATTCAATTGTTGTCAAGAACCGCTTATGACCCACACTTAAAAGAAGATTAATCATGCCTATAAATTCAAGTCCCCATTGAGAAAAGGGTTCATTTACTTAAATGGGATGAAGTTGAAGGGTTGTCATCTTCTTGTTACCATTATTTAAATTTTTTAACCCATTGATGAGCATTGATGAACAATGGGCCAAAAGTATCCTACATTTATAATTTTCATTGATGTGACTTTGGCTGAGAAGTGTCCATCAGAAAAACCATTGTTGAATTATGCCAAGACTTTTTTCATCTATTCACGTTTAATGTACCTCAATAACATGTCATCGAGGTTCCTTTTGAAAATAATCCCATCAATTAACACATAAGGAATTTATTACAACCTTAGATGTCACCTTTTTGCTTTGCTTAAGCCAAGAGGATATACGTTAGTGGATAGAAATTTGGCCATGTCATCAATCCATATGTGGATGTTAAGTTTCCCTCATTTATTTCATGGATCTTCTTCATTCCACATACTTGTAGTGTATCACAGGTGATCTACGTTATGTGGATATTCGTCATCTCGTAGATTTATAATACTTTGTGAATCTTTGTCTTGAGGATCCTCCAAGTTCCATAAATCCTTTACAGTTTTTTTCTACTCTTCCTCCATGAAGAAAGAATCTTCTTGATTATTTTGAGCATCCATGACCATCTTCTCACAAAGTGCTCTACCTTTTTACCAATTATGTAGCCTTGATGGTCACATCATACTCCATAATCCTGGTCACCCATTCAACTCTTCTTTCACTAATTTCCACTCCCATGATGAACTCTCTCACATTAGGGTGTGAGACTAAAACTTGATGCGGTTAGCGACAAACATGTTGTTGAACTTATTGAGAGATCTCATGATGGTAAAGACCCGCTTCTCTATATGACTGTATTTAACTCATAATCCTTCAATGTTTGACTGAAGAAAGCCACTAGTTGTTTTGAACCCTTATCATTTTATTGTGTCAAAACCACAACAACATCGACCTCAGTTCCATATGCACAAAGGATAAATTTGAATAGTCATGGTTAATAAGCGTGGGAGCCTGAGAAATTTCCTATTTGATATTGGTGAAGCTTTATTTTCCTTATGCGACCCATTTAAAAGTTGCATCCTTCTTGAGCATTAGAGTGATATGTTTAACCAGTCCTGCAAAATTAGGAATAAACTTCTTAACAAATTTTATCTTTCCTAGGAAAGACTATAAGGCCTTCTTATGAGCTAGAAATGAGAGATGAAGAATGACAAAAATTATTTCAAGGTCGATAACAATACCATCCTTAGAAATAATATGACCTAATAACTTTCCCTGCAAAACTGAAAACATACACTTCTTGAGGTTGAGATATACCCCAAACTCCTTACATATTTCAAATATTTTTTTGAGATGACTAATATGGTATTTACTCTCCTTTGAGAAAACAATGATATTATCAAAGTAGATGAGGATGAAATCATATATATATCCTTTAAAATCAATATCCATTACTCTTTGAAATATGACACCCACATTTGATAAACCAAAGGGCATATTCTCGTATGCATATGTTCCCCACTTGGTTGTAAATGCAGTCTTATACTAATCCTCTTCATTAACTTTGATATGATTGAAACCTGAGTATCCATCAAGCATATAAAATCTTCCAATTCTTGTTACTTTCTGTAAAATTTGTTCCATAGAAGGTAAAGGATAATGATCTTGTAAGGAGGCTTTGTTCAAATCCCTAAAATCCATGCATGGCTTGATCTTTCCATTCTTCTTCCTAACCAGGAACAGGTTAGCCACCTAAGAGGATTACTTGATGGGGAATATAATTTTTTCCTGAATGATCTTGGTTAACTCTTTTCTCATGAGGGGCTCAACTTTGGGATTGACAAGCCTTTACTTTTGTCTGGAGTGTTTTGCACTAGGGTCAAGATCTATAGTATGTTGAGCAATGTTGGGGTAAAATCCCTTAGGATATTCATAATTCCATGAGAATGCATCATTAAATTTCTGACATAAGGAGATAAAATCTTGATTTTCAGATTCATCACATACCCTTCCAAGCAATAGCTCCTTGTCTTGTGCAACAATGATTGGTTAGTAGTCCTCTTGTTTTGTTGTTATATTCTTTTCTTCTCCTCGGAACTCATCATCAGGACTGAAAACATGTTCAAGAGTGACCAACCCTTTGGGAAATTTGTTTGTCCTTAGCTGAATGACTTGATCACCATTGCCATAATGTAAAACATATTGCAATTTTGAGGAGAACTCGGCTTCATTTTGGATAAATTGAACATTTTTTTCATTGTTATCAAATATCTGTCAGCTGACTTCATTATCTAGAATTGATGGTCTTATAATCATCTTAACATGTTGTTCATTTCCTTGGATGAGATCTCCATCTTGTGAAAACTATGATCTAAGATCCACCATCTAGTTTGCTTCTTTATTCAGCTTCTTTGACACTAGTTGAAGGTTGACAACATCAAAACTCTTTAAGATGTTCCAAACTCTCTGTCTATAAGATTTTAAAAGCTTATTCTTGGTGACACATTTCCTTTTGACTTGGTGGATGACCAATTTTGTATCCCCAAAAATCTACAAGGCCTTGATTTGTCTCTTTTCCACAATAAGCAAACCATGAACCAATGCCTTATATTCCACTACGTTGTTTGAACACGTGAACTGTATCCTATAAGAAAAAAGAATTTATAATCCATTGGAGAAACCAGAACAACATCCACCCTGACTTCATTTATGTTTCTAAAACCATCAAAGAACATTTTCCATAATCCAAAAGCATCATTTTCTTCTTTGTACAACATGGGGATTGTGAAATGCTTCATGAATGTAGTAAGTGCCTAGGCCAGTTTCCACAATTTTGTCATAAGGATAAAAATCATAGTACTCCTTGGCCCATTCATCTAGTAAGAGATCAAAAACTGAACTAGGAGGAATGGGTTGTTGTACTGACATTGACTCATGCTCTTCATCTTCATGTATCATGTAATTAGATTTAAGAGGGGTACGAACATAAGATTCAACATGATAAGAAGATATTGGCTCAACTTTGATGGTAAATCTAGTAATATATATAGTTCTTAGGAGCATATGAGACTAATTTAAGGACAAATATCCAGCCACCTTGGCTGCAAAATCTCTTGATAGACAAATGGAAAATAAAAGAGGTAGGTCAATGAACGAGGCATCTTGAGTTATGGTTGGACCCAAACAAACATGAAGGGTTAACTCAATATCTTTGATCGCTCCTAAATTATTGACAATAGAGCCATCAAGTTACAGGACACCTTTAGAAACTGGATTGTACTCAAGGCCTAAAATATCAACAATTTTTTAGGCATTATAAAGGTGCTAGTACCTGAGCCATTCTTGTAATTATGCACTAGGTGCTTACCTACAATTAAAGACATTTAAAAGAGTGGGGGATTTTCTTCCTTGTTTATTTTTTATAAACCCTTATCATTTTGTTGGCATAGGTTAACTGCGGAGTGTTTTCTCTGCATAGTTGATTCAGATTGGGGAAGCTACTTTAGAGTTTCTTATATGAGATCCCTTTGAGATGGAATGGATAGGGCATCCCACATTGTCACATTCAAATTTGTCTTCTTCATTTTCTCAACAATGTTAAGGGGAATGCCCACAAATTTGTGCATTAGAGGTGCGACATTCACCCTTTTTGTCTGCTCCATCCATAGGTGCTCTTTGACTAAAGAACTTTGCATGTTCCACAGACCTATAGTGTTATGCAGACTTTATATTTTCCGTGGATGACTAGATGATGCCAAGTTTTTACCCAAGTCCATAGATTGTTTGTCTCTGAGATGCAAACTTGGCGGTGAAGAGGGTGGAACATCCATCTCAATTTTCCTTCGCTTTGATATTGTGTGATCTACCACATGGAGCTACGATTTGCTTGAGTCGTTTACAGCTTGGTTAACCACACATAAGTCATCAGACCCAAAAAACATGAAGTTACGCTCAAGGGCTGCCTATGGCATTTCTCCAACATTAGAACTTGTTGCTTTCATTAATGGTTCATGCTAATTGGAAGAATTTTGAACCATAAAGTCTCGAACTTGTAAGCCATTTACATAATTATTTTGGTTATGTGGTTAACTGCATGGACAACGCCACTCTACTTCTTGTGTTACATCATTTTTCACAAGAATAAGTGATTTTCTTAAGTTGGTGGTACGAAGCGCTTGCTCAGGAGCAACTATTTGAATGAGGAGATACAAGTTTTGTCCTTGTAATATATCAATTTAATGATTTTGGCCATATCTCTTATTTAGATATTGGGTTCTATGTGGATGATGTCCTTAATTAAAACTTTGGCCTGAAGACTTTCCTTGGTTTGAAATTGGGTAACTTCTATAGGATTGAGTTTGTTGCCTCTTCAGATAGTGTAGACAAAATCACACACATACTACTATTTACTATACTGCCAAGTATGTTGTTTTATGTATGGATCTTGAGTAAGAAAAGTATTCACTGGTGACACACTTCCTAGTCCATATGCTTGCTTTGATTGTTTCTATTGTTTTTATCTCTCACATTTGTCACTCATACACCCAGTTCTAGTTAGGTCATAGGGATCCTTGTCTTTCAGTCTTTTCACATTTTTCATCAGTTGTCTCGGGACACTAGCACCCAGGTGCTTATGTCCATCCTGGGAACTCCTACCCTCTTTGTTCTTGTTCACATTTTTGACATTTTTGGTCATCCTTTTCGGTTTTCTTACCCCTATCTCGAGGTCCTAGTCGGCATGTTGTGTCACTAGTGTCAAAATTCAAGCAAGAGCCCTATATAAACACAACATATATAACATTATAAGGGTAGGAAAATTTATCAAGGGCTATCTATCTACATACTATCAAAGGGACTGCATCTTGGGCTTATTACTTTGCATACACTGCATAGGAAGGGGAATATTATGAATTCCATCCCACACATTTGCATTCTATCTAGCTAAAACCCATTGTCTTAGCATCACCGACACGAGGGAAACCTAGGAACACTATTACACACACAAGCACATAGAACTACATGGAGTGTGAGATGTAGTGCAACGCTCGGTCATAAGTTCACTATTTCGAGTGACCGTCGGGGCTAGTACGACTCCCCATTTGCATCTTTCTTTTTAGGATTTGATGTAGTTTGGGGGTTTTACAGGTGTAGACACCAAATCACGTACTTTGAGTCATCATGTAGTCTCGGTCTCATACTACTATTCATACTGTTATTAAGTGGAAAGAACAATAACTAATCCAGGTCTTTGGCCATTTTACATTGTTTTCTTTCATTATTTTAGATCTTACACCCATACTTACCTAGTATGTATTTTCATACTACATTTTTCTTATTTCTGACTGGGGCGCCCTAGGTGCCCTGGTACCCTCTGGGTGTCTCAATCCTCTTTACACTTTCCTCTCAATTTTTGCGCACTTTCTAGCTATTTGGGCTTCTTATATTTTTAGTGGTTGGCCTTTTCAGGGTTAATTACAAAATTAAAGCAAGAGAACCATATAAATATAAAGTTATGTGACCTTAATGAGGAGTCAAACACTAAGCACTTACTATCACCACCTAAGGTTGCATCCATCAAAGGCATCTATAGCTACATTTGCATTCATCTAGCTCCATCACAAGGCACACAAGGCTAATTCATCTACATTGCACTTCATAGGAGGGGAGTCTATTGTTTCCATGCACACATTTACTACATTCTACATCTAGTTATTTGCTCAATACTTCACAAAGTAAAATTGGCACAAGAGCACCTAGGGAACAATTACACACACACCTAGAACTACATTGGGTTTGAGATGTAGTGCAATGCTCAGTGATAAGTCCATCAATTTAGTAGCTGAGGACACTCTGACCCCTTCATATGTATCTTTCTTTTTTAGGGTTTTGATGCTTTGTTTGGGGTTTTATAGGTGATTCTTCCATTGTAGGTTTTACCAGTGCCTCGTCGATCATACAATGACATCCATGTGACATGAAGCAAACACAGGAGAACATCCAATGATACTTTAGAGGGGGTTTCCTGGCCATTTCCGCAGATGATCTGAAAACGGGTGCTTGAAACTAACACTTTTAACACTTTTAACTGATTATATTGCATCCCAAATTATTTTAAGCACTTAATTAATGGAAAATATCAACAAACTGAAAATAAAAATAAAAATGACACAAAATTGTTTACCGGATTTGAAATTCATACGTCTGCAGGTTCGTTGTGAACCAATCCATTAATAATGTTATAATTGTAAATACATTTAAATTTTACAATAAACCAATAATGAATCAAAACCTGCAAAAATGTGTTATCATACCTTCAAAGGACTTTAATGGAGCTCATCACTTGTCCTTTACCTTCTTGATCCACTTACAGTTGTGTCTCCCTTTGGTTCCGCCTTCATGTGACTTCAACATCTAAAAAATCTATCAAAAAATCTCCAAAATGGGGAAATTATCATGCCATCATGATCGTCTCAAAAATTTGAGCAATTTTCATATATAACTCGAGATCTGATTTTGAGCAGAAGTGCTCCAAAAATCAAGTTTTCTCCAAACTAGCCTCTTGTTGCCCCTACACAGTACAATCTCTGCCCTTTAATAAAATGCAGCGAGTTCATTTTATAGCTAGCCGAGCTGCCTAGGTGAGCTGGATGAGGTGATAGGATTCCAACAATGAGGTCACGGGTTTGAGTTTCTTGGCCTACTTTTGTGCTGTGAGCTTTTTGCACAATGGTGGGAAAAATCCCACATATACGACGTGGAGGGCACAGATAATATTTAAAATGGAACCACCCTCCATGTTTGGTTGTGGCTTTGGCCACGCATTGGCTTTTTTTTGGCCACCCAACTATGTTGAGCCCATATTGGGCCAAACTGTTTGCTATGATTGTTTAATTCGCCCATGCGAGACAAGCTGGATGTTTGCTTTGCCACGTGGTGGCGGTTGCAATGGTTGTTGAGCCCAAGATAAGGGCGAGATAGGTTGTATGTGATCCATGTTGATTAAATCTCCGTGATATATTCCCCAATTGCTGGGTATTGATAAGGCACCAAGATATATGGTTTTTTTGAGCCCATATGGGCCTTCGAGATTTGTGATCCTCCCAGCTATGTTCAAACCATCAAATGCTGATTTGTTGGGGTTATATGGACCTATCGAGATAATATATATCCACTCCATGACATATAATGGGCTTAGCCCAAGCAATGTATAAGGATAATTGTCCAAATAGATAAGCCCGAACAATGAGGTTAAACGTGATCAACTCGGTGGGGAGTTGATCACCCCACCAAGCTAAATAATAGCTCGTCTGAGCTGGATAAATGCAATATAGATCCCCTGTAATGCAAAAATTCAGCTCTGCAACATATAGTCCCATATTGGCAATGTTAGAGGGATTAAATGCATATATAAGAAAAATTGTGATAATAGCAATATGAATAAAAGGCGACAAAGGCACCCCCTCCTATAAAAGAGTGTTTCGAACCTGGCTGAGGGCCCCCAGCCAGAAATAACAGGGCCAACTAAATTTTTAATTGTTTGTTGAAGACCGGAGGTCAAAACAACTTTTTACCCATTTTTAAAAAACTTTTACCACATGCCATGTGTCAACGCGTAATTCGCCTATTGACCCCTGTTGACTAGTTTTCAAACCCAAGCTTTGACCAACGATAACTTCTGCACCCAGACTCCATTCTTGGAGTTCTGCATACCATCGAAAAGGTCTCTGAATGCTCTACAACATGGTCATGATTTAGGGAAGTTTAGGGAATTTAAAACGATAAGAAAATCCTCTGGATCAGCAAACCAGGGCACCCATGGGTGCCCCTATCCCTCTCTAGGCACCCCAATCTATCCAGATAGTCCAGATTTGCACTTTCTCAGGCTCCTGTGTAAAGGTTTTCTCCTTATGTTCACTTGGTCTACTCTGCAACACAATCCCATGACATCTATGAATCAACTAAGCCCTTATTAACCCTCTTTACACATTAGGGTTTCACATCCCATTGCTTAGATTGCTTGGTTACTATTTTAGTATTTTATTACTTTATTTATTCAGTTGTTTTTACTACTCCTATAAAATTATATTACACTAGAATAAATCTATTTTAGTTAATCAATTTGGTGAACTCGACCTCAATCTTTACACTTTTAGGATCCTCATTCTTTTCTTATCATCCTAGAGTTTAGTCATCATAAGTATCTCAATAAGTGATTATTTACTTATAAACCCCAACTTAAGGCATAGGGTCCAACAACTTCTTGTTACTACTTGCATTACCGCTGATATGCATCTCGACTTCGTTTATCAATAATTTTTTGATGCATTTTCTCAACATATTGCCTTCCCATCCCATCCTCATACTAATCTTTGTATGTAGCCCATGTATGTGATTTTCTAACAAGACCAAAAGCACGTGAATCGAGATCTCGTAGCAAAATTTATGATGATCTCGAAGGTTACATTACAGATTTGACATGTAATGACACATGGCACGCTCTAATTGGCCAACCTGTTCATTTATTTTGTCATTTTTGCCACGTGTCACACACTAGTTTGTTGTAAGGATTATGCACCCTATTAGTGAGCTTTGATAGGTTGTGTGTGACTCACTTGAGTTCGATAGGTTGCCACATGGCACAAGTGTTTGGGGCAGAAGATTGTGCAAAGCACTTGCGAGAGCAAGAGGTATGAGGATGTAGCAAACAAGGTGTGAGGGGAATGCACGCATAATAGAAGGAGGGTGCATATCTATAGAAGAATACGAGTACACAAGCGGGCGTGACATCCAAAATGGGGAATGTGTGACAACATGAAAGGAAAGGGGTGTGTGGAGCAAGCATGCGGGGGGACTTGTACATAATAGAAGGCAAGTCGGAGGGTGTGCGCTAATAGTGCGCAGTGACTAGGAAGGAAGGTGGGCACACAAGAGGAGTGCACAAGGGAAAATGTAAGAAGATAGAATAATGAAGGGGAGGTGGAAGGTGCATGAGAGAAGAGGAGTGTGTAAGGGCGTGCAAAAGAATGCAACCAAGCAAATAGTGCCAAGGAACAACCGAGTGGGCACAACCTATAACATTGATACTACAGAGCCAAAATGGGGATGTAAGTTGTCAAAATAACTAGGGGAGTTATTTTAGACAATAGTTTGGTGACTTTCGGGGCCATCTTCCTATTAGATGAAAGAGATCAATAGCCTTGGAGTATCCATTGGGCATGAAGTCAGTATGAAAACATGAAATTTTGATCTGCAATCTGAAGAATTGCCTCGAAATCACTTTAAGCATTGTCTGAACTCTGTATTGAGCCATTTGCCAAAATACTTGAAAATGTTGGAAGATCCTTTACCCAAACCGACATCCTGGAAGCAACAAAAAAGAGCACGAGGAAGGAGCTCGTAAAAGGAAAGAACTATATAAAAACAAATCAATGTGTGCAGAGTGTACTTGGAGGAATTGAAACTACTCTAATATATACAATGATGCAAAAGACTTAATGGAAGTGCTTGAGATAAATCCCATTAATTGGGATTAGAAACACGCCTCCATCAAGGTTAAACAACTCAAAAGAGTTAACCTCCTTGCAAGAATTGATAATGTATGGGCCACTGTAAAGTGCATCAAACTTTGAATGGTGCCTTGGTTTAGCTTTGTCAACATCCCATTTTAAGACCAGATCACCAAATTTGGAAGCTTAAGGCCTAGCCTTTCTATCAAACCATTTCTTTGTTGATCGTTGATGTTACTCTAACTTGATCATGGTAGAGTTTCTCAATTCTTCAAGTTAGACCAAATATGCCATTCTAATCTCTCTTTGATCTATGCCCTCAAACTCCAGCTGTTGGGTGAGTTCTAATGAAGGCAGTTTGAGAGATAAAGGAAGCCTAGTTTCCTTTCCATAAATAATCTTGTAAGGTAAAGTGTTTATTGCCTTCTTCATTGTGATCATGTTTGCCTATAGCATGCACAAGACCTTTGTGTGCCATTGTCTATAGTTGATATTCATTGTTCATTCTATGATTCTGATCAGGTTCTTATTAGTAGACTCTGCAAAGCCATTACCTTGAGGGTAGTAGTTGGAACGGGTCTTCAAATACATACAAAGACTAAGAGCCCAATGAAAATATTTTTACCAAGGAATACTTTTGCATTATCAGAAATAATGGTATGAGAAATGTCAAACCTTGTTACAATTCCTTCAAGAAAGTTAAGGATGACTATCTCAGTAAATTTCTTGAGCATGAAAGCTTCTCTCCATCTAGTGAAGTAGTCCATTGTTGTCAACACCCACTAGTGGCTGTAGCTTGAGGAGGATTGATCATGCCTATGAATTCAATACCCTATTGCGTAAAATGTTGATCCACTTGGATTGGTTAGAGGGGAAGTGCTGCCAATTTCTTCTTTCCTACAAAGAAAGTGCATTCTTTGCATTTCATGACCCACTTATGCTCGTCTGCGAACAGGGTAGGCTAAAACTATCTTGCATTGATGGTATTTATCGGTGTTGCTTTGGTAAAGAAGTGTCGACTAGAGAATCCATCGTGAAATTCCACTAACACTTTGTAAACCTACACACCATCGATACACCTCAAGTAGCACGCCATCAAGATTTCTTTAGAAGAGAAGGCTACCAATTAACGCATATGGAATAGACTGCAACCTCAAATGTCACCTCC
This sequence comes from Taxus wallichiana var. yunnanensis, assembly GCA_018340775.1. NCBI lineage: Eukaryota > Viridiplantae > Streptophyta > Pinopsida > Cupressales > Taxaceae > Taxus > Taxus wallichiana. The sequence continues at coordinate 176,495,306 of CM031236.1, forward strand.
TTTCTTTGTTCAAACTAGAGGGGTATGCATCAGAGGAAAAGAATGTGACCATGTACTTCATCCAAGTACGCATGCTAGTATCTTCACTGTGCTCAATTTCAACACGCGAGAGATCTTCATCCAAAAACAATGAAATCTCATGTTCATTCTGCGCATCCTCAGCAATCTACTTACAAAGCACATTTCCTCTAACAAGTTTAGTGGTTTTGATAGTCATGTTGTACTTCATGATTTTGGTCACCCATATTGCTCTTTTCTTGTTGGTTTATGTTCCCATGATTTAGTATCTCACACTTGAGTGCAAAACTAAAACCTTGACATGATTTTTGGTGAGCATAAATTTGAAATTTTTGATCGCGCACATGATGGAAAAGACATGTTTCTCTATGTGATTGTATTTTAATTCATAATACTTTAGTGTTTGACTAAAGAAAGCCAGTGGCTGCTCCAGTCCTTGTTCATTTTCTTGTGTCAAGAAAATAACAACACTCGCGTTAGCTCCATAAGCATACATGATGAAATCCTTAGAATAATCTAGATTCATGAGTATTGGGGCACTATCAATTTCTTTCTTGATTTTATTGAAGCTCTTTTTTCCTTTTGTTGTCCACTTAAATACTGTGTATTTTTTTAGCATGAGGGTGATAGGCCTAATCAAGCCTGCAAACTTAGGGATGAACCTCCTAACAAAATTGATTTTTCCTAGGAATGACTGGAAGGATCTCTTATGTACTAGCAAAGAGAGAGCAAGGATGTAGAAACACACTCAAGATCAATGACAATGTCATCCTTTGAAACCACGTGGCCCAAAAGCTTGCCTTGCGCAATGACAAAGTTACATTTCTTGGGGTTGAGAGACACTCCAATTTTTTTACATCTCTCAAAGACTCTTTCCAAAACCCCATATGATCCACGCCCTGCTTTGAGAAAATAGTAATTTCATTTGAGTAAACTACGATGAACTCATTGATATATCCTTTGTAAGCAATGTCCATGGCTCATTAAAATGTTGCACCTACATTTGATAGACCAAAGAGCATATTTTGATATGCATAGGTTCCCCATTTAGTTGTAAATGTCATCTTAAATTGATCCCCTTCCTTGACCATAATCTAATTAAAACCAGACTACCCATCTCACATAGAAAATCTTTGCGCGTCAGCCACCATCTGCAAAATATGCTCCATAGAAGGCAAAGGATAATGATCCTTCAAGGATGCCTTATTTCAAATATCTGAAATCAATGCAGAGTTTGATTTCACCGTTCTTCTTGCATACTGGAACAAGATTTGTGACCCAAGTAGAGTACTTGATAGGGAATATTATCTTCACCTCAATGATTTTAGACAACTCTTTCCTCACAAGGGGATCTATCTTGATTGATGAGCATTTTCTTTTGTCTGATGGGCTTCACACTAGGATCAAGGTCAATGGAGTGTTGAGCAACACTTGGATCAAATCCTTTGAGGTCTTCATACTCCCATGAGAAAATGTTGTATTTCTAGCACAGAGAGATGAAGGCATGCTTCTCATCATGCGCGCAATATTTGTTGAGTAGCAACTCCTTATCACGTGTAATAGTTCTTTGGAGTACAATCTTCTTGTGATGCACGCATATATACTTTTCTTCACCCTTGAACTGTCATCAAGGATGAAAATATGCTCTAAGGTGACCAACCCTTTAGGCAACTTGTTTGTCTTTAGTTGGATCACTTGGTCACCATAGTTGTCATGCAAGTCAACTTGCATTCTTAAAGAGAACTCAACTTCATTATGAATGAACTGGAAAATTTACGTGTCACTATCAAATACTTGCCAACTGATAACATTTTCAAAAATAGATGGCCTAATCACCATTTTAACATGTTGCACATTTCCTTTGATAAAACCCTCAGCAGGTGAGAATTGCAAACCAAGTACAACCATCATATGCTTCCTTGTTCATCTTTCTAGGCACCACCTACATATTTAGGGCATCAAAACTCTCTAGGAGGTCCCAAACTCTATGTTTATAAGCTTTGAGAATATTATTCTTTTGCAACACATTGTTTGTGACTTGGTGGATGACCAATTTTGTGTCCCCAAAGATTTGTAGTGCCTTAATCTGTTTCTTTTCAGTAATTAGAAGATCATGCACCAATGCTTCATATTATGCTACATTGTTGGAGCATGTAAACTGCAACATATGTGTGAAGAAGAACTTCTCATCCTTGGGAGAAATAAGAACAACATCTATGTATGTACCATTTATGCTTTTGAAGCCATTAAAGTATAACTTCTATAGTCCAAAATTTTCATCACTTTGTTTGAGCGCTCTAGGTAGTAAAACTTATTCTTCAAGGATACAGTAAGTACAAAGACTAGTTTCAAAGGATTCAAGAGCTTCAACATAAGGATAAAATTCATAGCGCTTCATGGCCCATTCATCTAGCAATAGATCGGGTATGGGGGAGGAATAGGTTGCTCTTCTGAAACTGAAACTTGTTCTTGGCCTTCTTCGATTAGGCAATTAGCTTGGAGAGGGGAAGGGTCATATGACTCAACATGATAAGAGAAAATAGGTTCAACTTGTATGGTAAACCTGGTACCATACCTTGTTCTTAGTAACATATGAGACCAATGTAAGACAAGTAACCACCCACTTTAGCAGTGAAATCTCTTGATAGGAAAATGGTAAACAAAGGAGGTAGGTCAATGATTGACACATCTTGAGTTATTGTTAGAATTGGAAATGAATGAAGGGTTAACTCAAGATCCTTGATAACTCCTAGAGTGGTGATAGTTGAGCCATCAAGTTGCAAGACTCCTTTAGACATAGGGTTATACTTAAGACCTAGGACATCAACAATTTTCTTTGGCATAACAGAAGTACTAGCCCCTGAATCAATCATACAATTGTGCATAAGGTGTTTTCCTATTATCAAGGACATATAGAAGGGTGGGGTTTTGATAATCTTGTTTACTTACTTCTCCTCTACTTGACAGATATTGACAACAACTTGAGGTCTTTAGACAACTAGATCAACACGTGGAAGTTGCACAGAGCTTCATGTAATAGGTCACACTGAGATGGAATGGTCAAGGCATCCCACATTGTGACATTTATATTTGTCTTCTTCATCTAATCCATAATGTTAAATGGAAGGCCCATGGACTTGTGCATTTGAGGCACATCAACATCTTTTGTTGATTTCTCAGGTGTAGATGTGGGGGCCTTAGCTTGTGCAGAGGCTTGACCTACAAAGGAGGGGGCATGCCGTTACTGTTGAATCATTGTGTGAAACCTTGCATGCTAGAACCTATGCGTCATGACTGTTGGGTGCATTAACATCCTTTAATACTTGAAAATGAGTTGCATCTCTTTACTTTGGAGGATCGGTATGTATGTCAGGAGTAGAAGGTTGCGCGCCAGACTCGAGCATTCTCTTCTCGTATCTTGTGTTATCAGCAACCTGGGTGCATAGTCTATTTGGACTATCCACAACTTGATTGATTACACAGAAGTATTCAACACTAAAGAACATAAGGTTGGCCTCTGGAACAACTTCTGACACTTCTTGATTATCTGATTCATGTATGCTAATGGAAGGTTCATAGTTTGAAGCAAGTTGAATCATGTAAGCTTACACATGCAAGGAATTTGCACAGTGATAGTGACTTTGAGGCATGTTACAAGGAAGAACCACTCTGACTCTTGGGCCATATTGTTTTGAACTAGAACTAGTGTTTGGCTTGCGTTGGGCACTGGAAGAGGTTGCAGACCAGACGGATTGTTTACAATAGGAGGTGCGCATTAGCATGTCATCTATCACTTTGTTGGTTTAGCCCATATCCCTGATTTAGATATTGATTTCTAAAGGGTTGATGGCCTTAGTTATACCCTTGATTAAAATTATTCTTGAAGGTTTCTACCTACTAATTTTTTAAAGATATGACTTTATTGGACAAGTTTATAATTAGATCCTTCATTTCTTCATCCTCCTTTTGTCTTGTAGGAGAATAGGATATGGATGCAGTGGGTTGAGCGCTCTACTCATGAATAAGAGCAATGGAAGGCTAGGGTGCTTAAGGCATCTCTAGGAATAATGGCATGGACGGCCTAGGAGCTAGCTTTCCTACCGGATAAGACTATTTTATGTCCTAATTATAATGTTATAAGTAGTAATGGTAAGGTTCTACACCCCATGGAATGAATCATAAATGAGATATCACTATTCAAAGCCCTTAAATAATACAGTAAAATATGTTGGGTTGTAGGCCTTACCACTTGAGGAATCATATCACAATTTTTTTGAAATCAGATATTGAAATCAAACATCTACTCATTGGGTGCCCTCTTTGTTGTTGTGAATTGCTCCATCAAGGATATGTGATATGAAATATCTTCAAAATAGTTGCAAAGAGTTGTGTCAAGGTCATCCCAGCTGGTAATAGATACATGTCTTAGACTTTATACCATTGAAGCACTTTTCCTTTGAGTGAAAACGCTAGTCGCCTAACTGTTAAATCATCATATGCAACCAGATAAACAAAGCACGCATTTGCAACATCCTAAATATGCTCAACACGAGTGATTTGATTTTCACTAGTAAAGTATGGAATAATTTTGAGCACAACTGCTGGCATATGATGTTGTACGTTTAGGGTGAGGGGACTTCTGCTAGTAAAATTGACAAATGGAAAATTTCTCTGAGGTGGTGGAGATGCCATGATAGGACGCGTGGAAGGGATATTGAGGGGAGGAGTGGAAAGTGCGAGACATAATGGAGATAGAGATGCATGCGTAATTTTTTTGTTGCCTTTTCTTCTTAGAGATAGCTAGAGGTACTCACAGAGCTCTTTAGATGTTGTGCTTTGTGTGGTATGTATCCTTCTCATTAAAAAGGTGCATGAACTACTAAAAACATTTGATCTCGAGAGTTAGGAGTCACTAGATGTGTTGAAATAAGCCTCCAAAGGCTGAAAAAACTAAGTCACACACCAAAACTTAGCAATGATGAAATTTAAGATTTCAATACTTTTCCCACCTAGCATGCAAAAAAATGTTGGAGATCAAAATTGCACCCGTCCCAGATCAAGATGAACTAGGATTTTGAGGAAACATGGGATTGTATCCAAGTTGTGGGACCTTGCACACTTGAGACACATACCTCCAGAGAGGGTCAATTCCTCTACCTAATTCTACTGCTAAAACTACTTCTAGGAAAGGAAATGTAACTACCTACCACTAATCTAAGATTCCAAGGGACCAAGGTGAGAAGGAGATGTGTGAAAAGAGAAATATAAACCAAAGGGAGGTGATAACACCAAAAAGTGGGGGATGAACATAGTCAACTTTGAGTGAAAATGAAGAGAAGTGTGTGCAGAGAGGGCAGACACACGTGCCACAATTTAAAACACACTTATACATCCATTTTCATGGAGCACAATGGAAAAGGGACCTATAAGGGACTTGAGAATGCACAACAAACCATCAACGCAAAGGGAAAGGTAAGAAGATGCAACAAAATGAGCTAAGGTAGAGTATAGCCAAAAAACAAACTTTTGTTGCTTCTGAAAGATGCACAGCCGATTACAATGGTGGAAGAGGCGAGTATCTACATGTAGAGAACCAAATATAAAGGCCTCAACTCAAAATGCAAGGAAATACCTAAATAATTCTCTTGCAAACTAAAGGAGTCCAACCTTTTACAATGAGCAATGCTCTACAATTTATAAAAGAAGAAGGAGAGAAGAGGAAGAGAAAGAAAAGGTAATTTGGGATTCAAAAGTTCAACCAATAATATAAAGTAATAACTACCTACAAATCTAAATGCAAGGATGTTAGATCCACCTCCCTATGTCTATTTTGCTTGTGGAAGAAGGAAGGAGGGCAAATCGAATCAAATTTGGGTAGTTGAGCTAACTAAAATTGTGCATTAATGGCCTAAGATGCATTTCCATACTTCTCACCTAAAAATTATGCAAAATCTGATTTTGAATGGTCCATCGTGTAGCCCACGTTAGCATCTTTCCAACAAGACCAAAAGTGCATGAATCGAGCTCTGAGCAAAAGTTATGATGATATGAAGGTTACAATGTAGACTGGACACATAATGACACGTGGCATGCTCTGATTGGTTGAAGGATCAACAAATTGTTCATTAGTTTTTTCATTTCTACCACGTGTCATGCACTGGTTTGTTATTAGGATTCAGCACATTTTGATAGGTTACATGTGACTCACTCAATTTTGATAGGTTGCCACATGGCACAAGTGATTGGCGCGGAAGAATGCACAAACCGTGCACAAGAGAAAGAGGTGCGAGGATGTAGCATACAAGGTGTGAAGGGAATGCACGTGGAAGAGAAGGAGGGTTCATATCTATAGAAGGATACAACTATACAAGTGGGTCATGGCATCCAAATGGGGAATGCGTGACAACAGAAAAGGAAAGGGGCACACAGAGAAAACATGTAGGGGACTTGGCCAAAATAGAAGGCAAGGCAAAGGGTGCGTGCTAGCAGTGCACAATGATTAGAAAGGAAGGTAGGCACGCAAGGGAAAATGTAAGAATATAGAAGAATGAAGGGGAAGGTGGAAGGTGCACAAGAGAAGAGGAGTGCGCAAGGGTGCTCAAAAGAATCTGCGACCAAGCAAATAGTGCCGAGGGAACAACCAGAGTGGGCGCAACCTACAAAATTGGAATTACAGAGCCAAAATGGGAATGTAAGTTGTCAAAATAACTAGAGGATTTATTTTGGACAACAATAATAATGCAAGGAAGGGTGCCATAAGGCATTGCACAACATGGGCAAGTAGGTTTAAAAGTGAAAAGGTTGGAAGCCACAAAATACTCACATAACATTCCACAGTTTTCTAAGTATAATGTTCCATGATTTCAAATGCCACATGACAAAGTGATATGATCACGGGTATCAACGTCATGCGTAAGGAAGAAATAGACTTCCATGACATACGAAGAATGTGGCTAAGTGTAGAATATTAGAAAAGCCACTAAACGTTCAAAATACTATGAAACATAAGAGTCTCGTTGATGAAAAAAGTAAGACCACAAATAACCCAATGTATCTTGGAGGTTGTAAATGACTCGCTTGTCATTCAAGGAACGTGAAGGCCATGGGAAACCATATATTGAAGAGATTCCGCAAGGCACATGAAAGTTTCTCCCATTTTGAATTAGACGTTGGACCACCTCAACTCCCATAATTTAATGAAGTGTGGGCGTCATTGTCCTCATCCTATAAATCTAATGGCGTGCGCTTGGGGCAATGTCAAACACCCATACCGGCTTGCAAATGGTCCGGGTGGTGGCGGGTGGTTGAACTCATTGATCACTAGATGTGATTGACCTTTTCTCCATTCCTTTCTCTCAAATTCCATAAATGTAATCGCTCGGCATAATATAAAAGTTATTTTCGTATGGGGTTGGAAGCTCCTCCTCGTGAGCTTGTGAAACTCGTGCTTGTGGCCTTTTTAATTTACATCTGAAGTTTTATTTCCTCGATCCCGTGTCTCGTAAATGGCTAAGTGTTGATATCAAAACAAGTGCGACTTCGTTTCTTTGAATACTCCATGTTTAATGTGAACACTTTTGTCTTCTTGCGCATCTTCAATATTTTCCATATTATTTCCTTCCAAGTTGTGTTCATCTTTTAAATCTTCATTTGCATGTTTACATCTATGTCTTTTAGAGCCAAAATTGACCCATTTATAGTTTAGTGCATCACCTCCTTGATTTTAGTTGTTTCCCACTCTCACCCCGTCTCTTTAGAGTTTCTTAGTTTAGTGATAAAGTAGGAACTAGTTAGGATAGTTGTAACAAATTGGGATGAAAGGAACCAATCCTTTCATTCAAGGAACCTGACATTCTCCATAGGATGATCTCACGTAGTTAAGTCCTAAATTGAGAGATCATCCCATGTAGCACTAAAGTTATTGAACCCGGTTCAAAGCAAGGTGAGAATATCAGCTCCAACATTCTCCTTTTGCACACTCATGGGCTATGTTGCTCTTTGTGCACTTATTCTATGCAATATTTATCTCCTTGTTCTATTTCATTTTGCGAGATCCTCTTTCACTTCTCCTTTTCTTAGCCTCTATAAGATCACGCTCCATATTTTTGTACACCGTTAGGTCATGATCTGTTTGCTCATAGTTTTCTCTCTTCCACTTCCTTATTGCCACTCTATGATCTTCTCCTCTTCTCTAGTGTGTTTTCATCATCCCACACTTTCCTTGGTGGCTTATTTTTCAGTTGCACTCTTGCTTCTTCACTAAACAATCTACCTTGGTGGCTATGGGCCACATTTCCTCTTCTTCTTTCAAGGGAAACTTTTCTTGACCACCTTCTTTCTCCTCCTCTCCATCTTTTGTGCCTTATTCATTGTGCAAAACTTGTGGAGCTTCTTTACAATGCTCCATTCCTTCCTCTGTTGGCTGTATGGCAACTTCTACATCTCACTACAACATCTTCACACTGCTATCGTGCCCTTCCTTATTAACATGTTCTTTCTTCTGTGCGCCTATCACATTGTGCATTCCTGGAGTCTCCTCCTCGGACCACTCCTCCATAATTACCTTGGGGAAAATTTATCCTTCTTTGCGCAAATCTTCCTTGCACTCTTTCTCCCTCATGCTTGTTTGCATGATTCTCCTTTCGATCTTTGCAAATCTCTTCTTCTTCTCGTGTGCCCCGTTTCAAGTGTACTATCATAGTCTCCTCTGTGGACTACTACGCTTTAGTCTCCTTTGAGGAATTTTTTTCTTGCTTCTTTGTTTCATCTGCAATGGTACTCCTATTGTTATGCACACCTTCATTTGTGCGCTCCTTTCCCTTTATTGGGTGTTCCACCTTCTGTGGGCTTGCGTAATCCTCCATGTGCTCATGGTCTACGATGACTATTTTCTCTCCTCCAACAACCTCCTTTGTCACAATACTCTTGTGAACAACTGCCTTTCTACATGTGTCTTCTCTTTTCACCCTCTTCTCATCTTGTGAGATTCTCCCATGTGCTTTCTATGGGGGAAATCCCACACATGCTTTTTCTTTTCTCTTCCACTTTGCTTGAGCAATCTTTGGTTGTGCCTATGCGCATGCCATTTCTTCTCTTCAATGCTCAATCAGTGCTTTATTTGCGTAATATTCTCTGTGTTGTTGACTCTTTGTCAAGTCATTCACCTCCTTCTAGGATTTTTGCACCATAAGACCCCTTCTTCTTCGATGCTCTTCTTCTACATCCTCCAATCTAGTCTTTACACCATTTTACTCATTCAACAGTTTGTCTAACATCTCTACAATTCTTTTATATAAACAGTCCCTTCTTCTTGGTGACATCGTGCCTTCATGCGAAAGATCTAGGTCTCTTACAACAACTACACTTTGGTATTTTCTTCACATCTTCTACCCACCTTTCTCATAGTGGAGAGCATAAAAACTTCACTAGTTGAATCACATTTAACATTCTACTAACATTTTCGCTTCTTTCACTCACAAAAAAGTAGTTTTCTCTGATACCACTTGGCGATGGGCAGTCAAACCTAGTATATCCTTCCTATTCACAAATTTCAGCACATAAAAATGAAACACAAAGGTTTATTCTATTGTTTCCTTTGGCCTTAACAACATCTATATGTAGATGCTCCTATGGAGGTTACAAATTGCCTCTCATGGAGTATTTTCTGACTCTTGGTGTTTTCTTGTAAGACCTATCATAGACTGGACTTTGTGCGTTACAAGCACATTTCACTACCTCAACTGAGGTTGTCTGTATTTTGCTATCCTCCCAGCTCTCCTACACATTACTATGTTTGTGCCCTTCGATGATGAACTTATCCTTGTCATATAGTTGTGCATTCCTTCTTCTCTCTCTCACGATTGCTCCTTCTTCCCACTTAGTTTCAAATTCAAACTTGGGATCATCAATCCTATGAGCTATTTCAGTGCTACCTAGCTATCCTGTAGTGTTATGTCAACCTAGTCGTTGGGATGTTATGATCGTTAGGTATCTATTAGCCACCTGGAACAAACACTTATGACATTTCCATCATTTTTGCCAACTAATCATTCTACCACGCACTCCTTGCTCACATTCTTTAGCCGTACACTTATACACTCCAGTTCTACCTTCAACATCTCCCATGCACTATCTCGAGGCACTTTGGGCCATCTCCCAATCATTTCCATGTTTCCCCTGTAGTCTAGCTATTGCACAAACCTTCTTTTCATTTGTTGGAATCGATTGTCGTTAAACCAAAAGGTCGACCCTTCAATTTTTGATACAAGCGCTAGAGTTAATGAATCCACGGGAGGTGGTTAGTCCATGTCATGAATCCCATTGGAAGCACTAACAAAATTTCCAACAAAACTCCCCCCATCGTTACTTGGGGTGATTTTAACCCATGACCTTTCACTCTGATACCAATTGTTGGAAGCGATTGTCTTTAAACCAAAAGGTAGACCCTTCAATTTTTGATACAAGCACTAGAGTTAATGAATCCACGAGAGGTGGTTAGTCCATGCCATGAATCCCACGGGGAACTCTGATAATTTTACCAGCATAATCCTTTTGTGCATCCGCACATCCTTCTACATTGCACATAACTCTTCACAATCTCCATACACCTTCAATCAAATATGTTGACCCAAAATTGCTATGCGCATCGACGCAAATTATTCTCCCACTCCCGTTTTACTCTACACTACTTTGCAAACTGTTCACGCACTACTTTCGTGCTCCAACCACTACGCACTCCTTGCACATTGTGCTCTCTACTGATTATCGTGACGCAAAACACTTCCACACTTTTGTGCAATTGCCACTTGACTCTGCAACGCTTCCTCTTTTCTCCTACATGCTTTTCTAACCATGTCCACACCCATACTTAGCCAAAACTATGCAGGGTTACTTGGACCCTGGATGCACCTGCATCAAATTGTCATGGTGGATTTATGAGAATTATTGCCACTAAGATCTCTCTTTCTCTTCAATCTTAACCACACTAAGCAAGAAAAGAGGCGATACATCATACTACTTATAGAAATTAAAATAAATGTCAAAATTTACAGAAATGGTGGGATAGCCGAACCACAGAAGCCTATATGAAGTCCTATTCCCAATGAAATTTGAAAACATAAGCCACTTCAACTATAAATGACAATCCAATGTAAATTATTTGTGCAACAATTTAGAAATTATTAGAGATGTTATGCTATAATATGTGCACACTTAAAAATGATATTTATATGTTGTTTTCTTATCCTAACATCCAAAACTAATCGCACTTTTTTTTTTTGTGGTAGGCAATGGTGAAGAATTATTCGAAATGTGCCTAGCAACCGGATCCTAGTGCTCAAAAGGAGCTCCATCCTTCACACAAATATCACTAATATGTATAATTGCTATTGAATTTTTCCTCTTCACACAATAAAGGACTAGATGTACTATTGGTTGATTTTGAATCCCACCCCCACCCAAAAAAAAAAAAAAAAAAAAAAAAAAAATAGTAAAGACACTATTTTGGCTAATCACATAATTTATGGTTCGTGAAGTTAGTTTTTATAAAAATGTGTCACTCGATTCTAATGTTTCATAACAACTCAAATATTTTGAATTTGAAATTCTTTAGAATTTTTGTCTCAATAAAAAAAAAAAAAAACCTTTTTATTACCTTTTTTGCAAATACATGTACATATCTTATTTTGTTTGAAATTGTTTTTACATTCACATAAGCGTTTATTTATGTAACACAAATTTATATATAGACTTTTATATTGCTATTTAAAAATACTAAAAAATCGACATCTTTAAAATTGTCTTTTCTTTTTAATAAAAATATATGTTAAATTTAGAACTTCTCTTATATTTCTTATTGACGAATCCTTTGCACCCCTAAACATGCATGTGTTGGTTAATAGTGAAGTACCAAAATCAATTGTGTATAGTGTCCACTATATAACTTATAGAGATATAGGAATAAAATTGTACTACAACTTCAAAAGGAAAAACAAAAGCAAAAACATAATTTTTACAGAATGAAAGTCTTTGCCATTTATTTTTTTTTCGATTGAATGCCAAAGTATTATAACACACACCGATTTATATAGATTGTCGATATCTTTGCTTATATTTTGAAGGAAACATCGACATTTCTATTTCCATGTTTTAGAGGAAACATCAACATTTTGTTTCCATATTTTGGAGGAAACATCAACATCTCTACCCATATTTTGAAGATATAACAAAATTACAATACTAAATAAACGTAAACATATAACAAAATTACAATAGTGAGTAAACTTTAAAACTAAATAAATGAACTGATCCCATACAACTTCACCAATAGACCAAAGTGCCGCTACTTAACTATTAATTTAACTTATTCGACTTGTAAAACCCAAAACCCAAAGTCATACCTTGAATGAAATGGCCGAGTATAAGCTTTAATGGACCAAAACCAGATCAGAGCTATTTGGCATAGTTTGGGTTTTGTGTTTAAGCAATGGAATTCTTATGGAGAAAATGCCTGTACAGAGCTTCGAAAAACTGCCTGGAATATATAATCCCACCATTGCTGCAACCCTTGAAACGGCCAGCATTTCTCACCAGAGGAGCTGCAACAGCCAAGGGCAAAGTTCAGCCTAAAAAAAAGAACGTGGTAAGGAAGAAAACCCTAAAACCTGCAAAAGCCCCGTCTGCTACGCGGACCGCAGAGACCGAGCGCGCGAAGGCCATGATACAGTCATGCATGAATGCACCAACTCCTGTCAGGTATTAACAAAAACCCTTAAATTGAACCCACCATTTTCTTTTAATGCAATATTCAGGACCTGTATTCTGTTCTCTTGTTTTTCCAATGAGACACATGTATTATAGACAAGAGTTCAGTAAATGTTGCAACACTAGACGAGGGGCTATGACAATAGCCTTAGGGAAGCAAACGTTTTAAGACATTGCTTGATTTATTGGGCATCCTGTAATGGATAATGGAAACACGAACAAAACACTAATGTTGCACCGAGACATGGATGTATTATGTTCCTCAATGACCAAATTCTATTTGCTTGTTAAATCTTGGGCGAGGTTATGGGCCACATTTGACTTGGTGTGGGTGTGGAGTATGCATGGACTACATACACAAGAGTTGTAAATACGGGTCACATTTGAATGTGTCCCATAATTGTTACACCACAATTCCTTGGGATCCAGTGACTATATTTTTTATCGTTTTGGTAAATTCCTCTTTTAGGGTAACCTTTAGTTTAGAGGGATATCTGTTCTATCAAAGTCACACTTACACTTGCCCACACCCTGCGCTTTGGATGTGATATTTTTCCTAGTTTCAACACTTAATTATCTCTCGTGGGTATTTGAACTCGGGGCTTCACTTTGGAAGTCCCTGTGCTCTTACCACTTGAGCTCACCCCCTTTGGCGCCCGACTAATTTAGTGTCAAGTTGCCAACTATTTTAACATATTTTTCCAGAAGTTTGGGGTTTTGTGAAATCCCCATTTGTTTATCACGATGAGTATGAACTCGATGCCCAATTTGGTGGGGCAAACCTTCTTGCCAAGTACATAGAGGTGAGACTGTTGAGATTTTAGCGTCGCAGTTGGGATGATTCCTTTTGTCATAGGTGTATTCTCCGGATCATTGTGATCATTTGTATTCTTCATATCATTGTGATCGTGTGTAGTCTCGGGTCATTGTGATCGAGTATATTCTCCGGGTCATTGTGATCACTGGTCTATGGTGAGGGATAGGTGTGTACCCCTTGCTTGCAATTTTATTGCAATTGAGCTTTGGAACTAGATGTTCTAATAAAGGGGTGTTAATGTTTCAACTTTGAACTCGAGTCTCATCAGCCCAATTAAATTATGCATAGCTTTGTTGACATACTACTAGATCGAGCATCGTATTTACTAGATAAAGTAAAAGATAAATTTTAAACAAGAGAAAACACACTGCTCATGGCTTTGGAGCATGCAAAACTTTCGAGGTCATGTTTCTTTTCACAAGCAAGGTATCAACCTATGAGGTTTGACAATCATATACATTTGCCATACTAAAAATTAACAACACGAAATAAAACACCCTACTAAAAACTCGGAAATAGCAGTCTTTTGTAGACATTGTTCAAGAAATTCCATTTATGGGGAGTTCATTAAAACCAGCATTTTAATGCGGTGATGATGGTGCACTGCCATTCCACACACCACCTTACAAGCAAAAAAATTTCATCCCGACCCCACAAACCTCGCTCCCGAGCAAAACAAAATCACCGTTAAAATGTTCAATTCTCCCCGTGAGTCCTCACCAATATCTCCACTGGAACCACAATTTTCTTTCTCCAAAACTCGCACTTATATCTTTAATAACCAAAGGAGTTGTATGGCTCTGGAAAACTTATCCCTCAAAGAATTCTCTACTATATGAACCAATCATTCTTCGTCCATAAACCGTGGCGTACATCAAACCGCATCACAGGAAGGTAGGGCACCAACCATGAGAGCCTCAGTAGAGAATCAAGAAAAGAATAGCTAGCTGGAACTTTGCATATAAGATTTATCATCAATCGAAATTCCCTGAATCCCATCCCACCGAACAAAATCAAGATCCTAATGTGCCTAACTTGGAGCAGTTTGTCATTTTTAGGCCAGCTATGCATTTCTTTGATTTGATCTCTTTCTACTATCAACATCTTTCTTGTATTTAAAGTTATAAATAAAGATTTTGTTCCAACTCTTTGACAAAATGAAATCCACCAAGATTCATTTTCTACGAAAGAAGAGGAAGGCATTTGTTTCCCTCGTAATTTTTTGTCCGAGTGCTTTGCCAAGTTACCGCCATCTCACTTCCTACCCCTCACATTTCTTTTCCAAATCGCTACTTTGCTCTCGTAATAGAGAGGCCCATGTCTATTCTTCGCAACTGGAGATTCTTTTCAATCATCTTCCCTAAACTCATTTGATGTCAAGCATCTATCTACATAGCAGATCTTCCAATTGTGCTTAACATCGCATATGATCTTATTTCCGTAAAGCGGGATGCCTACATATGCTTTTAGAGGCCTATAGTGGTTGCTAAGCAAGAGTATGATATATATGTTTGCAGAGGCCTACGTAGTTTTGGGCAGAAAGAGTTAGGGTATGCCTTATCCAAGTATGGGTAGCTTGTATTTTCCACTTCTTCATTCCTGAATTGTAAAAATTCTTGAACCGTAAGTTGACTCATGCCGTCTGTCTCAGTACTTTTTTGCAATCTCGTGGTCTTGAATTCTGTAAGTTCTCATTCATATATTTGTTCAACATTTGGAAATATGCGGGAGTACTTCTTGCATGCTTCTCACTTGTCCTAAAATCTATGCCCCCATCCTTGTGATCACAAAGCTCTTAATGAGCTGCTATCAAGTCCATATTTTTGAAGATGGCCTTTTGCATCGATCACTTCCATGTGTTTTTATGGGTGACTTTTCAAGAAGACACCATTAATTATAATTGTCAAGATCCCCACTCACATCCACAGATCCCTATTCACAACTTGGGCAAATCACTCGATCCCCACTCACATCCATGAGGAAAATGCATTCTCCCGCCCCGCAGCAATACCAACTAAACACTTCCCAATAGCTTCAAAGGCTTCATGAACCCCGAAAGAAAATGAAAGGATCAATTAAGGAACAGAGGAAACTTTCAAAAACCAAAATCTTACTCATTATCCTCCCTAGAGGATCTCTTTCAGATGACGAGGAACAATCCATGTTCACCTCTCTTCTCTTGCTCGAGTTTATCTTTGGGACCATGTTCACTCAATGGGAAACCTCAAGTGGATAACCTTTCAGAAATTAGTAGGTCTCATTGATAAATTTATCCCAGCCATTCTCTAATGACCCTACGACATTGGCTTTAAAAGTTGCAGCTATAGACCTCCACTAGTATGATTGTTCATATTGTGTTTTTTATTTAACTTTTAATCTCTAAAGTAGTTCGAAGGGTTTGAGTTTTTAATAGATACTTCCAACATTGTGATGTAAGAAAACATCTAAATAGTAAGTTAGTAACACCGACAAGTTGATTATAAGACAGTGACACTAGGAGACAAATCTGTAAGACACGGATCTCCTTTCCAAAGTCATACTTCTTTTCTATCTAGATTATAAAGTAAAACCTCTTCAACATCAGTAATCCATCACAATGCAATCCATGTGAGCACCTTCATGCTCATGAATATGATACACAGCCTGCAATGACATCCTTGCAGCAGAATGTATTCTCGTTGCATCCAAAATGATGTTGTTTGCCATATCCAAATTAGCAAAGTGTTATTAACATATTGACCCAAACGATCAGTGTTGTAGTTTAAAATGAATTTTTGTAGACACCATCTTTGTTGAGATATGCATGTTCACGCTCCCAATCATCCCCTCTAAGATATGTTAGATATTGGTGTGAAATTTATCAAAGATCCACGGAACTGTTTTGACATTTTGAAGACACTATAAATAAGACAGTCTTTTCTGATTTTTTTGAAGATATTGTACTCTAACCCAATAGATCAATATGTTCTAACTGTAGGGTTGTAGGATACGGCACCCCTACTGCTAGGGTGCATGTATCTTTTGGCTGGGTAAGGATACATCCTGGATACCATATCCGGCTATATCTAGACACAAACCTGTAAGTGAGATGTATCAAATACAAGCTGGATATGATATGGGGCAATTGTAACCATATATGATTAAAAAAGTTAAAAACTTAAAAAAAATAAACTTGAAAAATATTAAGATACCTTCACAAAACTAAAAAATTAATAAAAAAATGCAGTTAACCTTCTAAAATGCATTTTAGCAGCAACAATTGAGGACGTGGAGGTGAATGAGTATTGATTTGCTCTTCTCCTTCAAATTTTCACATTGGCTCTGCTCAACCTTCTATGATTTCATTTTGAACTGGCTCCTTTGGCCTACTCTGCTTTTATTTCATTTGATCTGTTTTCCTTTGGCCTGCACAACCTACAATTTTTTTAATCCACTGAATACCCAACTTCCCACCTTTCCCATGGTTTGGGAGTGTGTAATTTGCATGTTATTTTAATCTAATGTATAAATTTGTTTATAATTTAAAATTGATATTTATATTAAATATATTTCTTTAAAAGTATAATATAGATTATTATAATATTATAAATATAATACATATAGAGTGTATATATATGCCGTATCCAACAATCTCGATATCGGGTGTCTTAAAATTAAGCGTATTTGTATCCGATACCGTACTATATCATACTCATACTCATATCTGTATCCACGCAACTCTGGGTCTAAGTAAATTGCTAGGAAAACATGGAACAAAACTAATATATTGCGACAACTAGAATCTGGTCTGGCATTGAAGGCATTGGAACTATATTTTTTTTTTGGCCGTTCTCTGGAAGATCTGGTCCAATAGGCCCAAATGATGTATGCAAATGACTTGGAAAAAATTGAAAAACAATTACAGGCACTGCCAGTTTTGCAAGCATTATCATTGTAAAGCTGTGGCAATTATGGTTCATTTTAATAAGCAAAGGGAGCTTTATTAAGGGTCCCCACCCCAAAAAGATCCCGTGGGAATTTTGTAAGACTCACAAAACTAGACTGATATAGAGGTTTATGCAGATGAATCCAACAGTCCAGGACTTCAAGAGATTGATTTTTTGATTGACTGTTCCTGAGTAGACTATGTATATAAGACGGGTTGATAGACTAGTCTTCTCTGCCTAATATTTTCAAGACCCAACAAAAGAGATTACATGGTTTTTGAAAAAACCAACTGATAAAAACATCTAGTTCATAGACTAACTAAAAGGACTAAATGGTAAACTATGACTGGATAAATAGACTTAAACTGAAGCATAAAGTGATTCCGAGTATTAATTGCAGATTGATGTACCTGCTGACTGCTTCCGTGTGCATTCCTGAGATTACCAGCAGAGATATGAGAATTTAAGAGCCTGTATTCCGGCTATTGTGTTGAGTAAGAAATATTAAATTTACTATTTTTGTTTCTATTTGATTTAGGGGAAAATCACTTGAAAAAGACTGCATGGACATGACATGCTACATAAATAGTGCGAGACATGTCCTCCGTGGTTTTGAACTCGGCTCGAGTGCTCCAAATTCCTAAACATTACCACTTGACCACAATCCTTTTGACAAGAAATATGTAGTTTACTACTAGCGTAATTGTGTTGCATACAATCGAACAAAATATTTTTTTCCTTTTCAAGTTGCATCCTAGAAAATCGCTTTTATTTTCCCATTTTTGGTATATATAGTACATGTAGTCCACGTAACTTCTACCATCTAGTGAGTCTTGTTAGTTTAGGAACTCGATATGTGAAAAGTCGTTATTGGGTCATAAAACCAGCCATTTGGTGATAAATGTACCCATAAAGTTTTCTCGTGATAGGTACCTCAAAAAGAAAGACAGCTCAAAGAAATTGAAAGGGAAAAGCTGGGTCTTATCAACAAGGAGAGACAAAGGGAACTTGATATGGAAAAGGAGAAAAAAAAACAGGCAAATAAGGAAAAGCCCATTACAGATAAGAGAGAAGAATTAGATGTCGTTAAATTAGGCATCTTTGACAAAGATGAAATTGAAATTCCATCTTTTGAACTTACTCTGTAGAGGAGGGCAAACATCTTGCAAAGGAGTACAAGAGGGTGCTTTGATGAGGGATTTGAGGAAAAGCCAAGTCAAGAAACTATGAGACTCCAATTGAAGAATGAAGCCATTGCAGCTCTTCCTCTCCGTCTCGAGAGGCAGCTCTTGTTCGAACTTTACCCCTTTTCCTAAGAACAGCATCGGGCTTATTTGACGCCACCAATTGAAGGCTATGATCAAAAGGTTAAGGATGCTGCCAAACAACAAGCGGAGAAGAGACACAGATTATGAGACGTGCATTCTTTGAAGCTCTAATTGTAGTTCATTTTCTAGTTTGATTCTTTTAATCGAAATTCATTTGGCATAGATTAGAAATTGCAGGGAATGGATCTCTGCAACCCTAATTTTGAAGTAATTTTAGTTGGAAATGTCTTTTTGGTTAAGTAAAATTTTTTTTTCTTTTACGGCAAACTTTTAGGCATTCACCGTGAAAAGGTATGCTTTAAGTGGACATTGCAACTACATTTTGAGGGAAAAGAATCTTTGGGAAATCTCATATTTGTTAAGGAGAAAAAGTTACAAACATTCTAAAATTAAATATATTGGTTTTTGTCCTTGTTATTTTTCTCCATAAGTGTATATTTAACACAATTTAAAAGATTCCAACTTGCATCGAAATGATGACAAGTTAAATTTTTAAAAGCAGGAAGCATTTACATCATGTTAAATTATATTCTTTAAATGCATTGCAAGTGGTTGTTTTTTCTTGTTTCAAGATGTGATAAAAAAGAAAAGATGAAATCTCAAGGTGCAACTAGCTGCATTGTGTATAATCTTTATGACTACCTTTTGTGTTTTTTGCTATCCAAAATCGAAGTCCCATTTTCAAGGCTTTTAATTAGAATATGAATATCTGTGATGCTCAAGAATTGAAGATTGAATACTTCTCTTACCGTCAGTCAACTGTCTCTTCCTGTTTGGTTACTTTGTCATGCATCAATGTGCAGTAGTGAATGTGTGAAAACAATTAAACTATTATTTACCCCTAACTGCTTCTTCATTGGAAAATCTTTATCGTAGCTTGACTCATTTGTAATTGCCATGTGCTCTTAGAAAGTTAATTTCTACTAATACTGATATCCGTCATGTTAGTATGGTGTTGTAGTGCCATCACAATCTCCTAAACTTGTAGTATGTGCTTTTATTTCATTTGATCTGTTTTCCTTGGCTCGCACAACCTACAATTTTTTTAATCCACGAATACCCAACTTCCCACCTTTCCCATGGTTTGGGAGTGTGTAATTTGCATGTTATTTTAATCTAATGCATAAATTTCTTTATAATTTAAAATTGATATTTATATTAAATATATTTCTTTAAAAGTATAATATAGATTATTATAATATTATAAATATAATACATATAGAGTGTATATATATGCCGTATCCAACAATCTCGATATCGTGGTGTCTTAAAAATTAAGCGTATTTGTATCCGATACCATACTATATCATACTCATACTCATATCTCGTATCCACGCAACTCGGGTCTAAGTAAATTGCTAGGAAAACATGGAACAAAACTAATATATTGACAACTAGAATCGTCCGGCATTGAAGGCATTGGAACTATTTTTTTTTTTTGGCGTTCTCGGAAGATCTGGTCCAATAGGCCCAAATGATGTATGTAAATGACTTGGAAAAAATTGAAAAACAATTACAGCACTCGCCGATTTTGCAAGCATTATCATTGTAAAGTGTGGCAATTATGGTTCATTTTAATAAGCAAAGGGAGCTTTATTAAGGGTCCCCACCCCAAAAAGATCCCGTGGGAATTTTGTAAGACTCACAAAACTAGACCGATATAGAGGTTTATGCAGATGAATCCAACATCCAGGACTTCAAGAGATTGATTTTTTGATTGATTGTTCTGAGTAGACTATGTATATAAGACGGGTTGATAGACTAGTCTTCTCTGCCTAATATTTTCAAGACCCAACAAAAGAGATTACATGGTTTTGAAAAAACCAACCGATAAAAACATCTAGTTCATAGACTAACTAAAAGGACTAAATGGTAAACTATGACCTGGATAAACAGACTTAAACTGAAGCATAAAGTGA
This sequence comes from Taxus wallichiana var. yunnanensis, assembly GCA_018340775.1. Lineage (NCBI taxonomy): Eukaryota > Viridiplantae > Streptophyta > Pinopsida > Cupressales > Taxaceae > Taxus > Taxus wallichiana. Next base: position 176,516,076 of record CM031236.1, read on the forward strand.
TTCCGAGTATTAATTGCAGATTGATGTACCTGCTGACTACTTCCATGTGCATTCCTGAGATTACCAGCAGAGATATGAGAATTTAAGAGCCTGTATTCCGGCTATTGTGTTGAGTAAGAAATATTAAATTTACTATTTTTGTTTCTATTTGATTTAGGGGAAAATCACTTGAAAAGACCTGCATGGACATGACATGCTACATAAATAGTGCAGACATGTCCTCCAGGGTTTTGAACTCGGCTCTGAGTGCTCCAAATTCCTAAACATTACCACTTGACCACAATCCTTTTGACAAGAAATATGTAGTTTACTACTAGCAGAATTGTGTTGCATACAATCAGAACAAAATATTTTTTTCCTTTTCAAGTTGCATCCTAGAAAACTGCTTTTATTTTCCCATTTTCTGGTATATATAGTACATGTAGTCCACGTAACTTCTACCATCTAGTGAGTATTGTTAGTTTAGGAACTCGATATGTGAAAAGTCAGTTATTGGGTCATAAAACCAGCCATTTGGTGATAAACAGCCCATAAAGTTTTCTGTGATAGGTACCTCAAAAAGAAAGACAGGCTCAGAGAAATTGAAAGGGAAAAACTGGGTCTTATCAGCAAGGAGAGACAAAGGGAACTTGATATGGAAAAGGAGAAAAAAAAACAGGCAAATAAGGAAAAGCCCATTACAGACAAGAGAGAAGAATTAGATGTCGTTAAATTAGGCATCTTTGACAAAGATGAAATTGAAATTCCATCTTTTGAACTTCTCGTAGAGGAGGGAAAACGTCTTGCAAAGGAGTACAGTAGGGTGTTGATGAGGGATTTGAGGAAAAGCCAAGTGAAGAAACTATGAGACTCCAATTGAAGAATGAAGCCATTGCAGCTCTTCCTCTCGCGTCTCGAGAGAGGCTCTTGTTTCGAACTTTACCCTTTTCCTAAGAACACGCATCGGGCTTATTTGACGCCACCAATTGAAGGCTATGATCAAAAGGTTAAGGATGCTGCCAAACAACAAGCGGAGAAGAGACACAGATTATGAGACGTGCATTCTTTGAAGCTCTAATTGTAGTTCATTTTCTAGTTTGATTCTTTTAATCGAAATTCATTTGGCATAGATTAGAAATTGTAGGGAATGGATCTTGCAACCCTAATTTTGAAGTAATTTTAGTTGGAAATGTCTTTTTGGTTAAGTAAGAATTTTTTTTTCTTTTACGGCAAACTTTTAGGCATTCACTGTGAAAAGGTATGCTTTAAGTGGACATTGCAACTACATTTTGAGGGAAAAGAATGGGAAATCTCATATTTGTGAAGGAGAAAAAGTTACAAACATTCTAAAATTAAATATATTGGTTTGTTTGTCCTTGTTATTTTTCTCCATAAGTTGTATATTTAACATGACTAAAGATTCCAACTTGCATCGAAATGATGACAAGTTAAATTTTTACAGGAAGCATTTACATCATGTTAAATTATATTCTTTAAATGCATGCAAGTGGTTGTTTTTTCTTGTTTCAAGATGTGATAAAAAAGAAAAGATGAAATCTCAAGGTGCAACTAGCTGCATTGTGTATAATCTTTATGACTACCTTTTGTGTTTTTTGCTATCCAAAATCGAAGTCCCATTTTCAAGGCTTTTAATTAGAATATGAATATCTGTGATGCTCAAGAATTGAAGATTGAATACTTCTCTTACCGTCAGCCAACTATCTCTTCCTGTTTGGTTACTTTGTCATGCATCAATGTGTAGTAGTGAATGTGTGAAAACAATTAAACTATTATTTACCCCTAATCGCTTCTTCATTGGAAAATCTTTATCGTAGCTTGACTCATTTGTAATTGCCATGTGCTCTTAGAAAGTTAATTTCTACTAATACGATATCCGTCATGTTAGTATGGTGTTGTAGTGCCATCACAATCTCCTAAACTTGTAGTATGTGCTTTTATTTCATTTGATCTGTTTTCCTTTGGCCTGCACAACCTACAATTTTTTTTAATCCCCAGAATACCCAACTTCCCACCTTTCCCATGGTTTGGGAGTGTGTAATTTGCATGTTATTTTAATCTAATGCATAAATTTCTTTATAATTTAAAATTGATATTTATATTAAATATATTTCTTTAAAAGTATAATATAGATTATTATAATATTATAAATATAATACATATAGAGTGTATATATATGCCGTATCCAACAATCTCGATATCGGGTGTCTTAAAAATTAAGCGTATTTGTATCCGATACCGTCTATATCATACTCATACTCATATTGTATCCACGCAACTCGGGTCTAAGTAAATTGCTAGGAAAACATGGAACAAAACTAATATATTGCGACAACTAGAATCAGTCCGGCATTGAAGGCATTGGAACTATATTTTTTTTTTTTTAGGCCGTTCTCTGGAAGATCTGGTCCAATAGGCCCAAATGATGTATGCAAATGACTTGGAAAAAATTGAAAAAAACAATTACAGGCATTGCCGCAATTTTGCAAGCATTATCATTGTAATTTGTGGCAATTATGGTTCATTTTAATAAGCAAAGGGAGCTTTATTAAGGGTCCCCACCCCAAAAAGATCCCGTGGGAATTTTGTAAGACTCACAAAACTAGACTGATATAGAGGTTTATGCAGATGAATCCAACAGTCCAGGACTTCAAGAGATTGATTTTTTGATTGACTGTTCCTGAGTAGACTATGTATATAAGACGGGTTGATAGACTAGTCTTCTCTGCCTAATATTTTCAAGACCCAACAAAAGAGATTACATGGTTTTTGAAAAAACCAACTGATAAAAACATCTAGTTCATAGACTAACTAAAAGGACTAAATGGTAAACTATGACTGGATAAACAGACTTAAACTGAAGCATAAAGTGATTCCGAGTATTAATTGCAGATTGATGTACCTGCTGACTGCTTCCGTGTGCATTCTTGAGATTACAGCAAGAGATATGAGAATTTAAGAGCCTGTATTCCGGCTATTGTGTTGAGTAAGAAATATTAAATTTACTATTTTTGTTTCTATTTGATTTAGGGGAAAATCACTTGAAAAGACCTGCATGGACATGACATGCTACATAAATAGTGCAGACATGTCCTCCAGGGTTTTGAACTCGGCTCTGAGTGCTCCAAATTCCTAAACATTACCACTTGACCACAATCCTTTTGACAAGAAATATGTAGTTTACTACTAGCAGAATTGTGTTGCATACAATCAGAACAAAATATTTTTTTCCTTTTCAAGTTGCATCCTAGAAAACTGCTTTTATTTTCCCATTTTCTGGTATATATAGTACATGTAGTCCACGTAACTTCTACCATCTAGTGAGTACTGTTAGTTTAGGAACTCGATATGTGAAAAGTCAGTTATTGGGTCATAAAACCAGCCATTTGGTGATAAACAACCCATAAAGTTTTTTGTGATAGGTACCTCAAAAAGAAAGACAGACTCAGAGAAATTGAAAGGGAAAAGCGGGTCTTATCAGCAAGGAGAGACAAAGGGAACTTGATATGGAAAAGGAGAAAAAAAAAACAGGCAAATAAGGAAAAGCCCATTACTGATAAGAGAGAAGAATTAGATGTCGTTAAATTAGGCATCTTTGACAAAGATGAAATTGAAATTCCATCTTTTGAACTTACTTGTGCAGAGGAGGGCAAACATCTTGCAAAGGAGCACGGTAGGGGTCTGATGAGGGATTTGAGGAAAAGCCAAGTGAAGAAACTATGAGACTCCAATTGAAGAATGAAGCCATTGCAGCTCTTCCTCTCCGTCTCAGAGAGGCAGCTCTTGTTCGAACTTTACCCCTTTTCCTAAGAACAGGCATCGGGCTTATTTGACGCCACCAATTGAAGGCTATGATCAAAAGGTTAAGGATCTTTGCCAAACAACAAGCGGAGAAGAGACAGATTATGAGACGTGCATTCTTTGAAGCTCTAATTGTAGTTCATTTTCTAGTTTGATTCTTTTAATCGAAATTCAGTGGCATAGATTAGAAATGCAGGAATGGATCTTGTAACCCTAATTTTGAAGTAATTTTAGTTGGAAATGTCTTTTTGGTTAAGTAAGAATTTTTTTTTCTTTTACGGCAAACTTTTAGGCATTCACCGTGAAAAGGTATGCTTTAAGTGGACATTGCAACTACATTTTGAGGGAAAAGAATCTTTGGGAAATCTCATATTTGTTAAGGAGAAAAAGTTACAAACATTCTAAAATTAAATATATTGGTTTGTTGTCCTTGTTATTTTTCTCCATAAGTTGTATATTTAACATAGCTAAAGATTCCAACTTGCATCGAAATGATGACAAGTTAAATTTTTACAACATGAAGCATTTACATCATGTTAAATTATATTCTTTAAATGCATTGCAAGTGGTTGTTTTTTCTTGTTTCAAGATGTGATAAAAAAGAAAAGATGAAATCTCAAGGTGCAACTAATTTGCATTGTGTATAATCTTTATGACTACCTTTTGTGTTTTTGCTATCCAAAATCGAAGTCCCATTTTCAAGGCTTTTAATTAGAATATGAATATCTGTGATGCTCAAGAATTGAAGATTGAATACTTCTCTTACCGTCAGTCAACTGTCTCTTCCTGTTTGGTTACTTTGTCATGCATCAATGTGCAGTAGTGAATGTGTGAAAACAATTAAACTATTATTTACCCCTAACTGCTTCTTCATTGGAAAATCTTTATCGTAGCTTGACTCATTTGTAATTGCCATGTGCTCTTAGAAAGTTAATTTCTACTAATACTGATATCCATCATGTTAGTATGGTGTTGTAGTGCCATCACAATCTCCTAAACTTGTAGTATGTGCTTTTATTTCATTTGATCTGTTTTCCTTTGGCCTGCACAACCTACAATTTTTTTTAATCCACAGAATACCCAACTTCCCACCTTTCCCATGGTTTGGGAGTGTGTAATTTGCATGTTATTTTAATCTAATGCATAAATTTCTTTATAATTTAAAATTGATATTTATATTAAATATATTTCTTTAAAAGTATAATATAGATTATTATAATATTATAAATATAATACATATAGAGTGTATATATATGCCGTATCCAACAATCTCGATATCAGGGTGTCTTAAAAATTAACTGTATTTGTATCCGATACCGTACTATATCATACTCATACTCATATCTGTATCCACGCAACTCTGGGTCTAAGTAAATTGCTAGGAAAACATGGAACAAAACTAATATATTGCGACAACTAGAATGCAGTCCGGCATTGAAGGCATTGGAACTATTTTTTTGGCCGTTCTTCTGGAAGATCTGGTCCAATAGGCCCAAATGATGTATGCAAATGACTTGGAAAAAATTGAAAAACAATTACAGGCACTGCCAGTTTTGCAAGCATTATCATTGTAAAGTTGTGGCAATTATGGTTCATTTTAATAAGCAAAGGGAGCTTTATTAAGGGTCCCCACCCCAAAAAGATCCCGTGGGAATTTTGTAAGACTCACAAAACTAGACCGATATAGAGGTTTATGAGATGAATCCAACAGTCCAGGACTTCAAGAGATTGATTTTTTGATTGACTGTTCCGAGTAGACTATGTATATAAGACGGGTTGATAGACTAGTCTTCTCTCGCCTAATATTTTAAAGACCCAACAAAAGAGATTACATGGTTTTTGAAAAAACCAACCGATAAAAACATCTAGTTCATAGACTAACTAAAAGGACTAAATGGTAAACTATGACTGGATAAACAGACTTAAACCGAAGCATAAAGTGATTAGAGTATTAATTGTAGATTGATGTACTCATTGACTACTTGCGTGTGCATTCCTGAGATTACAAAGCAGAGATATGAGAATTTAAGAGCTCGTATTCGCTATTGTGTTGAGTAAGAAATATTAAATTTACTATTTTTGTTTCTATTTGATTTAGGGAAAATCACTTGAAAAGACCTGCATGGACATGACATGCTACATAAATAGTGCAGACATGTCCTCCAGGGTTTTGAACTCGGCTCCGAGTGCTCCAAATTCCTAAACATTACCACTTGACCACAGGTAGAGTTTTTAATGAATATCCATCGTTAACTGGTTTCATGTTTAAGAACCATATGCAAGTTGACTAGACAAAAGATTTGCTTTCTCGCTTAACAGACTTGGAAACATTGTTTACACGTTATGGGATTCTTCCAATGTTGCATGAAATCAATTGCTTAACAAAGCTTTCTCAAGAAAGATCCATCTATATAGTGGACTTCATTAGGTTCATAAAAAGGGTGTGTCAGACTCTAGATTTGTTATACAACTCTAATGAATGCTTTCAAGGACATGTATTCAAGTAATGGGAAAACTATGACAAATTTAAAGGATCCTAAAAGCTATTTTAGATTCAATATATGCAGTCATATTTGTATCCTTGTTAACGGGAAAGAGATTCAAATGCACACATTCCAAAAATGAGCGGATACTGCTAGATCAAAGCTCGAAGAAGTACCTGTTACACGTAATTTTAATGAAGCTCTTATATCTCAAACAAGAATAAATTGCAGAAAATTTCACAATGCTTATCTAATGAAATCAAAAATCACTTTAAAATAGGTGAGATTCTTGAGGCCATGTGAGTGGTCAATCCTATCTTTTGGAATCCTGCAGGAGGCATAACTGTAGCTGATTCATTTAAAAGACTCATGGGTACTATCATTAAGAATTTTGGACAATCAATTGAATGTAATGTATTTTAGATTAATGGTGTTCTTCAAAAGGAATCACTTGCGTTGCAATCAACTGATTTTGGCCAGGTAATGAGCGAATAATTTGACTTACTGAGTGAGCCAACAAAGAATGGAGCAATTACACTTCTATTGAAAGAGTTGTATCCTAGTACCATCCTTCATGAAAGCATTAATGAATATTTCTGATTGTATGAATTGTGTCAAACAATGATATTGTGATTAGTTAAAGACGAAAGAGTTTTCAACGCATTAACATTTATAAAATCAAAATATTGAAACAGACTGGATAAAAATCTTGAGGCTTGCTTGAGATTGTATGCTCAAAACTAAAACACCCCGTCGAATAGGAACATTGTCCAACGAAAACATTGGAAACTCGACTCCAAAATTAAGGGTGCCCCTACTTGAAGCTAGAGGAACAAGTGAAATATGCTTTCCATTGCACCTGGTCCTGATATTTTGTGGTGGAGGTGGCATCTTCCTCTTCATTGTAGCAGATGGAGTTTTAATTGGATGTGGAAGAGGCCCTGCAATTATCAATTGTAATTTTGTAAATAACACGAGAAAATTCAAATGACAAACATAATAGGATTGAAATAATAATAAGTATAACGTTATATCATATATGATTATAAAAATTACTTAATTGAGTGGATTCCAACTGAGGTGCAATTACAAATGGGATCTGTTGCAGTTGATGTGATTGTAGAGAAGTAGACTAAAAATTCGGGAGTTGTACTAGTAGGTGTGATCTAAACATAATTAAGCATCAATGATTGATGAGATTTTTGGATTTTTATTTTTAAAAATATATGCAAAAAAATACAAAAATGAGATTCATACTGGAGCCAAAGAGTGATGTACCAAAAATATTTCTACCTCATGTGTTTGATCAAATTCATATACATTTTTATTAGGCTAACATGAGTCCAAAGATATAATCTTGTGCTATTGGAGGTTTCTGCAGTAAAGGAATAGAAGCCACAAGAAATATTGAAACATATACAAGTTTTAAATAATTAATTACATTTATTTTCAAACATATTGAAACATATATACATCATAAATTAAAATACATATGATTAATGCTGTGATATGGTGGATGTGTTAGTTTGAGGGTTTAAGGAACTCCTCATCTGTTTGATAGATTGTGGAGGGGTTTCCTCCTCTGTGTGCTAATCATCTGAAACAGTAACTGAATCTCCTAAACCTGGTGGGAAATGATCTTTGATAGCAGCTTCCCTTTGTGATGTAGCCTGACAACGGCTATCTTCTGTGATAATTCAACAATAAACTGTTTATTAATCCCAAATATTAATTATAATAGATTTAGAAAAATAAAGAATAATAATTAAAAACCAAATAATCAACAATTGGGACTCACCATCTCATCAGAAATTAGACCAAGTTTCTTAACCATCTCATTAGAAATTCTCCAATATTCTCCTGCTCGCGCCTGCCCGCGCCCTGCTCGTGCCTTTGTTCGCGCGCCTCCGCTCGCGCCCTCTACGCGCACCCTCGCGCCCCTCGCGCCCTCGCGCCCTCTACTCGTACCCTGTGCCATGGTGGCTACCCGAGCCCTTGCATCCAAAGTGAACCCTAAATATGACCCGGCAAGAACTCAACAGACAGGTGAGGGAGATGGAGGCGCACGGCTATGGGACTCGTCTCAAAGATTCCACCCTGTTCGTGGATCGACCTTGCCTTCATTGCAGGGAGCTCCATTCCTCTACCTCAGAATGGCTGCGCAAACCCTAGCCGAAATCTACCAAAAGATCCATCCGGGGGTGTTCTGCAATGCAACGCCGGTAATAGACATTTAAAATCTGTGTTGGAAGGATCAGTTCGTGATAGATTGGAGCTCGACAGAGATGCTAGTCGTGGCCATATTGGGTCATCCTTCAAAAACATTTTAAACGGCAAGGAATCTTCCATGAAACCTGCAGACGTTACCCCATCTATTACTTTCGGGGAAGAGGTCATTTCCTCTGAGATTTACTACAAAGAGCATGCTCTGATTTGTAGATTCGGGGGACTATGGCCTAGCCTTCCTATTCTTCACGCGTGGATCTCTGAGCACTGGACTCCAATTTTAACTGGAAAAATAGACTTGTATCCGTGTGCTAAAGGTTTTCATTGTAACCTTCTCTTTGCTAGCTGATAGAAACATCATTGCTTCCAAACTTTGGACTTTCCAATCTAAATATTTGATCATTAAACCCTGGTTTCCATCCTTCAACCCACTCACAGAATCTTTCTCATGGAAACTTGTTTGGATCAGGCTGCTCCATTTACCTCTCCAGTTCTGGAGTCATGACTATTTGACATCCATTGGCAATGCCTTGGGAACTACACTCTATATTGATTCTCAAACCACTAATTACACCCATACTACCTATGCTCAAATCCTGGTGGAACTTGACACCGATAAAAATCTTCCTGCAACCATAGACCTTAGAGTGCAAAACAGAACTTGGTCACAACCTCTTGATTATGAAGGTCTTCCTTTTCGTTGTAGAAGATGTTTTTGCTTAGGGCACACCTCTACTGAGTGTGGGATGGAAAAACGTCAACATGAGAAGCGTAGCTGGTGGAAAGATGCACTTTCAAAACACCTGATTTTTGATGCAAAAAAGGGACTAGATTCAAATGCAGATACAAATATTGAATCCATTTCAGCCCTAGAAACCAAATCTCAAATTGTGAGCAGCATGAAAAATGCACAAGTTGTTGAGGGCAACATGGAAAATGATAAATATCTCTCTCAAGTTAACAACGTGGCTGTCCCAAAAGGGACAAATGCGACTAAGGAAAATAGTCCTCCTTTGTCTTCTTCTCCAACCACGAAGGCTCCATCAGGATGGGTTACGGTCAGCAAAAAGAAAAAATCTACCACTCTGAAGGGTAACACTTCGCCTTGATGATTCTTGTCTCTGCTATTGGCTGGCTGGGTTACATGGGTTTCATTTTTCTAGGCCGGATAACAGGTTGCTTCCAATGGTGTTGTTATGCCATTGCTGTTAGATTGATGTACTTCTGTTGTTTTTTTGCTGTTACTTTGTCGATTGTTTGCTGACAATTTTCTGCAGTCGGGCTCTATTGTTCTATTTAGATTTCGATCCATCTCTTGTGCTTTAACTTTCATTTCTGGCTTCCGAGCCTTGGTGTACAAGGGTATAGTCCCTTTCAAAAAACTATTTGCCAATAATAAAAAAAACAATTGGGACTCACCTCTTGCTCTTGAGCTGTTAATGACAAAGCCGATAGCTTTGCATGCGTTGTTGTCGGAGGAGTGGTGCCACGTAAATTATAGAGAGATTCATAATATAAACCAAGAATAACATTTGTTGAGATGATGGTAACATTGTCATTCAAATGAATGTAATCCAAATAAGCTCTTATCTTGGAGGATAAAAGACTGCACCAGTCAAATTTATGTCCACTTAGGGTGCGAACGATATACGCCAAAGCCCACCACAGAATATATGTATATCGACCTTGTAATATAACTCTAGCCTGGAAGAACTACACCACGACTTGTAGAAATGGGTGACTGAAATCCCTGAGTTGAATTCCTCTTTTTGAAGGGTTTTGGGAATTTGTAAGTGTAAATGCAAGGAGACACATTTTGTTAATAGTCAATTAAAAACACAATCAAAATCTGTAAAATTGAAAATAAACTTACGAGCAGTAGTTGTTGCAATTGCATCAATAGATAATTGAAATCGAGACTTTAAATACTTGTAATCTTCATATGATAAAACAACCTTCATCGTGATAGGATCCACATCCTTGTGTGGTAGTCTTGTCAAATGCTCAATGTCCTTGGGTGAAGTTCCAAATGATTGTGCATGAGATGGGAGTTGAATATGAAAGGTGAAAGTGGAAGTGTCATAGTTGAGTAGAATATTGTTAAGTGTTTTTGGTTTGTCCGAAATTGGGGAATATACACTAGCCCTGTGAAATTGGCTGCTTTGATCCATTGGGAAAACGTATTAGGATCTTCTAGAAATCTGTACAGTTGAGGAAAGATCAGACTCTTGAATGAAAACTTCTGCATATTTTTTGTTGACATAGCTGGGCTCTTGGACTATGTGGAAATTGTCTTTCTTCTTGGCATTTTTGCAATCTATTATTAAATTTTTGCTTCCTGTTTGTAGATGTCCTTTGGCATTCCTAGTTTCTTCATGTCTGGATTTTGCATATCACTTTGTTTGCAGAGGGTTTTTCCTCGTATGCTCTGACTACTCTTGTTTGTGTAAAGTAATAATGACTATTGTCCTTGTATATATATATATATATATATATATATATATATGACTTTTAATACAACCACCATCCGAATGCATAAAAAATAACACCCTCTATGCTACCGGCCGGTAACATTCTACATGCTATCAACCAATAGCATTCTACATCCTACCGGCCGATAGCACACAGAATGCTACCGACCGGTACCATGGATGCTACCGTCCGGTAGTATCACGCTTACTATCGGCCGGTAGCATTTTTTCATGCTATTGACCATCAGCATAGAGAATGCTATCGGGTGGTAGCATTCTACATGCTATCGCCCGACAGTAAGCGTTATGCTATGAAACGGTAGCATTCATTTTGCTACGGCATGCCACCGACCGGTAGCATTCTCCATACTATCGGTTGATGGCATGCGGAATGCTATCGGCTGGTAAAAGAGAATGTTGTTGGCCGGTTGCATGGAGAATGCTACCGGCCGATAGCATTCTCCATGTTGTTGGTCAGTAGCATGCCAAAATTTGTTCCTTCTGTCATGCCATCCTTTCCCAAAATGATGCTAAAAAACCGCCTTTCGCACGAAACAACGTTTCCTGTGATTTGCCATACATGCAAATTCACCCAATATTTTCTAAGGCTTTTTTTCAGAGGGACCCTTAAAATTTTCCCTGGGAGTTATGATATGTAGAGAAAATGGTGTTAGAAAAATTGATGAGACAACTTACAAAAGCATTGTTGGAAGTTTAATGTTTCTAACTCACACAAGACCAAATATTGCTTATTCAGCTTCTCTTGTTGCAATGTATATGTCTGGGCCATCTAAGATTCATATGAAGGAAACCAAGCAGATATTAAGGTATGTGAAAGACACTATCAAATTTAGTATTCATTATTATGTTAAGCACAAGCTTGAACCTTTTAGTTTTAGTGATTCTAATTGGGGAGGTAGTTTGGATGACCAAAAGTCAACATCTGGAAATTTATTTTCACTTGGTTCGGGTTTTGTTACATGGAGTTAAAAGAAGCAAATATTAGTTGATCTTTCATTTACAAAAGCATAATATATTGCAGTCACTTCTGCAGATACACAAGCATTATGGCTCAAGAAAGTTTTAGAAGAAATTGGGGAGAAACAAAATCAAACTACAATGACTTTTTGTGATAACATAAGTGTTATCAAATTAGCCAAGAATCCAGTGCATCATAGCATGTCAAAGCATTTTGATTTGAAGTACCACTTCATTTGATATTTGGTTCAGAAGAAAGAGATAAAGTTGAAGTACATAAACATTGAAGAACACGTTGCAGATATCTTCACTAAGGTTGTTGCAAAAGTTCAATTTGTGAAACTTGAGATAAAGTTGTTAGTCCACTCAACATCAAGGGGGAGAATGTCCATTAAAGTGCTACTAAGTTTATTTTTAGCTTAATTTTTTTTTTATGAATAAAAAGTCATGCAATAGCTTTAGATAAAAATAGGAAAAACCATGCAATAGTTGGAGTTAAAATTAGATTTGTGAGGATATTCTTAAAATACAATAAAGCCATGTTATGCATGCTTTAATATTAGATTGGATTATTGTTAAAATAGTGGTAGTTCTATTTTTATAATTATCTTTTTTTGGGAAAAGCATGTGCCTATGCAAATCCACAAATACATGTAATGGGTGAATAATTTCAATAATCAAAGGAGTTTGAAAGTTTGTGTTACTCTAAGCTTATCTTGGGCTGTTTATGGCGAGTTGATTATGGTGTGAGTTATTTGAATTTTAAGATTTATGAATATTGAATTTCTTTTTTGTTTTCTATTTTAAAATCTTTAGTCTTGTACTGTTCTCTAATCACCAAAACTAGTTAAGTAGAACAATCATTTAACAATAACTTCATGCAAAACTCAAATCAAAATCATTCTGGCTAAGATCTGACATGACCCACTTTAATTTTTGAAAAAAAAACACTAATCTTTTCATTCCTTGGATCGTCAAAAACCCTAGACTCGAAATAGCCTACCTGATAGTTTCGATTAAAACCGTGACAATTTTGGTGATAACTCCAGATATAACTCCCTAAAATCCTTGCTTCTTCAATAACTAACTAACAAAACTTTAAGCGAAAAATCACATAAAATTACAGAACCTCAGTTTAGAAATGTAAGATTGGGCATACCTAGATTTTATATTTTCTCTTCTCTATATAAGGTTTGATAACACATGTATACTTGGAATAGTTTGGGATGGATGAAATTACCCTTCTGTGTATACGTGTGTATCATAAGAAGGTATATGAAAGGAGAACACCTCCTCAAATACCCAAAAATGAAAGCTTCCAACATGGAATTTATTGTAGATGTCAATGGTAGCCTTTTAATCACTGGTAGAAACAAAGATAATCATTATATGAATGAAGACTTTATTAACGAGTTAGCTTTACTGAAATTAAATGTCGTTAATACATTAATGATAATAATACTTAGCAACATGCAAGCCTAACACATCTTTCAAGACTACCTCGCAACACAATGAAAATTGCAAGGATAACACTCCAAATTGTTAATATGCATGGAGAGAAATATGATTATAACCCATCAAAAATTGCATCAATTCATAAACCCTATTAATATTGATATTAAAAACTAGGTTACTATAGATATTTTTAAAAAGTTTGAATTAAATTCAAATCAATGATAAAACTAAAAAAATGTACTAAAACAATCACAAACAATTTGTATGTGTTACAGGAGTTCCCAGGGTTTTGGCTTGCACTGAATTCGACAGGATATGTTAGAAAACTTGTAGACATACTCATAAAAAAGTATCTACATGAATTGTTTACAAAATACCATTCATCCACACAAAACTTGTAGACACACACATGTAACCTTCAAAATTGAGTCAAATGTCAATGGAAAATGGTGTCCCATTGAATGTGCCATAATGTGCTTAACAAAAGTTAGCAACGTAAAATAGAAATTGAATAAATACATCATAAACAAAATCAAACATGCTAATTATTTACATGCACCTCTTGGGGCTACCAAATGTATTTTTCTACAAATTCTTGAGATGTAGGGCCCCTAAGTATGCTCCATCGTGCAAAATTGCTTTGACAGTGTTGTGTTGCTTTGTAAAATGGAGAGGAGTGATTTGGGCACAAAGGGCTTAAAGAAAAATCAAAGGGGCAAAAGGGGCCATAACGAGGTTATAATCATAAAATTATATGTGAGTTTGAGGGTAGATAGTGTAATTATAGGGTTTCAGGATGTGATTAGTGAAGGGGGCTAATTAATTTCTTTTAAGAGTAATGAAAAATTAGGTAGGTTAGTAGTGCATGAATATTAATAGATTTTGAAAATGGGGTGAAGTGATCAATAATAAGGCGTCTTTGAAAATGGAGGGAAGTTGTGTGATGGATAGTGGATGAATAGTAAGACATCTTTGAAAATGGGAAATTAATTAGATATTTTATTATTTGGTAGTGGGTAACATGCAATAAATTAGGCAATTGACCGAATTATTTTATTTGGTAGTGGAGGACATGGGGGGTAGTGTAATGTTGATGTGGCTAATGATGTAGAGGGGATGATGTGGTTTATGAGTGGAATATGATTAGACTAGTTAATTATTGATTAATTAGATTTTCATCACTTATGGGATTTTCATGGGTTGAAGAAATTAATTAATTGATGTGGCGATATAATTAAGGTGTTTACAACTACTACAATTAATTTGGTTCTTGACATTGATCTTGATGAATTTGTTGATTCTTCTATGAAGACACATATGAAACTAATGATACTTGACCAAAATAACCCCTGAGCTATTTTGAAAACTTACAAATTCAATTTTGGACTGAGGAAAATTTTGTGTTTGAAAGTCGCGGAATGTTGAAACTTATTGTCCTGCGGAATCAAGAAACTTAGCTTTTTGCAGGTTCTCCTAACCCACTGAATAAAGGAGTTTGAGCTAGGGGATTAGGCGGGTTTTTGATGGAGATAGTGTTCCACAGAGGTTCGTTAGTCCTTTGTGGCATTGAGGAAGCTAAGCTTTTATGGCATCAAATCAGTCTCTCACAGGTTGAAGGCAGGTCAGATCACCGCCGGTTACATGCCCATGAAAATATGAAAAATTATCTAAGGATATGATCTGTGGAGCAATGCGTAGGATGAAGTTTAGTGCTTTGCGGCATGGAGAGCATATTGTTACGCGAACTTGGGAGATATAGGATTTCACGGAGTATGTTAATTTCACGCACCAAGAAATGAAGTTTGTTCTAGTGAAGCCGCTATCCACGTAGGGAAAGTTCAAAGTGCTAAGTGACAAAGGTAAAAGTTGAAAGCGGCTAAGTTCAAAAGCTACAAAACACTAACTTAGTGTTCTGCAGGTCTTCTAAATATTGTAGTGTTCCATGGAAATATCAAGGGATTTCCGCTAAATGAGGAAATACGGTCGTGGGTCAGGAAAGTCGCACAACAAAGAATAAACCAAATATTTTAGGTTCATATCATAGGTCAGAAGAAGAATGAAACTTTTGGATACGTTGTGTAGTGAGGATTAGCACCAACATTTCGGTTCCCATACTAGAACCATCATCAAGGTGAGAATAAACCTTGCAACATGTGGAGAAGGTAAGAGTTTCATGGGTGCGTAGGAGTAATTATCTCGCGGCTTTCTCAATCTATGGAAACATTCAAAATGCCTCCAAATGAAGAAAAGCCGCGGAATAAGGCAGAAATGGTTTTCACCATGGTTTCTAGTTGAGAGCTTTGTATTGCATGAGAATTATTGCATTCGTTTCATCTCTTCAAAGGTTTCATGTTCAAATGTATAATTGTGGGATTGGAAGAAGTTTCAGAGGAAAAACCATGAGAGTTTGGGAAAAACAAAGGAAGCATGCATTTGCTCATTTCAAGTGCACAACCACCTCACCTACCCAGCGTAAAAGCTCAAATGAAACCCATGCCCTCGCCTACGAATCCTGATGGTGCGTTGCAGGAAAAACATAGATCTTTTAGGGATGCCAATGGTGACAAGATTTATGGATGACAAATTTTCTTCATTCATTGTAAAATCCAAATTTGAATTTCCCTCTCATCTCTTTCTTCCCCATTCTCATATTCTATAAATGTAAGTGCTTAAGCACATTTTACGGGTTCCCTTCTTCCGAATTTGCATGTTCTACCTTGGAGCAACACATTTTCTTACCTACAAACCTCTACAACTTCACATTTTTCTTGAATTCCCTAACCTCTGCTTTGTAAATGTGATGGATACTTACTAAATGTCATACATTTGTGGTTGTTTTTCCCTTCAAATGATTTGTATTTGTTTTAGATGTTTACCCTCTTGTTTTCATGAAGTTTTATTCATTCATGTCTTTCAAAACTATGCGTTTCCTTTAGATATCTGAGCATGCAATTTTTCTGCGTCTTTCTGGTCATATTTGAACTGTGTCTTAGTGTGGGCACATCGCCATTATTTCATTTTGCAGATTTTTTTCCTTTCTCTCACCCCTGGATCTTGTATGTTTTAGATTTAGCTTTAGTTTTAGTTGCGATTTGAGTAGTTTAGGTTATTTTGTGTTGAGCTCAGAGAGGAAGAACCAACCTTCTTTGGAGGTTTTTATCAAGGAGCAAAGTCCCGCAATTTGAAGACAATCCCACGTTAGCCGAAGTATTTGATCTTCCATGATCAATCAAAGGGTGTTACTTCCGGTATCTAACAGTTTTTGCACACCGGATGGGACTTGAATAATTTCTTGTCATTTCACTAAGAGTTTGGTGTGTATCTTGGTGATATCCAACCTATGGAGGCTCTACAAAACACTTTTGGTAACTTCAAATATTATATCTATTGTTTTCAGTAGTCAGGTGTCTTAGTTTCATGAGAAGAGTTCAAACAAGAGAAAGGATAGAAAGTGGAGAGCCTTTTGACTACTTGCAATTGTCACCAAGGAGAAGAAGAGGTAGATCAATTCGAAGATCACCATTTCCTCCAGAAAGTGTTCTCTCTACTACGTCCGGTAGGCATTTCTTGTTGTCTTCTAGGGTCCTAAAACCCATCACATTCATGGCTCATCAAAGAAATCAAGATTTTGTCATATTTAATGGAGGAAGCCCTTTACTTTTGGCCCAATAAATTCGTGTAGGGACTACAAGTAACTTTAATTTCTTTATGTTTTCTTGTTATTGATCTCGCCTTGTTGATTTATGTTATATTACAAATCATGGGATTTATTTTATTTCTGAGACGCTTATGGATTAGTCTAAACTACAACATGTTGCATGTTTTTAGAAGTTGTGATCCATGAACCTTTGTTAACACTCCCTATCTGTTCAACCATAAATTTCTCACTTGCCAAAAATTGGTGTCCTTTAAGAAACCATGAAATTTTGTAGGGATTATGATGTGAAATTAATGAAGGAGCATCAGAACATACATATATCTAAATTTGTATGTGATAAGGCTTGGGTAGGATTAGAAAATGCATAAAAAAAAATTTGCGCCATTCACACACTTACCTAGCTTCTATATTCTTATTTTTCATTTTCCTTCCAAAACTTGTAATTTGAAAATTTAAATTGTAAGTCAAGGTCTAGTGTTTTCTTGGGGTAGAAATCTTGTTTACTTGATCATGGTAGTTCATGAAAGACATAAAATAGACCTAAAAGTATATTATAAAGGTTTTAACCACTTTATGTTCCTTTTCCACATGTGCAAACTCAGGTTAGGTATCATATTTCTTGACTTGAGTTAGAAACACCCACTATGGTGGTTTATTGTAATTGAATTCTAAATCTAAATAAAAAGGAGGGGTCATTATTTTCATTCGAATAAGGGGAGTTAATAATAGATAGTTGAGCTGAGGATAATGACGAATCCTAAAATGCTAGATTAAGGGGGTTTCTTGATATTCATGTGTTTATACTTGAGAAGAAGCCAGTGAAACAGTTTGAGAGGTTACTGCTTGTAATTTTTTACCCCTTAAAAGTTAACGAAGATGAAAAAGCAATTGGAGAGGAAAAGTTGAAAAAAAAAAGAAAAACAAAGCAAGAATCATAATTTATGGTTCAAGAGAGGTTTACAATTGAGGATTATCAGAGAAAGTTTTCTCAATATATTGTAATAGTCCAACAAAAAAGAGGAGAAAAAATCTCCTTAGTGATTCCTTGTATTTCTGAGCTTCCACAAATGAAATAAAAAGTGGCGTTGATTGAATAATGTTCTAAATCAGTATCTTACCTTATTATTGATGATTGATCTTGTGTTTGTGTTTTGATAGGGTTTAACTCGGTTTCTTTCCTAGTATACAAGCCTATGTGGTGAGTTCTCATGTTTTTTTGATGAAATGAGATGGAAATGGCTTATTAATGAAGTTATTAAAGATGTTGAGACTAATGCAATTTTTATAAACCCTATAGAAATAATTGAGAATGTTTAGAAGAAAGGATTCTTAGTTCATAACCTTATACAGAATGTATGTGAACAATGACCTGATTTGAACCAAGTTTCATATGGTTCTTGATATAAAGAAGTGTTCCTGGCCTTTTATAAGTATGATTGATCAATAAGTGACATGATTAAACTTGTGAAATTTGTGGCCTAAACCTAGAGAGTTAATTGATTACCTTTGTATAATCATAGACTAACATAGACCCATCAATTGTAAAATGTATTGTTCACAATTGATTAACATTCATTGGGTCTAGGCATGTTTGAAGAAATAGTTCTGGTAGATATAAGGGAGGTGAAGGTGCTTGAGGTCTAGTCTATGAAGGTGGAAAACTTAGTCCATCAAACCTTTATTCTTGCCTTATCTCTAGTCAACACACTGATTTGGATGTGTATCAACTAGCAATAACATCAACTAAGTGGGAGAGTAATGTATCTTTGCGAGAAAGCTAGTAGTAGTTATAATATTTCTTCTTCTTCCCGATCACTATAAGTTCTAGATTGAAGTATAATCTCAGTCTGTAAAATGTAACACTTATGTTATACTTCAACAAACTAAGGGATTTTTTAAAAAAACTTTAATTACCTTTTATGCCTTCAATGATTTTCAACACGCAACAGATAAAATCCAACATAATAATAAGTTTACAAAATCCCTTAATTATTTTTATGTTGTAATGAATAACATTATTACTTAGCTCAATACTAAGTAATCCAACATTATTAATATTCCAGAATCCATCTTGACAACATACAATAACCATGTGTAATTGTAAAGGGTTCTAGATCCTTCTCGATCTCCCTTCATCACTCTATACGAGCCAGTATACATTATACACCTTTGCTTAAACATGTTTATAGGTCTGAGAACCTGCACATCTTCTTTGTGTCATCCAAGTAAAGTATTCAAGTACTTCCCTCCAACTGAAAACACTACTGAGAGAATAAATGCTGAAAAGACAATGCAATTAGTCATTTGCACTATTATGGCCATAGTTATTAGGCATTGTGCTAGCAAGCCAGTTTCGAGACTGCACACTAGCCTTCAAAACCTGTCTTCCATTCACCACACAACCGTCTCAATATAGTTATTAGGATTCTTTTTGTTGACTATATTTTAAGTTAAAGTTAACCATTTTAATTATTCAATAACGATAAGTAATTGAATTCAATTCCGAAGTTGTAGGGATCATGACTCGATATTCATGTCAACACCATCTTAGGATCCCTACGGGAAAGGTTACGTTCACGTAATGAATTACGTCATTATGTTTTTGTAACCCTCCCCGTAGCCATCCTAAGCTAGCACGGAAAAGGTTCATGTGACATGAATGTTGTCTCATGATACCTACCCTTTATTGTTATTTGTTATGCTTTCATTCTAAGGATAAGTTATTTTGAATCTTTTATGTTATATGTTTCACGATAGAGGTATACAGTAACTCATCGAGTCACCGACTAGTGTAAGTACCTCGTACCACATGTCGTAAGGTAAACTATGTCAACCTACGATGATTGAATTAGATTAGTTAAGCATAAGATAATCTAATTCATAATGATAAGACTAATAATAATTATAATAATTTGTCATCATTTAATCACTTTAGTACATTAAGATTAATTCAATACATCTATACTTTTCCTATGATTACAATGTACCTTTCGTACTTTGTCTCACATCGTTGTAATTGTTTTTTCTCGCTATGCTATAGTGGATACTGATATGATATTTACAACAAATATACTTTATCATAAACATGTATGTTGTTGTTATTAAAAGACAACAATATGTTTCTCTTTGTGTATAACTTATAATTGATAATCGTTGTATTAGTGTATTTATTTCTAATAGTACAATAATGTAATACATTGTTTTGTCTATCTGTTTTCATCGTTGAATAAATGTTTACAACATAATCATTAAATCAGTAAGTAGTTGTAATATCACATTGTAACTTGATTATAATAAATGCTTTGTTGCAAAACAATGGTGCAAGTATATCTCTTTTCACAATCATATCGATCAGAACAATAGTCATTAAATTCATAATTAATAAAAATAGTACATAATCATGAGATGATTATCCGAAGATGAACAATGAATGCATTTGGCCAAAATTCCTTAAAAAATTCCACGAAGTAATGCATTCACATTACAATATTTACAATAATCTGAACATGGATAAGTATTGATCAATGCATGACGATATCATGCTTAATAATTAATTCAATCACTTCATAATGTTTACCTCGTCCTGCATGTTGTAAGAAAGATAAAATTGTATCCATTGTCAGTTCATCGAACTGACATGAATTAACAACTTACATTCAGGTTGTTATATTACGAACTAAATGAACATAATAAATTTAACTTAAGATACATATCATATCTTCCTTTTTACCTTATTAAGCTTAAATATCCAATATCAAATGATGTGAACTTGATGATGTATATTATGTTTCCAACAATCATCATTTCAATTCATCAAGTAACATCTTTATGACTTTGTTAATAACTTCATTAATTCTAATATCACAACAATAACCAAAACTGAACCTTAGTCATTATTACTTGTAACCAAATAAAATCATTTTTCCATACAATCTTCCTTTTCCTCAATGAACAATAGAATGAAGTAAAAAAGTTATTTTCACAAGGTAAGTATTGACAAAAATCCAACTTGATAAGTGGTGATATGATAACACTCAACCTTTCATATTACCACAGTCAACATTTGTCACATCATATCATTATTATAAATGGTGTAATGATAAACGCAAACATCGTTGTTAAGCCCATTTCCCCATATTAACTCAACAAAAGGTTTAATAAACAAGAGTTCCTTCAAATCAATCTTATTTGAAGATGACATTCCCGCACAGAAGGATTCAACCATTATCTAACTTAAGCATTGAACAATCAAAGCTTAAGAATGCACATGAAACAGTCAATGGAGAAGAGTTCACAAATTCTATCTAATACCTTCTAACTTCTATAAGGAGCTTGTATCAAGCTAGGAATTCAACTTATTGTAGCTAGAAGTTAAATAGTAAAGTATCCACGATTCAGAACTAAAATACACAAATCTCCTAAAAGAACAACTTGACATAGTGATATAATCAAGGAAACTACATCAATTTGTCTTAATTAAGAGAATAGTATCCTTAAATACAACATTGAACTCCTATAGTTGATTATATCATTACCAATGAGAAGATTGTTTTTGGGCTGATAAAAATATTAACTAATCAAACTTCAATGCCTAGGATTCCTATAGAGTATTATCATGCCTCGAAGTTGAAATCAATCAATAAGAATTTCAAATACCCATACACCCATTTCGAGCCATAAGGTTCCTTTCCAAACTAAGCTATAAGTCAAGAAACATTATCATGCAACATTAATAACAAGATCCCGAGAAAAAACCAGTTATTCTTTAAAGCTTCTTAGGAGGAAAGAAAGGTTGCACAATAACAAACTCAATCGTATAACATCAATCAATCCCTTTTCAATACCCCAAATACTCGAAGTCACAGTCGGCCAGAGTATTTCTTGGAAGGACATCACGATTTGTTCCATGAAATCAACACATTTAGTATACAAAACCCCATTACCTGTTTGCAATAAATCGGACCGTTATTGCCTTTTGCTAATGAAATATGAGAACATGCAAATCAATATGGTGTATTCGAATGCAAATCATATCCAGATTTCCATTCATCAATGAAGGTCAAATCAACAATTCAAACTCAAGTTCATAATAACACAAGGAAGACCCCTTTAAATCACAGAGTTCATGCACATAGTGAAAAACCCATTATCCCCATTTAGCTCATAATATAAAAATCGAAGAAAGTAAAGAGAATTCATGTCTATGTCTATGATAATCCCTTCAACTTTTCCCAATACCTTCCACGATTTCCAAACGAAACGAGCAACGGAAATCGCCAAATCTTCCACAGATTTAAACCCATTCCATGCTATCGAACTCATAAATAACACAGTCTCTTTTTAGTAAAGCAAATTGTAAAAATAGCTCAACAAAACAACCCCCATTTTTTCCATGCATAGCTCGCAAAAAGGGAGCTCAAACCATTCAAAACAAAAAATAAAAGTGAAATCCATTTTGCATGCCCAAGCTTATTTCAGATTTTCCAGTTTTCAAGGATTCACCGCTCCTTAATAAATTCCTTTTAATGTTTGTAGTTGCCACGTAGTGGTCTGGTATAACTCGTTATTGGCTTACAATGTTTTCCCTCCAACTTGAATGGAGTAAATCGAGTGGTCCAAGTTTTAATAAAACTTAAATAATAACCAAAAACTTGCATGGTGGACCGTGTCCATTTTAATATAAATGAACAAATCTAAGTTTGTCACATAACAACTTTGCATGGAGAGTATATGATCGGTCGAAGACCTTCTCAACCAAACAATCAACTTTCTAAATTTTGCGTGGATCAACGAATGACCAATATAAAATTAATAAAACATTCACTATGCCAAAAGATATGGTTGAAAACCATACTTTGTAAACATAAAAAATATGCCCACCATTATGGTCTAAGACACTATAAAACAAATTAACTATCACTTTTAAATTTGTCATTGCCAACTTATCATGGTTTAAGACCATTCAGATCAAACAATATACTCACCTTTTACCACCTGCTAGCTTAAGGAGTTCATTAATAAATGTAACATTTATCAAATGTTGTCATGGTCTCTAACCAGTAAAACGATACTCCAAGATAACCATAGAAAAACTCACCATGATATTGTCATACGACAATTAACTCAACACTATGGTTTAAGATCGTTATCTTCCGCATCAAGTTCAAATCAACTTATCCATAATAATACTCCATGTTATTAACATTGTCAAGAAGATTGATCAAATAAATAACCTTTACCTTGTTGTCACTTTATCCTTTTTTATTCTGCATAGTGACGAAGGTCATCTTAGTGCCTTGCGGTCAATGACCGATATGACAATCACAAAGTGGTTAGTTATAACACCAAAACAATAATAATTATTTCCAAATACCAACTAATGCAAAGTACAACCATGTAACAAATTTACCAACATTAACAAATCATTACCTACAACAAGTAAGGTAAAGCAGAATCATTACAAACAAGTACAACAAAAATAAGTTAAAATATTGAGTAATCCATGAATGCATGATGACGAGTGTAGTTATGATGTTGCGCTTGCAACTACACATAAGTATACATATCCTTTCATATATACGTACATATGTATACTTGCAAATGAGACTACGTAACAATACTAGTCCTCTTGCAATCGTAAATTATATAATATATTACAAATTATTTTTGCGACAGAACAAAATGAAAATGTGGGATGTGACACAATCCTAATAGATATTAATTATAAACTAGTGAACATAGTTGTTTGTATATTGGTTATCTTTAGAACCTTGTTTAAACTACATTTTCCCCACATTATGTATAGAACCTAATATTCATTCACATAGTTGATAGTGGGATATAGAAAAGTTTGTTAGGGTGGTAGTAGTGTTATAAGTCATAAAACAAAGGCTATGGATTATGATTAAAATAGTTAAGATTCAAACCCCGACCAAGGTAGAATTATACAATTTGGTTGCACCAAGATATAAAAGGAGACAGTAAGTGACCAAAAGCTTGCTAAGAAATATAATGGCCGTGTTTAATAATACTGGGAAGGGAGAAATATATTGACCTGCAACAGTTAGTAATAAAACTTTCAATCACTTCAACATTCACATACATTAAAAATTCAATTCAACTTAGCTTTTAAGCATGCATTCTTAAGAAACATAACCACTATATGAGAAAATGAGAACATAAGAGCACATAAACACTAGATATAAGTGGGAGACCCTCACAGGGAAGAAAACCCATTGAAGCAAGACTTTATTACAACAACGAAGCAAGTTTAGTTGAGCACCAACCCAACAAGGCACACCAATCCCTACTTTTAGTGAGGCACCAACCCAACAAGTAGCACCAACCCCTAGGTGTAGTAGAGAACAAACCCCCTGGATGACTAAGCACCAACTCAACCACCTAATTTTTTTTGTCACTTTTGAAATGTTGTACCAACAATTGATGATGAAACCAATTTAGCTCAACTTCTCTCTATCTTCCTCAAAACTACCTTCTAGCCTTCCTTGCTCAAGAACTTATTCCTTCATGTTGATTAGGTCATATGACCTAGTTTGGCAATATATGGTCAATCTTTAGAACATCATATCATCTTCTCTTGCCTCTCTTGATGGTCATAAAGACCTCTTACACTTCCACAAGCTTCCCTCTAGCTCATATTCTCTCTAACCTTCTCAACCACAAAAGAGAACACTAAAACATGCTTATATAAATGACTCGTGATCACAACTCAACTAGGTCGGCCATCATAGGACAAATAACATCATAAAAACATGAAATCATAATAAGAACACCATAAATAGGACCATATAGGTCAGCAATAACATCTAGAATCATCAACTCTCCATTAGGACACAAGTAGCCCTAATACACTCAAATAGCCCTCTCGCAAAAACCAAGACCACTTGACCCTACATGACTATCACCAAAAAACAAGAACATATTATGCATGTTTTCTAATCCCACTCCATGCCTCCTATAAGCTTTATCATCTCTGCACTATTATCTCACATCATGAAACCCTCTTGAGAACAAGGACAACAAAGATGCCCTAAAAATAGTCATCAGAGATGAAGCTAAAATCCTCATCAAATCACCTAAACAATGCAAGTGGGACATATCAATGGAAATATTATGACCTTATGGTCATCACCAAATGCTCACAACACCATCACTTGGACTGTAGAATCCCAAAAACACCTCTTTAACCAGGTCACTTGAAACTACCCCAAAACTAGTCTTGCAAAATAGACCATAACAGACCTCATAAGGGCTCAACCATGATTTGAAACCACCATGGACATGTAGAATAGCTTCCCAATTTCCTCAAATACCAATTTGGTCAAGATTTCTAGTGCACAATTTGGGAGAAAACAAATCTTCTTCATAAACTTACATTTTTAGTGGGGTCCACATACAGTCAAGACAACTAAATGCCACCTAGAGAAAGCTATAGGAGTCCCCTACAACCTCCAATAATAAAAATTTATCAAGAAGTCCATTTTGGGCCACTAAGAACAATATATTCTCCATCGCTTTTAAAATAGGGTTTTAGGAGGGTTTAGAAGTTATTTACCTTCTTAACGATTGTTCATAAAGATCTGCCCCTCAAACAATAAACTAATTCCTAGAATGTCATCTTAGGACCCTTCCCAACAACTACCATGAAGAGATTATACCACCATGCAGATTTTACACATGCCAATGAGCACAATAAAGTCCAATTTGACCTTGGTTTCTCACTTTCAGAAACTTGGTAGAGGTAAAAATGTAATATCTTTCTCAAACTTGCAAACCAACACCTGAAACTTGGACCATACCTCAAAAACACCTTGCTACACCTTTTCTGATGTTCACTTTTGCATACATAACTCTGAAATAGATCAACTCACCTCATTTGGTCACCTAGGGATTGAGAATAGGTCTAGTGTAGATTTAGAAAACATGACTAAGCCATATACCTGCACTCTGAGACACTTTTGAGTGTCTCTACAAGTCATCTACATGCTTCCCATGTTCTCACCAAGCTCAACCAACTCATACATACTTGTACTCCATCATGTCATACCTCATCTTACTAAGTAGGCCCCACAAACAAACACCTTGAACATGCTTACACCAAGCAAACTGACCTCCTCATTGTCATATCCCGCAATTTCATTCTATTCTTTCACAAAATAAGTTGTGGCATTAAACAATTAGCGAGTAACGAAGAACTAGTACTATTACGTTGTTCCGTATGCAACTATATATACGTACGCATAACTGAAAAAATATGCATACTTGTGTGTAACTATATGTGCGACATTGCAACGACATTCGTTGTTATGTCATCGCAAGTTGTTTAATATCTTAATTCATTTTGTGTACTAATAGTTTTGAATATGCATTACTTTGTTTGATGTTGATAATGATCTCGTAATAATGATAAACTTGCTTTGTGACTATATTGTTTTGGATGATCATGTTGTCTGTTGTACATTGTGGAGTCGTTATGGTATACTTACATTAATGAAACATGCATTATGACAACGCTTAAATGTCATTATTAACCTTTTTTGGTTTAATCGTTCGTTGACCGTAATACATTAAAAAGGGATTTTATTATTGTGTTGACGATAAAAATTCTATCATGGACTTTGTATGTATCGTAATAGTATAATGAGGATGCAATGTTTCATACTTGATGATTTTGATCATGTCAAAGTTGGCAGAGTTGTTACATGTCACTAATCAGTTATATTTTTATGATTGTTGGTTTAAGATCGTATAGCAAAAAGGTAATGCTTATTTAATTTTTGTAAATCCATTGTTATGGCAAAACAAGTAATGGTATAATCACATTTCTTGATTGTTGCGGGTCATGGACCATGAGAAAACCTGGTAGGGTGTATGTATATTTTAAATGGTTGCAATTGTTTAAAGAAAAAAATGCTAACTAATTGAAGGTCACGAACCACATGAAATTGAGGGGTCTAGGAACTCATATCATATAAATATATTGATGTTTTAATATTTATTAAGGCCTTAACCAAATGATTCGGTGGAAAATACTAAGGTCTTCGACCGTATCTTGGCTAAGGTTTAATGTTAATTAATTGATTATCTTTAAGCTCATAGACTGACCACCATGCATGGTTAATAAATCATCTAGTATAATGTTTTGTGGTTATTATCCTGGACCAATCGGATTTTAACTCCACGCAAATACATATGAGTTTAATGGTTTTAATGCTCAAGCCTTCGACTAATCGGTGAGGAGATATTGTTGGTAAGTTGGAATGCCATGCAAATCATGGTTAATTCTTAGTAACCTTGGACTGCTCGGCAACTCCACCGCCAAAGTTGGAGGGAAAGCATATGCAAATTAATATGGTCACTACACATTAAATTCATTGAGGAATGCGAAGCTTCTTCAAGAAGCTAAGCACATGCATGGCTGGGTTATTTTTTGAATTGTTTCTGTTGAAGCCCATTTTGGGTGAGTTTTCCATGGGAGGTAGGAAAGCGGTCAGTAGAGTGATCATGCAGTTCTTCTAGCTAAAAAATAGTTGTTGCTATTTCAATCCAATGACATATAAAATCTAAAGGTGTGTACCAGTTGGACGGTTCAAATTTCTTGTGTTGGATGGGTCGTTTTTCTTAGAAAACTAAGGAAAATTTTGTAGGACCTTCAAAATGACTGTAGGAATGGAATATATTAACTCTTATATGTTGAATCCTTATGAGATAAAGAATATAATTTTTTTATTCTTCTTCTCTGTCGAATATGAAATGTATGAGTGGAAAATCGATTCACTTTTTAATGATAAACTTAGATTTTAACATTGTCGCCTGATGGGTAGTTATCAACTGATGTTATTCGGCTTTACTCAAACTAGGCTTGAGTATCTTTAGAATATGTGTTGGTTTCTGTTCTTCCTGTCAATCCGGGAGATGTGAAATTCTTGTATGAAACTTGTGCTTAATTTAACGAATTGTGAGCAATACTTGCAGGGTTAAGGAGATTATATGCATTGCCTTATTGTTTGAAAAAAATATGAATGATAAAATGATTGTGAATGAATTTTGTTACTTCACTGTTTTGACCTTGGTTGGTTGAGTGATCATTTGTCTTCATGTGGGCTTATGGGTAGACAGAGTCGAATTGCTCGAATTTTCTGGACGTCGACTTGGTATTTTATGAGGCATACCGGTAAGGTTGGGGTATAAATTCTTGTATATGTAGGCAATGTATGGATTTTATTAAATCTTTATACTCACCAAGTAAAGAACCCAAAGACTGTTAACCTCTCGTGGTAGCGTAGTTATATGTTTATTATAATGAAATATAGATAAAAAAATATACATATTTGTGGCCGATGATTATGTTTCGGGCTATGGAATACTTCAGTTTTGTGATTACTATCTATTACGAGGGGAAAATATTGAACTCTCATAAGCTCGATTAGTAAACTCGTAGGATTGTATAAACACTCCCTTCGGCTGGGAGTTAACATATTTTTCTTTAGTAAAATTGTATGCTTGACCCAACTATGGTATAATCCTTGGTTTCATAAACTCGTCCATATTTTTCCTTTTAGGTAGTTAAAGATACTTGGGAATAGAGTTGATTTATGGGGGGCTTACAATGAATGTATATTCATGTCTAATTATCAAACATTTAATATTGATTCATGTACTCAACTAAAGGGGTATGGTGGATCTTGATCTAAACGAGTTCTTAATTTCTGGTTTTTCCCATCTAGTATCTTCATTTTATAAAATTGTATGATGTAAAGTTTATCGTTGGTGGAAAGAATAATACCGTGATTACTATATTTCAATGTTTGACTTTCATATGCTATTTGATTTATGTTAACCAATTGAAGGAAGTAGATATCCAATTTATACTCTTGGTTTCGTAATGATGCAACGTGAATTAGAGTTGATATTTCATGCCAGCTCTATTGATATATATATATATATATATATATATATGTATGTATGTATGTATGTATGTATGTATAAGCTTGCAGGGTTGAAAAGTATTACAAGATAAATAGAGAACTAGATTACACACCATGTATTGATTGTTATTGTACTATTACATATGATTGTACTAAATGTATTTGTATTGATTAGGGCGAAGTATTACTTCACAAATGTATAAGGAAAATGGGTCTGTTGTATTAACTGATCATATTCGATAATATTTATTGAGAATATGTACTTTTGTGTTAAATTATGAGATTAACTATGATCATTCATATCATTATGATTGTGATTTAAAACATCATTTTATCGTTGTTTGACAATAAAGTGTTCATTGTGAATTGATATTTAAATGAGATAATACAATTGTTTAAGAGAAGTTATGAACTAATAATTATATAACAAAACAATAATATAATCAAGGAAATATGGAAGTATCCTTAAAGAGTTAAGTATATATGATGTATTTTTATTCATAGATAAACATGATGTTAAATGGCAGTTTATATGTATGACAAATTGAGAAACAAACTATTGTCCTTTAACAACAACAACACACATGTTTGAGATATAATATTATCATTGTAAGATCATACCTGATTCCACTACATTTCAGTGTGAAAATAGTTACAATGATAAGGAACAAAATACAAAGGTATAATGTAACCACATGAAATAACACAATTGTACACATCTAACTTAGGTAAACTAAATTGACTAAGTGTCTAATAATGGTAACGAAAGTTTAAATAGATGGTAAATGAAGGTAGCCATCATGACATGACCTTTGTGTCATATGAGTCATGCTCGTATCATCTCAGGATGACTACAGGGAGAGAAATGAGCATGCAATGACTTGGGTCATTACATGAACGCATATTTTCCTGTAGGGATCCCAAGGTGGTGTTGGCGTGAACCACATGACCCGAATGTCAAGTTCTGATATCTACAACTTCAAATTTTGATCTTAATAATTATTGTACATGAATACTTAAAATGATTAACTGTAAACTAAACAATGGAAATGAATCTGATAACTATGTTGAAAGGGTTGTGTGGTGAAGGGAAGACATGTTTCGTAGGCTTATGTGCATTCTCGAGAACCGACTTGCTAATGCAATGCCAAATAACTATGGCCATAGTAGTGTAAATGACTGATTGCATTATATATTCACTAGGTCTTCTTGTTAGTGGTGTCTAGATTCATATGGATGTTACTATAGTGACTTTCCGATTGGCACTAAGAAGATTTACACGATCTCTTGGCCTATAAAAGGCTTAACCAAATGGTATGCAAAGTATACTGGTTCGTTTAGAGTGTTGAGGGGGATCGAGTAGATCCAAATGACCCTTGAGGCTTGCAGTTGCACATGGTTACCATAGGTTGTCTAGATGGATTCTAAATAATAAGTAATGTTGGAGTAATTTAGCAGTGGCTGAATTATAATGAAATTCATTTCAGCATATTATGAATTTAAGGAATTTTATAAACTCTAGTATGATAGATTTTAATAGCTGCATGTTAAAATCAATGAAGGAATTAATTATATTGAAGGAGTTAGTTATAAAAAAATTCCTTAGTTTGTTGAATCATAAGTAGGGTGTTACATTCATCACCTTGTCACTTTTTCCAACCTTCGAGATCCTTCAACATACTTCATGATACCTCAACAACGTCACCAATACCTCTGCAAGACACTACACCATCTCAAGAACCATGTCACTCAATCAAGCAATCTCAACAAGACACTCAACTTGACATGACACTACCAATCAAACTTCATGCTTCTTACTTCATTTGACATCAATGATGTCTCAGAGAACAATGACAACACCACATACACATTCTTTTGACATCAATGACAACACAATGCCAACAATCTTCCCCTTTGTCATTAATGACAAACTCATTTACGGTAAACACAAATAACTCATTCTCCCCTAAGGTACTTCACATATGTCATTATCTCATTCTCCCCCTTTTTACATAAATTATAAAGATACATACCTGTAACTTCTTCTTCTGACAACACAATAGGCTCACCTTTTTGTTGGACAAATCAGCCAAAGCTATCAAGGTCCTTTTGACATTCTTCTTCTTTGTTTTGATCCTTTAGAGCAACACAACTCCCCCTTAGCAAATACATGTCTTTAAAGGACTAATCTGACTCGTCCTTGATCAATCACCCTTAAACACATACTTGACAACTATCAACTTGCTAGAAATAATGAACAATCTTTTTCTTACCTTTCAAGGTCCAAAGGCAACACAACTAGCTCTGTTACCAATTTCTTCATGTTTCATGACATATGTACCAACTTACCTATTTTCTTCAGCTTATAACATACCTTAATTGACTCACCCGGAGGCCTTGATATGCTCATGAAGCTAAAAACACCTACTCATCTCCCCCTTACTTCTTAACACCCAATTTCATCAATGGCTATTGGACACCAATGTAAACTACTGATGCAACTGATACTAACCTTTGATCATCAGCTCAGAGCCAAAATGAGTCCCCCTAAGATCAATCTTTCATCTCTTGAAAGCCACCAATGCTTCCCCTTAATCATACACTCCACTGATATCATTGTGTATACTTAGATATCAAACTCAAACACTTGTTATCATGCCTTCAAGATCTTAAGACACAACCAAAAGGCTCAAACATGCTTGCCAAACTTATATGCTAACCTTCATACCTTATTGAACCTTCAAAATAGAGTCACCACACTTCAAGCCATCATAAAATCTTCTTGATGAACTCATGATAAAGACATACCTTCATGTCTGACTCCAAACCTTAAGCATCTTCACTTGACCTTCTTGCACAGAACTCTTGCAACCTGGTACAACATATCTGATTTTACTTGTGAACAACATACCCAAAAGAGACCTTCAATACTTAGATAATTTTGCCTCCTATTGCCTGATCATGTTCTCACCAACACTCCTATGGATCCAAAATGATCTTCATACCATTTACAAGCATATAGGCTATATAGCTTAGATCTAAACAACTTACTTGTATTGTCAACATTCTTTGGCAATGAGGTCTACTTAGATCTTCATAACCCTCATGGGCTTCGATAGCTTGAGACCATATTGGTCTTAACATACCAATCCATTTCTCACATACTTCAAGACATAGTCATAAGCACAAATCACACATACCCAAATTTCACTATACTTAGATTTTATAATTCATACCCAAATGACAATTAACCTCTTGATCATGAGCTTAAGAACATACTCCATGGAATCATTATGATAAAAAAGCTAGGACTTATTCAACCTATTTCATGACCCTTCATGCAACAAGAACCCACACCTTTTCATGATGACAACTTAACAACCTTCACACAATTTCTTTAATGATTCCAAACATGTCCAGTTGCCACAGTCCTTCTCACATAGTTTTCAAATATCTTATAAGGCCTACTCAACCTCTTCAATCCTACTAACTTGCTTCTCAAGATTGTAGAGACATAATACTTCAGTTTGAAGCACATGAAGCATTTAACCTTGTTTCACAACCGATACAAACAAATATAGGTCTCAAAATATAGCTTCTTCAATTTTCCAGACCTTTTCACAGCAGTATGTAATTCTCAGTACTCAAACTAACTATTTACTGCTAGGTCTCCATACAGGCATGACACAAATTTCTACCATCTGCTAGGTCTTTATACACCCTTTCATTGCAACACATATGTTATGATTGGAACTAAAATGATCAAGCATCAAACATACCTTGTGTTCATATTCTAAAGTCTTCATCAACCACCTTGATGCTCCTTCTTTTTAACATTATACCATGATTGTACATGATCAAATACAAACATGCCTTAAAACACAGACCCATGTCTTGATCATGACCTCAAGACTCAAATGAATTCATCAGGTCTCCTTACACCTTTATGATTGCATAGTCTTCTGTCAAGCTCAACACATATCATATGAAGCATAACATGTTCATGCATACTACTCTAATGAACTCAAGACCACATTTTATATTGTTTTCTTGCACTTGGACCTAAAAGATGAGTTTCTTAGCTCCCCTTGAGTCCTTGAATCCATTAATGACTGCTAGGAACATGAATCACACCCAATTTCTGCCTAAAATGTTCAAAATATTCCTTTGGTATTGGTTTGGTTATAATATTAGCAATTTTATCCTTGGTTGATACATGTATTCAAGCTTGACACTTTTCTCATTCACTTTCTCTCTTAAAAATGATACCTGATAGGAATGTATTTTGTTCTTAAATGCATGATAGGTTTTTTTAACACACTTATTACACTTGTGTTATCGCAAAAAATATGAATGGGGTTGTTATACTCTACACTGTAGTCTTTTAAATTCTATTTCATCCAGATCACTTGATTACAACATGAAACAACTGCCACATACTCAGCTTCACTAGTAGAAAATTATATTGACCCTTGTTGTTTGCTTGACCATGAAACTAGGTAATCTCCTAGGAAGAAATATCCACCACTAGTTATTTTTCTATCATCTTGACTTCATGCCTAGTTAGCATCAATATAGGTTATCATGTTAAAATATTTGCATCTTAGATACCATAAACCATACTCCATAGTCCCTTTGAGATATCTAAAAATCCTCTTGACTTCTTGCAAGTGATTATCCTTTGGATTAGATTGAAATCTTCTTACAAGTCCTACTACTTGCATAATATCAGGCCTATAAGCATTGGAGTACATCAAACTTCCAATCATAGACCTATATACTATTTGATCCACTTTTAGTGATTCTTCTTTGCTTAGCTTACACCCTATTATCATAGGTGTACTAACATGTTTGTTATCCTCCATTCCAAACTTTCTCAACATTTCTCTTATATATTTTGATTGTTAAATGGAAATACCTTTTTTTGGTTTAATGATTTACAACCCATGAAAAAATGACGGCTCTCCTAGCATAGACATCTTAAACTCCTTCATTACATCAGCAAAATCATTGGCCATGCTTTCATTGTCTCCTCCAAAGATAATGTCATATACATAAACCACTATTATTAACTGATGGTCTCTTTAAGTCTTTATGTATAGCTTGTTATCTGCTTCTCCCTTTTTGAAACCTTGGTCTAATAGATATCTATCTAATATAGCATACCAACCCCTACGGGCATGTTTTAGACCATAGAGAGCCTTCTTCAGTTTTCAAACATATTCTTGATCATTTTCAATAGAAAACCTTCAGGTTTCTCTATATATACTTCCTCTTCAAAGTTACCATTTAAGAAAGTTGACTTTACATCTATCTAGTATACTTTGAATCCCTTATAGCATGCATAGGCCAAAAATAGTCTTACATAGCCTCCATTCTTACTACAAGAGTAAACATCTCTTCAAAATCTACTCCCTCTACATGTGCATACCCTTTACATACCAATCTAGCTTTATTTCTAGTAACTTCTCCATTTTCATTCAACTTGTTTCTAAAATCCATTTAGTGTTAATGACATTTTTGTTTTTAGGTCTGGGAACTAGTTCCCAAGTCTCATTTTTCTCTATTTGATTTAATTCTTCATTCGTGACACACACCCAAGATATATCTTTACTTACTTCTTGAATGATTTTAGGTTCTATATTAGAAAACATAGTAGTATTTACTTAATTCAAATTACATACCAGTCTTCTTCTTGTTTGCACACTTTCTTTCTTGTTGCCAAGAAACTGAGTTTCAAGATGATCTTTTTTAATTCGTCTTGAAGGACCTTTTGAGTCTTGTCTCTCCTCAACCTCCTCTTCTTCTCCATTTGATTCTATGAATTCTTCCTTATTGTTGGAATACATATTTTGTGGAGCATCCTTAGACCTACTTGAGCATGTCTCCTCAACTTCGACAGTTGTGCTCTCTACTATATTTTATAGTCTCTTGTTATAACACCTATAGGTCGTACTCACTCTTGAATATCTGAAGAATATCCTTTCATCAGCTCTTGAGTCAAATTTTTCTAGATATTATTCATCTCTCTTGATGAAACACTTACTCCCAAATACCCTAAAGTGTTCTACATTGGTAGATCTTCCCTTCCATAACTCATATGGATTATGATTGATATTAACTCTTATATGACCTATATTTAAGATATATGTAGTTGTACTTGTTTCCTCTCTCCAAAATTTATTAGGACATGTTGACTCATTCAACATAGTCCTTATCATTTCTTGTACAGTCCTATTTTTCCTTTCAACTACCCCATTTTGTTGAGGTGTCCTAACAGCTGATAATTGCCTTCTAATACCGTGGTCTTCACAATAATCATCAAATGCATTAGAACAAAACTCACCTCCTCTATCAGATCTCAAACATTTGATCTTCACATTCTTTTCATTCTCAACCAATGCTTTGAATCCTTTGAACTTGTCAAGTGCTTTTGATTCGTCCTTCAAGAAGCCACCCAAGTTATTCTTGAGTAATCATCTATAAGCAACATGAAATAACTCTCTCCTTGAATACTTTGAACCTTGGTAGGTCCACATAGATCAATATGTATCAACTCTAGAGGTCTTGAGGTAGAATATTCCTTAGATTTGAACTTCCTCTGGGTTTTCTTTCTATGTAGGCATGTTTTACATAGTGTAATTGTAGGTTTTCTGATTTGGGACATGTTTCTTACACACTTCTTGGAACTAATCTTGACCAAATTTTCAAAATTCAGATGCCCCATAATTATATGCCATAGCCATCCTTTATCACCCTTTATCATGAAGCAATTCTCTTTCTTGATTTCATTCAATATATGCATGTTGTTTACACTCCTTTTGGCCTTAACAACCATATCTCTTGTCTTGACTTTTCTTATGTCACATCCTTTTCTATGAAATGTCAATGTATGTCATTACCTACACATATGAGGGTAAGTGCACGAAGTTGGGGGGCCAAAAAGTGGACAAAACCCCGAAAACAGATGAAACACATACACGTTTGCTAAAACGCGCTCGTGTTTTAGTTTGTTTGGCTCGGTAATCACTAAACCTATAACGCGTACGCATTTCAAAGAAGTCAAAACACGGATGCGTTTTGTGTAGTATGGACCATGCATATGTGTTTTGGTGGTTTATACTTAGAAGAATAAATGTTTACGTATAAGATTTCTTTTATTATTTCTTATACTTTAAATTTATTTTAGTAAATATAAGAAATTAGGGTCACTCTGCACCTTATGGAAGTGGTCTCGTAGCTCCAACAGTTATAATCTAGAAGATAGTTTTTCAAAATCTAATATGGTCAATACTTACTCATTTTCAAGATTTCAACAAACGACCTAAAACTTTCAGGGTATATATATTGTAGTCGTTCTTTGTTTTGGGAAATCATATAGTCATTTTTAGGTTTTTTGACCTTCTAAAATGGATTTTGGCCATACCACTGCTTGAATTAGTACTAATTTTTAAATTTGGTCCATAATTCACTTTAGTGACCATGAATTAACTCTATGATGTTTGTCTTCTTCTTACTAAAAAGAGATCCTCACTTTGTAGATAGAGGATTGTTCCCTGAATGGGATTCATGTCCTATGGTGAAAATGAGATGATTGTAATGTGTCTCCTCCTTAAGGTGTGATAACACTACTAGGTGTTGAATGAGTTGTTACGAATAGTACCAAGTGAATTACATCAAGTGAACTCAGATGATTGCTCATTCTTAGAAACATGGTGCTCCATATAAAGATCATCCCCTCACCTTTCCTAGCTCTAAAAGCATCCTTTCATGGAATCAAATTCATGATTATCATACATGCTTTTGCTCATATGTCTCTTATGGAGACAAACGATGGCTTAATACTTCACAAATAATGGTCCTTGATAACTCAATGACACGACTAGCTCATTTTAGCTTGTTCTGAAGGGTGTTCAATTAACTACAAAATGACCAAAAATGCCTTTTTAGGCCTTCAAAGGAAGTAGTCTCTCATAAAAACTAAATGAGTCGATCGATCACCTTAAACACTATTCCCTAAACACTGAAACATGTTGCATGATATTTTTAGGACTTTACTTTGGGTGAGGGTTTATGATTTAGGGTTTAGGGTTTAAGGCTTAGGGTTTAGGGTTTAGGGCTGAGGGTTTAGGACTCAAGGTTTAGATTTTAGGGTTTAAGGTTTAGTGTTTAAGGCTCATAGTTTAGATTTTAGGGTTTAGGGTTTAGGGCTCAGGGCTTAGGGTTCATGGTTTAGGGTTTATAGTTTAGGGTTTATGGTTAAGGGTTAAGGGTTTAGGTTTAGGCTTTAGGGGTCAAGGTTCAAGGTTTAGGGTTTAGGGGTCAAGGTTGAGGATTTAGGGTTTATGGCTCAAGGTTGAGGGTTCAGGGTTTAGGGATCAGGGTTAAGGGTTTAGGGTTTAGGGTTGAGAGTTGAGGGTTCAAGGTTTAGTTTTTAGGGTTTAAGGTTGAAGATTTATGTTTGAGGGTTCAAGGTTTAGGGTTTTGGCTTAGGGCTTATGACTTAGGGGCTAGGGTTTAGGGCTTAGGGTTTAGGGTTTAGGGCTCAAGGTTTAGGGTTTAGGGGTCAGGGTTTAGGTTTTAGGGTTTAGGGTTTAGGATTTAAGGCTTAGAGTTTAGGGTTTAGGGCTTAGGGTTTATGGTATAGGGTTTAGGGCTTAGGGTTTAAGGTTTAGGGTATAGGATTTAGGGTTTATGGTTTATGGTTTATGGTTTAGGAGTTAGGGTTTAAGGTTTAGGGTTGAGGATTTAGGGTTTACGGTTCAAGGTTTAGGAGTTAGGGTTTAAGTTTTAAAGGTTAGGGTTCAAGGTTTAGGGCAAAGGGTTTAGGGTTTAGGGATCATGGTTGAGGGTTTAGGGTTTAGGGTTGAGAGTTGAGGGTTCAAGGTTTATGGCTCAAGGTTTAGGGTTGAGGGTTTATGTTTAAGGGTTCAAGGTTTAGGGTTTTGGCTTAGGGCTTATGGCTTAGGGCCTAGGGTTCAGGGCTTAGGGTTTAGGGTTTAGGGCTCAAGGTTTAGGGTTTAGGGGTCAGGGTTTAGGTTTTAGGGTTTAGGGTTTAGGATTTAGGGCTTATAGTTTAGGGTTTAGGGCTTAGGGTT
The DNA here is from genome assembly GCA_018340775.1 of Taxus wallichiana var. yunnanensis. Lineage (NCBI taxonomy): Eukaryota > Viridiplantae > Streptophyta > Pinopsida > Cupressales > Taxaceae > Taxus > Taxus wallichiana. Next base: position 176,554,191 of record CM031236.1, read on the forward strand.
TATGGTATAGGGTTTAGGGTTTAGGGCTCAGGGTTTAAGGTTTAGGGTTGAGGATTTAGGGTTTACGATTTAGGGTTTAAGAGTTAGGGTTTAAGGTTTAAAGGTCAGGGTTCATGGTTTATTGTTTATGGCTTAAGGTTCGGGGTTCAGAGTTATTGGTTTAAGGTTTGGGGGTTAGATCTCGGGGCTTTGGATTTAGTATTTAGGGCTTAGGGCTTAGGGCTCAGGGTTTAGGGTCTAGGGTCAAGGGTTTAGGTTTTAGGTTTTATGGTTTAGTATTTAGTGTTTAGGGTTTAGGATTTATTATTTTGGTTTTAGGGTTTAGGGTTTATAGTTTAGGGTTTAGGTCTCATGGTTGAGGGTTGAGGGTTTAGGTCACAAAGTTCGGGGTTCATCAAATTTGTAGGCAGAACATTCAAAGAGAGTCATCAAAATTTGATGTTTTTCATCTGTTGATATTTTGAAGGAGGGAAATGTCATATTCCTAGCTGTCTAATCCTTCCAAAGACCCGAGTAGTCGTCAATCCTTGGATGTATAGGGAGACACTGTTACTTGGCTTCCATTTATAATGATAGAGATATTTGTAAATTCGTGTTATGACCTCTAAATATATATGAATTTCAAGTTGCTTAGAAATCACATCACAGGTCCTTCACTAGGATTGATGACTACCCCTATCTTTTTGTTCAGGGGATTTTGAAAACATCCATGGGTTTATCATATAAGGAATTATCAATGAATGGAAGGTCACTAAGTCGTAGGCTACGTAACTCCCATTTAGAACTAAACAAGAAAGATTTACTAGGTGATTGATAACCCCTTAATTTTCTTAGCCATTCCCCTGTTTTTATGCTTATTTTGAACACTTTAGGAAGTTCTGTCAAATTTACTGTCCATTCCAGTAGAACACTTGAAATTTATCTTTCTCCAGAGGAGAGGATACTACAGGAAATTCAATTATGATCCTACACCTCTGCATTGATATATTCTCTATGTTTGTTTTGTTTCCTTTAAGATTAATTTTTTTGTTGTGATGGTTATTTTTTCCAACTTCCAATGGGTCATCTTGACTTGCATAATACCATACATGGAAATATGAGAAATGTGAAATTTGTTTCAGAGTGTGAATAAATTTACATTCAAGAGTGCAAGTATATGTGGGGAGAAACAAGTTTGGAAGAGATATGTACTATATGCATTACAAGGCACAAGGTAGATGTCATATCCATTTCGTTACTTGTCCCACCTCTCATAAACAAGGTAGTTCTATAAGCAGACTCAATGATGGTTATAGGCACGAGACTAGGAAATATTGATGAAATATGGTTTGGGGGGGTTTAGGGTTTAGGGTTTCATGGGGTTTAAGGTTAGGTTTGGTTTATGGTTTTAGGATTTAGGTTTTAGGTTTAGGGTTTAGGGTTTAGTGTTTATGGTTAGGGTTTATAGATTGAGGTTAAGGATTTTGGGTTTAAGGTTTAGGGTTTAGGGTTATGGATTTAGTGTTTAGGGATAAGGGTTTATGGTTTACGATTCAGGTTTTTGGGTTTATGGTTCAGGGTTCAGGGTTTTGGGTTTAGGATTTAATGTTTAGGGATTAAGGTTTAGGGTTTATGGTTTAGGGCTCGGGGTCTAGGGTTTAGGGTTTAGGTTTTAGGGCTTAGGGCTTAGGGTATATGGTCTAGGGTTTAGGGTTTAGATTTTAGGGCTCAAGGATAAGGGTGTAGGGTTCAAGGCTTAGGGTTTAGGGTTTAGGATTCAATGTTTAAGGTTTAGGGTTTAGGGGTCAGGGTTTAGGGTTTAGGATTTAGTTTTTACGGTTTAGGGTTTAGCATTTAGGGCTCATGGTTCATGGTTTAGGGTTTAGTGTAAAGGGTTTAGGGTTTAGGGTTTATGGCTTATGGCTTAGGGTTTAGGGCTTAAGGCTCATGGTTTAGGGCTCACGGGTAAGGGCTGAATGTTTAAGGTTTAGGGTTTAGGGTTTAGGGTTTAGGTTTTAGGGTCTATGGATCATGGTTAAAGGTTTAGGGTTTAGGGTTTAGGACTCAAGGTTTATAGTTTAGTGTTTAGGTTTATGGCCTATGGTTTAGGGTTTCGATTGTAGAAGTTAAACGCTAAAAGATTTAGGCTGAATTCTGAAATCTTGAAAAATCACTTATGTACTGACCAAATTATACTTTAAAAAACTATCTCCTAAACCATGACTCATGGAGCTGTGAGACTAATTCCATAAGGTGTAGAGTGACCCTAATTTCTTATATTTACATAAATAAATTTAAAGTATTATTTCTTATACTTAAACATTTATTTATGTAAATAGAAGCATGTCAAAAGCATACATAATGTTTACACTACACAGAACGCGTACGCATTTTGTGTTTTCTCTTTTCCCAAGCCATGTCTCAAGGCTTGGGATCTGGTTTGGATCCCCAAGCCTGAGGCATGGACCTGCACAAACACAACAAACAACTTGTTTTTACAAGAAAATGTAAAAACGCCACTTCCTCTATATAAATCAAAATTAAAAAAATGATCCATTTTAAAAAAATTATACCATGATGTAGAGCAGAGTCTCTTCTTTCCAAAAATATAATTTTTCAAATTTTCTGACTAATATAAGGTTTCCATATTATTTATTTTCTAACTATGCCTTTTTATAGCTATTTTTTGAAGTGTAAATATGTCTATCTTTCATGGTGTATCTTTTTTTGGCTGATCGAAATTCAAAAAGAATTATACTATCCCAAACTAGGCATAATTCTATACATATTCAAAAAAAATCTAATTTTCGATATTTTTTGAGGTAGTTAGGGGGGGCACGGTTAGAGCTCCGTTATTTTTCAAAACATAAAATTTCTGTACTAGAAAAATCATAAATAAAAAAATATTCGCTAATTTTTTTTTAAAATGGAGCCCAAACTAGATGCTCCTAGCTATCTTTCTACCAAAGGGTTTTCAAAAATACTAAATGGTGCTCAAAAAATGGTGGAGGGCACAAAAGCCACTCTATTATGTTTTTTTAACAAAAACAAGAGCATCTGTTGGTATTTTAGTTGTTTGACCCACTTAAACTTATATGTTTTCAATAAAATTTAGTAGATTAGAAACTAGACTCAAAATTCTACGATTCATATTCCTACAATATCTTCCAATTTTGAGTGTAACTATTTTGAAAAACTCGTACAAGTTGAAGTTTTTTTAGAAAAATGTCCACTTAAGACCCCCTTTTGGCCCCCCAACTTGGTGCACTTACCCATGACTCAAACTAAGCAAATTGTGTTTCAACCCTTATACATAAAAAACATTCTTTGTCAAGTTTTTTCCATTATCCAAGCTTAAGGAACCTTTTGTAACTATCTTAGCAGATGTATTGTCACTAAACCTTACTGATCCTACTAAATTATCCTTCAATGAGATGGATTTACTTTTATTTTTTGTCATGTGACCTAAACATCCACAATCAATATACCAAATCATGTCCTTATTTTGAGTGTGAAATGTAGTTTGTATAATCAAGGATTCTTCTTCACCTTTTATCCCAATACTATGTAGAGTGCATTCTTCCTTTTTCGCTTGTACATCCTTTAGCTAATTTTTGATGATTTTTACATCCTCCTTAGCTCTTTTGAACATGATACATGTATTATTTCTCCATGGGGAATGATGACTATAGTCCACAACTCTATGACCAAACCCATTGCATGAACATCAATATCCATTGAATGAACTTACATACCTTGAGCTACATGACATTTCATTGCCTTTTGAGATCTGGTTGTACTTGTCACTCTTTGAGAGACCTATTTTCTCCTTAAAAAAATTGCCCACAAAACTCCATAACTTTTCCATCTTGTGCTTCTTAGGATCACCTCAAACTTGTTAAGCTTGCTTCAGATGTCCTATTATGATACATTTTTTTGGAAGCACAAACACTGAGAGGGGGGATGAATCAGTGTGTAATAAAACTTTCAATCATTTCAACACTCACATACATTAAAAATTCAATTCAACTTAACTTTTAAGCATGCATTCTTAAGAAATGTAACCATTAGATGAGTAAATGAGAACATAAGAGCACATGAACACTAAATATAAGTGGGAAACCCTCAAAGGGAATAAAACCCACTGAAACAAAGCTTTATTACATCAATGAATCAAGTTTAGTTGAACACCAACCCAATAAAGAGCACTAACCCCTAGGTTTAGTGAGGCATCAACCCCACAAGGAGCACCAACCCCTAGGTTTAGTAGAGCACCAACCTTGCATGGAGGCACCAACCCCTAGATGACTTAGCACCAACTCAACCACCTAAACTTTTTGTCACCTCTGAAATGTTGCACCAACAACTGATTATGACACCAATTAAGCTCACCTTCTCTTTATCTTCCTCAAAACTACCTTCTAGCCTTCCTTGCTCAAATAACGTCTTCCTTCAAGTTGATTAGGTCATCCGACCTAGCTTTCCAATGTCTGATCAATCTCTAGAACATCATATAATCTTCTCTTCCCTCTCTTGATGGTCACGAAGACCACTTACACTTCCACAAGTTGTCCTCTTGTTCGTAATTTCTCTAACCCTCTCAACCACAAAATAGAACACTAGCACAGGCTTATATACATGACTCGTGATCACAACTCAACTAGGTTGGACATAATAGGACAAATGATATCATAAAAACATTAAAACATAATAATAACACCTCTGCAACCGAGTTACCCGAAACTACTCAAAACTGCCCCAAAACTAGTCTTGCAAAATAGACCATAAGAGACATCCTAAGGGATCAACCATGATCTAAAACCACCATGGACATGTATAATAGCTTCCCAAATTCCTCAAATACTAGTTTAGTCAACAATTCTAGTGCACACTTTGGGAGAAAACATAACTTCTTTAGAAACTTCAATTTTTGAGAGGGGTCCACAAATAGTCAAGACATCTAAATTCCACCTAGAGAAATTTGGAGTCCTATACAACCTCCAATCATCAAAATTGACTATGAAAAAGATCTTCTCCATCAATTTTGAACTAGGGATTTAGGAGGGTTTAGAAGTTTTTTGCCTTCTTAACGATTGTTCATAAAGCTCTACCCCTCAAACCACAAACTAATGCGTGAAATGTAATCTTAGGATCCTTCCCCAACTACAATGAAGATCTTAGATGACCATGCAGAGTTTACACATTCCAATGAGCACAAGAAATTCCAATTCGACCTTGGTTTCTAACTTTCAAAAACTTGGTAGAGGTAAAAATGCAATATCTTGCTCAAACTTGCAAACCAACCCCTGAAACTTGGACCACACCTCAAAAACACCTTGTTACACCTTTTCCAATGTTCACATTTGCATATCTAGCTCCTAAATGGATCAGATCACCTCATTTGGTCACCTAAGGCTTGAGAATAGGTTTTGTACAGACCTAGAGAACATGACTAAGCCTTATACCTGCACTATGAGACACTTGTGAGTGTCTCTAAAACTCATATACATGCTTCTCTCACCAAAATAAACCAGATCATACATACCTTTACTCCATCATGTCATACCTTATCCTGCTGACTAGGCCTCACAAACAAGCACCTTGAACATGTTTGCACCAACCAAACTGGCATCTTCATCACCTTGTCACTCTTGCCAACTTACAAGAGCCTTAAACACACTTCATGACACATTGAAAACATCACCAATACCTCTGCAAGACACTACACCATTTCAAGAACCCTTCCACTCCATCAAGCAACTCAACTAAACCAAGCAATCTCAACATGACACTCAACTTGACATGACACTACCAATCAACCTTCATGCTTCTTAATTCATTTGATATTAATGATGCCTCAAAAAATAATGACAACATGACATACATATTATTTTGACATCAATGACAACACTAGGCCAATAGTTAGCTAGTCTACGCTAATATATGGAAGTGACTTGGAGTATCTAAATCTTGATCATTAATAATTTCAAATTTGTTGCAAAGAATAAGGAAATAGTGAATATTTGTATGTTATCTAGGGTTATATTATATATTATAGAAGAGTATGAGAATACTAATAGGTTTGAGAAGAAGTATAAGAAGATCAAATACTTTAAAGGTCTGTGTGTACTCTTATGATAGTCAGTTTGTGCTACAAGCCATTGTCTTACAAATTAACCTTGTTTTGGCATTAAAAAGGGGAAAACAATTATTAGACTTAGAGAATACTATTAGAGTGCTAGTAGAGTTCTATCAGCAATCATATTCAACCATAACTTATCCACCATTTCCTACAAGTAAATTATCAATGCTGTCATTGTCTACTATCATCTTGTAGACTTTACCTCTTGATTTGTATGTTCTAAAAAAATTCTATTATTCTAGACAAATGTCTTTTTTTTTGTAACATCCCCATTTTAAGATACTAGAACAAGGGAATTTTTTTTTACACAACGTTCTCTGTTCTGAATTATATAATTCAAACACACGTTCAAGTTTTAATAATTGTTCTCATGTCCAATTAATGCAATTTGGATCACACAATTTCTTTTTAACACCAATGTTCTCTGTTCGCATATTTGCAATATGGAACACACATTCAATGCCATTCAATCATATAACAGATACCGTATGCTGTTGTAAATGACTCGAAGAACTACCGATCTCCCATTTTATGGCTCGGAGTTTCAGCGATCTCTTTTTTCATGACTTGGCGACTTACCGATCCTTCATGTTAATCCATGCAATGTATAATAACTATACAGGGTTCTGTTACCATTTCTGGTTATCGAAGTGATCCATTTAAGAAGCCTATCTGAATATCTGTTATTGATATTCATCTGACATCCTGCATCTTAAACTAGGTGATTAGGACAACACAACCAGCACTTGCGATACTTTGGCCAAAGATTTTCACATGCTTTGCATGATCATATTCCTAGATGTGATACACATCAATGGAATACGTCCTTCACCTCACTTCATCTGTTATCTAGAATGGTCTTTCCTGATCTCTGTCAGTCCTTCCGTTTAAGGTCAAGCTCTAACCCCAACTAGCAATATGAACGAGTATAGGAAGTTACTCATGGTAACTAAAGGTACGCAGACATACGGTGTCGTCCCTAGGCGACTCCGTGTGTCTAGTTACCTTTAGTCCTCCGGAGTCACTCCATATACGCGTTCACATTCCTATCCCCCATCTAGGAACTTAGTATCCAACTTATGTAAACTTGATGATTTGATTCGGGAGGGCATTGTAATATGTCAGCTATAACATTGTGTCGTGAAGACACCATATTGTAGCTGGCGTATGCCAATGTCCTACGGAATCCTCTCATCAATAGTACACATCTAGCTCGAGTGTGATTTGACTATAATCTTAATATTTAAGATCAACTTTCAGCAGCCATGCTGATCCTTTAACCTCATTCTCGTTACAGTTGTATGTAGCTAAGAGAGACTTAATTCGTCTTCTAGCTTAATATACATCCTCTCCTTCATACCGAAGGGTTGCATATTCTCTTCTTGGTTCTTTTCTTTAATCTTCGGACTAATTAGTCCATTACAGATAAACGTAATAAGTTTAACCTATTAAACTTAACCAAGTTTTACCACAACTGTAAACAAATTCAGAATTCCATCTTATTAGACATCATTTAAACGAGGTCTAATTCTAAATGAATTTATTCATTTATTCTCCATAACCTTACTTTAGTTAAGGTCTATTAACAATAGATATGTTTTCCCATATCTATATTTTCTGAATTTAAACATTCGAGGATAATAATGGAGTCCGAATACAAGGTTCAGCTACTCCTATGATATTTGATATTCCTTAGCTTATAAGCTAATCCCGAATACCTTTCAATTAAGAGTTCATATTCACCTAAATCCATTTTAATGTCAATTTAAAATTCATCTTAACCCAAGTATGAACTAATTGCACATTCCAACGTAAAAGTTGCATTCAGGTAAAGAATAGATGTTATTTCCTTTTAAATCTATCCACTATCATTTGAATAATTCCAAATTAAGGAATAATATTATATTCTCAATCTTATTCAACAATATTAAATTGATACAGCCATTAAAATATCACACCTTTCCTTGTATTCATTCATAAGTTTTACAATCAATACATTTGCTAGTCCAAACGACTGGACTTCGTTTATATCAACTACATTATAACTCATAAAGATAGAAGAATGTAATTTCTTCCTTTCTCATTTCCTCGTAGAGGAATAAAAGCTATCAAATACAATCCATCCTCAATTAATCAAAAGAAGTATCAGAAAACAACCATGTCTTCGTTTATACTCAAGTTCCATCTGCAAAATTACTTGCACGGGTCAGTTCATTGAACTGAGCATATTAAGCACTTGTCATTAAAATGAGGTGCTTTTAATTAACTGTCTCAATAAAAGAACCATGCTTTTATGAAATGTTAAAATGAACATCATCCAAGAATTAAATACCAATAAGGATGAACAACATAACAACCCAATCATCTAATTACCCTCCCAATCAGACAAGAAAGGATTACTGCCCTTTTTCCCAATAATTACTACAAGAAGTAGTTTCCTTCAAATAGTTCCAGAATTAACATCTGTAAGAACTAAAACACAATTATGCATACTGTTGTCCCAATATAAATGCTGTAATTTCCATTCCCTTACAATAGTTGTAATTTCAAAAGATAGAATTTAACTGAAAATTCAAACCGAACTACTTTCCTTTCCTTTCATACAACTCATCTGATTTCAAACAATCAAATGCTGAAGAGAAAAGTAAACAACAATTAAATGCAGATGCCTAAACCAAAGCAGTACAAAATTCATTCCATAACAATTATAGATTTCCAACTGTATGAGAGAAGAAATGAACATTAATTCAAATTATCCATCCACACTCTCTTTCCTTTCCTCATAAGCTGTACTGAGAATTTAATCCAGACGTGATACCAATCAATGATAACAGTTCAAAGTGAAATAAATAAAATCAATAATTGAATACAAGGAAGAAGGATCATATTACCTCTTCTCACTGTCTAACCAAATATCCGCTATTTATAATAGACACAACCCAATAGTATGATTCATTATGATTATTATATTTCACTCAACGGACTTTCTTGTCCAGATATAAACAAGCAAGAATATACAGCTAGTCTATAAACAACGCTTCGTCAAAACAAGCATTTTAGCTAGACCTGAACAAATAAGAATGTACAGCTAGCTACGAAATTATGATTCATATCATAATAGTAAAAAGAGTCATTTTATTTTGAACTTTCAAAGTAAGAATTCCACTTCGGTTCAGTTTTAACGAAACAACAAGAGTTCAGGCTGTGAATTGAGTATATTTATATATATAAAACATACGTATTTATTAAAAACAGTCATACCCAGCTTAGTCTGAAATGGGTAAAAGTTCAGCAAACATATTATCATCATTTCACTGTAATGAGTAAGAAAACCCCTTTTTTTTTTACAAGAACAAGAATCCATTCAAGTTCAATTCATAAACCTCATATTTTCTCCAAAAGAAGGAAGGGAAACCAGTCACGGTCTTTATTTCAAAAAAAATATTAAAACGTTTTGACCAGCAAAGGAAAAAACGATGAAATGAATCCCTGTCCTAGGCAAAATCGTATTCAATGCAATGAAAGCAATTAGGAGAAATTAATTCACACAACAGTTCATCCACATTATCCCGAACTTTCTTTTCCCAATCTTTTCCTCGTACTGAACTCAGAAGACAATACTCACATCAATATTACAAGCAATGACTCAAACCCATATAGGGTAATCGAAGCAGGTGCTAAACCCAATCAAAACAAACTCATACATCAAGCACAACCTCCTTTGTTTCATTCGTTTGCAAAGAAATACTAAGCCGTGCTCATTTTCATAAAGACAGTTCAAACCAGAAGATCAAACCGAATCCCTATATTCTTCCATTTTTACAAGAGAACACAGAGCTCATAAAATAATGCACGCATAGCTAATACTTTCAACAACTCAACTCATATTGAGCAAGGAAACGATTACCCAACAATTCCAATCAACTCACCCATCAAGAGCAGATTTATTTCATTTACCCCTTTCGTAAAAGAAATTGCCCAAGTCGTACTCAGCAAAGGAAAAATGACTCAGTCCAAAGATCATTTCATTCTAAACAACAACATCATTTAACTAAATCATCCCTCATAAGAGCAGGGTTGTTTTAATGAGACGTTTAAGCAAAAGCAAACGGTTTAAGGAGAAGGGCTTAACATGCCTGTATTTTTTTGTGGTTTGAAGAAAACCACGTCCACAGGAGCTGTTTCTCTCCACGATGTCCTTAGCCAGGCTTTCCAAACAGTTCACTAACTTCCACAGGCTCAAAAATAGCCTTTACTTCTCCAAAGAACAAACAATAACCAAAAATACAACAGATTCGACAAAACCAAGGAAGAACAAAATGCAGAGCAACTAAAATCCAAATGAACACAATAACAACCAATTTTTCCTCAATCCTCTTTCCAAGGCAAGCTGGTCGCTAAGACCAATGTCATTGAATGCATTGAATGCATTGCCTTTTTCCTCATTCCTCATGCCACCACCGACTCAGGTTGGCAAATTTCCTTTTTCAAATTTTGCTTGCAATCATAGTTTAGCTTCATAGCTAGTTGGATGCCTCCAACTTTTCCATGCTCCCGCCAAACTTGGCGCTGCAACATGTAAGGACTTCATTTACTGTCCCATTAAATTTCTAACCTTCCCTCCTTATCCGTTTCCATCCACATGGGTCCATAAGTCCCCTTCCATAGGTTAGTAATAGTTTAGGATTTAATAGTCCATAGCTAGGTTATTCACCAAATTTCATAAGTTAGTAGAATTTGCATCTATTTTCATTCTTATGAAATTTAAAATCCATATAGGGTAGTAGTTAGGGTATAGGATAAAACTTAGTGGTAGGTTAGGGTTTAATCCCATAGTATTTATTTAATAGTTTCCAATCAAGTCTTTCTGACTGGCATTCGTATTCAACACAATGCAGGACATTTCGTCCTATGTTCCACATACCTGTGTCACTCGCATCCGACCCTTATTGACTTACGTTGTCTAGCGTTACAAGGGTATGTGGTTCGAGAATCGAACCTTTTTCATTGGCATCTATGTACCGGATATTCATACTTGAAATCAGGTGCTGCAACATTTATATCAACCTTCAGTCTGGTTTCAGACTTCATTCAGGTTTAGAAGTAAATCGACAAGTGATCACAAGAAGGCCACAACATACCTTGGATCAATGGAATTGATTCAAGGTGTGATGTCAATCAGTGAAAAGAGTTCATCAAGCATACGACAAGTCTCTTGTCTCATTTAGCAACATACAAGCAATAATAACCTCTGTCCCAAGTAAACAAATTACAGCAACAAGGGTCCATATTAGCAACACATTCCTCTTAAGATCAAAAGATATATCTTAACATATTTATCTTCATTTCTGCAGTTACAACATCATGAAAAGTGATTACCATGATAGCTTACAAAAATCAAGGCGTTACATTTTTGCTTTAAAAAATATGTGAGTAAACATCAATTTCTTTCCCATCTTTGGGTCTCCTCTACGACTTGATATACCATCTTTTTCAACATGTGCAATATGTGTAATCACATTATCATCTTGCATCACTCTGAGCATTTAGGCACTCAAAATCCTTATGCTTTATTTATCAATTCCTATAACATGTCTAAATAAATCCGTGACCTATTTCACATGTAAAAAATTCTCTTCCCTTGTATATATTTCATCCTGTAGGTGTTCCTTCTTGATGTGGCATTGAGTTGGCCTCATCTTCATGATGTGTAGATTTTCCCTTACCACCACTACAGACTTACATGACCTTTTTGTTTCCTCAAGCAATGTTTTGTTGTGTATGTATCATATTTTCCTTTTACTTTAGTGTGTATTGATAGGTATACTATATTGACCATACTTGGATCATTCCAAATTCATCTTGTATTGCAATCTGTAATATATTCATATATTGAGATATCTTATCTATATCTTCTACATGAACTGCTTGTATGGTGAATTGATAAAAAATCTGTAGTGTACTCTATCACATTGAGCTCTCTTTACCATAGGTTTTACAACTTCTTGAGAAATATAATTCAATATTCTACAGAAAATATTTTTTCTTTGAACTTGGCTACCAAATTTCTGGGGGCATGTCTTGATCTTCATCTTTCCTCTTTGTACTCTTTCTAATTGGATATGCTTCCACAAAATAGATGCATAACCCATCAACTTTTAGGAAAATTTGAATCTCATAGGATCATCCATGTCATTATACTCACAATACTTCTCAAGTTCTATTATCCAATCAATGAGCTCCTTTGGTTTCAAATTATAGAATAACTTAGGGTGTTTAATCTTGGGTTACTCCCCATCCCACCAATTACACATAAAATATTTTCTTCGTGTCCCTCATTTTGTGCATCTTATTATTATGCATTTGCATATTTTTCTATATATTGTGCAGGTTCAACTTCATTGTTACTATGATCCTCTACTAGAACACATTAATATTATGTGGCTTCTATAGCCTCAAGCTGAGCTTGCATAGTTCTCATCAGTTTAGACAAGTCCTCAAGTCTTGTGTATTAGTCTACATGGCCTCTTACAAGGTTACTTTTATGTGTTATTTTATTTCCTCAAAAATGTGAGATATTATGACCTTTACAACCTTCACACCTGATGTTGGGGCATCATCATCAAGGTTAGGATAGGCTTATATTCATCACATTTTGGTTTTATTAGGTCTATAAGGGTGTCTTTGAGTCATTTTTTGTGTCCTTGGAGCTTTAGAAGTTCAAAAACTTGAAATAGATGGTTTACCTCCATTTTTGACAATTTGAAAATTTGAACTTGTAGGACCAATTTTGGCTGGTTTATCTTATGAATTTATTCTAATAAGTCATGTTGGGAGGTTTAAAGTGTTTATTTGAGTTTTTTGGGTCAATTAGAATCTCCTTATGTTGTGTTAAATCCTAGAGTAATCCTAGTTGCCATTGTGCACCACAACTCCCTTGTATTGGTTTAACTCTTAGTTCTTGAAATTAGTTATGAAGGACAATCGAGCCCAAAGGGAGATATATATTTATTTGTAACTACTTTGTATTCATTGATAAATCAATTAAAACTTGCATTGGAGCTCCAAAGCCTATAACAGAGAAGAAGTTATTTTTTCTTCATAAACTGTAGACTTTGATTCAAGATTTCTAAACCATTTCATGATTATCATCAATCATATAAGTAGTGAATCTGGTGAGTTCAGTCATTATTAAAATTTTTATAGTGATATCATTGAGAATCTTCACTTGCGGTTGATTGTGAATGAATGACAGAGGCTAAGAAACTTAGCACAAGGTGTTCTAACATGCTCAAGACAGGTTTGGTTGTAGAATCTTTAGTCATGGATTGAAGAGTAGAAATTTACAGTGGGAAAGGGTATTGGAGAATAAATTCACCATTAGTTCACCTTCAGGGATCCAAATAAGAGAGTAGTGTAGGATTCATTTCAAACAAGTCCCTCACTGTGCACTAAACCCTAATTTTTTGAGGCAGAGAAAACATTTTAATGTATGAATTTGTGGAATCATGGAACTGGTACGTTTTTGAGCTTTTAGACACATCCACAGACTGCTTTGACGTAATTTGAGCCTTTGAAATCAAAGATTATTTTTTTTGTGGAAAGATTCATCCTGTCGAGATTGTGTCTAGGAAACCTTAGGGTTTAAAATCACTTTGTTATTTGAGGGACTTATGAAGCTTTTAAAAGGCCCACAACTTAAATAATTCATCTTCATGATCAATATTTTGACAGTCCTTTAGAAATTTTCTATTATCTTGTGACTGTAAAGAGAATTTGTTGACATTCAATGTAGAAACCTGTAGCGTGCACACAAAGATCTAAATCAAGGATTGAAAAAAGAAAGAAGTGTAAAATCCTCTAAAGGAAAGATCCCTGAAACTTTGTGAGCTAAATGTTGGGAAAATTAGGTCCTTAAAAAGATGGATGGGTTGTCAAAGAGACCAAGGAGTCAGAAGTTACATTGAACTTTTCTCTAGGATAGGCCTAGTAAGAAGAGATAAGCTTGAGCAAGAAGTTACAAAGGAAATGATAGTTGTCTAAAGAGTTAAGATAAACAAATTCACCCACACCAGTAACTCAATAAAGGGTGCTTAAAACATACTACAGATTTTGTGGGTTCTTGTACATTATTCAATCCTATACCTATCCAAGAAAAAAGTTCTCAAGAAGCCCAAGTTGGCAATTTTTCAAACAGAGGTTAAGGTGATCAATTTTTTTGTTTCCAAGGCTCTGGAAGACTGAGACAGGCTAGATGGAGAATAAGAAGCATGAAAGTAGCATAGAGTGATTTAATTTAAGCCTATAAGATAGTTTTGCAAGTTTTTATTATTTTCTAGTGTTACAAACAAGGTGCACAAAACAAGATTTGGACTAAATTGAAAGTGATTCTCTAATACAACTTGTGAACAATGTGATGATCCTAGATGTGATTACATCAACACCTTCTTCCCAACAATATTCTTACTAGAAGATTTCGGCCATGATTTTCTTCCAACATTCATAAATGTGGAAAATTACCAACACTTGTATAATCCTCACACCTTCTAACCAAAAATTACTTTTCAAAAGATGTACAGAAAAATTCTACCTACAATATCAATATGTAGAACACTAACATTATGTTTCATGCTTTAACTCACAAGGATAGAAAACCATCCTCTGATACAAAAATGATGAAGATGCGGTTAGGGAGCCCATTAAAAAGCAACCTTAGACCATGCATCCCTTAGAGATATGTGTGGAAATATACAAGCAATTATAAGAACACATAATATAATTAAGAAACAAACACAACATCAAATATATTGAATTAAATCAAAGGAGAAACATGCACATATATAATGACTGCTAACGATGCAGCCTCAACAACACAATAATAAAATAGTAGCAGACCAATTTCTGCACTCAGACCAAATATCAAACTTGTGATCTCAACTCTTTATTGTCAAAAACTACCTTCCTAAGACAATTGGGATTTGTTTATATAGGCATACAAGCCACTCCAAATGATACATTAAACTTAGCAACTAAACTCCTTAAATTATGAAACATTACAAAAAAGGTCCAAAGGCATCACAAGACTCAAAGCATGAACATTCATCTGTACTAAAACCTTAGCAATGTTGGTTTAGATATGTAGTTGTTTACATCTTCACATAGTTTTTGGTGGCTTCATCTAGTACTTTGTAGATTTCAAACAAACATGTACTATTTTATGTCTTCAATTAGTCTTTTGTGGATTTCAACAGGATCATAGTGTTTTATGGCTTCTCTTAGCACTTCATGATTTTAATAGACATTCATGGCTTTTTTAGACTTGTATGGCCTTGATTAATCAAATATAGAATTTATAGATGCCTAAATTTGATTGCAATGTAGCAGTAAATGAATAAACAATTAAGTACAAAATAGACCCAAGAAAATAAGCTATCAAATATTGAAACCCTAGTTGTAAAAGAGAGATAAAGAGACTTAGTTGATTCGCAAATAATATTGGATTGTGTTGAAGTGACAAACTGATGAACAAAGAGGGAAAATGGTCACACCGAGCCTCAGAAAATTACAGAAGCATCACAGTATGTTGGACTAGGTTGCCTATACAGTGTCCAAGTTGTGTATTAAATCTCATTATCAGACATCTCCGATTTTTATGGAGTGTTTATAAGCGGTCTTGTATGGATTAAAGGTTATATTCTTCAAGGAACCTCACTTGCATTTTGGAAGTGGATTGTCTTTGTCCTAGCAGTGAAATAAACACATGTTTGTAGAAGGTAACAATGTAAAGGTGAAGGAGAAAGGATGGACAAGACTTAGAATGATGACACAACCCTCTAGGAAGAAGGTCAAGCCTTGAAAATGAATTCCATTGATCATTTACAAACATAGGAGGGTTTAAGAGTTATAAACCCTGGTCACACAGTTTAGGCATAAAGAAACATAGTTAAATATTTCTTATTGATAACTCTTGGAGTATACTATCATGTTAAACACGTGAAGGATACCAATGAGCACCTACAACAAAAATTTGAAGGTTCCAAAACAAACATGTGGCATTTGGTGAAACAACTTATGTTCTCAAGATATCATAGTCACGGAACTACGGCTTGGTCATTGGAAGCTTGAAATAAGGATTTCTAAGCCCAAAACCTCTATAAATAATGAAGTTAATCTGCTCTAACTAATGAAGAAGGAATCTCAAGTTTCATTGGTGAAATCTAAATATTTTCATGACAATCTATGATAGAGTAGAAGGAAACAGTGAAAGACCTAAAGAAGTGAGTTGTCTTCCAAAGGAAGTCACATCTAGACTTAGAATTTGACTTTAATGTTTTGTATGCTTCAAGAAAACCTTAATGGGTGCTTGAAAATATGAATATTTGGTTTGGATCATTCCTTTGTGTGAAGATATGGGAAAAGTTTG
The DNA here is from genome assembly GCA_018340775.1 of Taxus wallichiana var. yunnanensis. NCBI lineage: Eukaryota > Viridiplantae > Streptophyta > Pinopsida > Cupressales > Taxaceae > Taxus > Taxus wallichiana. Next base: position 176,570,735 of record CM031236.1, read on the forward strand.
ACTTTCTCATACCTAATTGGGAGCTAGGAAGCCACAAGGAAAGAATATAGATTGCAAGAGAGGTATAAGGAGTAAGGTGATGAAATTTGGGGTGCATGTTGAGAGTGATGGGGAGTGTAGGATGTATATGAAAGCCTTTGTGGGTAGTCATAGGTGTCTAGATGCATGATTGAACAAGACAACCTTGTCTTAAGAGCTTAGTAAGCAGTTTTGAATAAAGGGATGAAAGTGGGCATTTTGATTGCCATGAGTGCATTTCATGATGTATTAACATGTATTTTGAGTGTTATAATAGGGGAGAGGACTTAAGAATAAAAGAGGATGTGGAAAATACAAAATTGCACCCTTTAGGAACCTAGTTAGTAAGTAAGAGTTGAGCAAGAAATTAGAAAATGAAAGTATAGAAGACCACAAGTTAAAAATGGTGAAATGATGGGAAAATGGGTAGTGAATTGAAGGATAAGTAGGGTCAATAGATGTGTTGTAATGAATGAATCCTTTCTTGGAGAAAATTTGACAGTGTTATAAAACTTTTAGCCTTTGTGGGCTTGCATATGATCCTCTAAAGCAAAGTTATGGTGAAGGGTGGTTGCAGGATCTGATTAAACTTGTTAAATGGATTGAGTTAGTGAATAACTTTGCATCACCTTGGGAGGAGGAGGATAGTTTGTGGCAAACATGATCTTGAAATGTAACATATATTTTGTAGGAAGAGACTTGCAAAAGAATCAAGAAGGATCCATTTGGAGGAGGGGGTTAGACATTGGGAGAGTTTCAACTCACCATAGTGCACATGATAGCATAAAGGAGTCACATCGAAGTGATGAAGGACAAAAAGAGATGTCAAAATAAGCACCAAATCTAGGATAAGGCTCAAAAGATGAAAGATCCAAGACTATTAGTATTAATAGTTTGAATGGTGGTTTTACCACTCACTCAGTATGCTTAAGGTGGACCTCAAGTTTAAGTACCTTGTGTGTTTAATGTAGGAGAATCCAAGTTCAAGGAAATCATGTAAAAAAAATTAGAATTAGTAGGAAGCATGGTAAAACTAGAGGGAGATTCTTTGAAAGTGTGCAAGCACTTTGTGCAATAAAAATCAGCAAGAGCATAGTACATGTGGAATTCATAGTAGGAGTGGGCACATAGTAGTATATGGTAGGCTTACAAAATGTTTGGTAGAGTAGAGTAGGTGTGGAAGAATAATGTGCAACAGTGCACATAGGATTTTGGGAGTGCAATGGATTTTGAATTAGTCTAGTTGACTGGAGATGCGTAAATATTACAGGAAGAGTTATGTACAATGGCAATAAGTGCATGGAAAGAAAAAAAGCATGAACGAGGATTATGCAATGGATTGGATTATGAAGGATACATGTGAATATGTTGATGAAGGTCTAGATGCATAGAAACAATCCATGACAAAATGTGAATGTGCACCTCAAATCTTAGAGTTTGTGAAATAACTGCAAAGGAGAACAAGTCATGAATGTGCGGTAGATTTGGTGGTTAGCTGAAAATGAAAAAAGATGTCAGGAGTTGTCTTTTCAGAGATGCTGGTAGGGACTCAATGGTCAAAAAATCCTAACAAACAGGTTGATGTGGTACAACAGGGATGTCTAGATGATGATGAGGTAGCATAGAACATTTGATAAGCTCAAATTTAACTTTGAGTTTGAGCAGGAAAATCTAGGAGTATCTAGAAGAACCATCCCGCCCAAATTGGATTCAATGAGGAGAGAGAAGTGGGAAAACACAGATATAAAATGAAAATTTCACCATTTTAAAGATATTTGGCCCGAAGCTAAGGATTGGATAAAAAAGAGAAATAGCCAAGGTTTTTGAAGGTGCATGTAAAGTAAAAGAAAACCAATCTAGATTAGGTACATAAGAGAACACCAAGAGTCTATGTTATATCTCCACGAGAGAGTTTGTAAGCTCCACAAAGAGAAATTGCATGTAGATTTCATTAAGGCTTTTGAGATTAATAGAATTATGTAATTTATTGTGCAGCCCATTGTATGATTTTGTAGTAGGACCAAGTGACACCCTATGCCAGCATATTCTATATAATCGAAGGAGATTTAAAAACTAACAGTGTAACAAAAGTGGTTTGATGAACTTGTACATCCTTAATCTATTTCATTTTTTTATTAATATAAGAGATATCTATCAACATAAGTTAAAAACAAACACAATTTAGACAATTATTATAGTGGATATATATTAAAATGATTTTCCTAACGTAAGTTTACATATTAACAAAGTTTACGTAAGTTTACCAATTCATGAGATGACATCTACTACTTGTTATTAAATGATCATGTCTAGTGCACATTTTTATATCACCATGTTTATTTTATATGTTATATATAGTTCACATCTTGTATGCTTTGGTTATACACTTGTTACAACTAACACTTTCTCTGTTGAGTTAAGTTGTCCTTTCCAACTTCAAACATATCAAAACGGGGGCATATTGTGGGATATTATAGTAGTTCACATATATCATAGCTATAGTGTTATAAGGTAGTGTTATCATGCAAAATTGAAAATTTTGGCCACGACAACTAAGCCCCCACTTGAAAATTTCCCCTCCCAGTCACTATAAACCGTTCCTCTAGCCAACATATCCTCAATTTTACCCTCATTCTGGCTCAAAGGAATTTTCTAACAATATTTTCAATTATTTTTAATGTGTATGGATGTATGCCTAAGGTAATTTAATAATTCATTGAGATTCAGGGAGAAACTACTATCTTTAAAGGCCTAGAAAGGGCCATTTTGCAACTGGTGAACACCCTCCGGAAGTTGACATGGAATACTTAAACCATATGGAATTTTTGAAAGAGATAAATGAAGTTATCTAAGGCATTTTATGGAAAATATATGAAGATAATTGATGTTAGGAATAAGTTAAGTGAAATCGGGTTATTTTGGGCACAAGGAATGAAGGCTCTAACAGAGAAAGTCAACTTGTTCGAGAAGATTTTGGGAATTAGAGAGGAGTTGTAAGATCATACAATAATCAATGGAAATCTCTTGGAATCATCCACATGATGGAAACATAAATTTTTGCCTAAGTCTTCAATATTTTATGTGATAGCTCAAGTCATTATTGTTGCTCCTTTGTGCTAAAACGGTGAATGGTGCCAAAATAAAAATTTCAGGAATAATTATCTCTTGATAATGGTGGGATGATCTCAACAAGTTATTTTGATTCAAAATCATATAAGGTTTGACCCCAAAACACCCTTTTATTCTCCTAAGGCGAAAAAACACTCCCAGTGTCCTAAAATGCACTTGGTGGGTGACATCAACATTTCAAAATGGCTTGGTCTCTCTTTTAACCATTTTTCCCCCTTTGATTGTCCCTGAGGTTCAAAAGGAATAAGGGTCATACAAAAGTGTGATCCCTTATGGATTTTATGTTTTTGTAACTTAAAACTTGTGACTTGAGTAGTTAGGTGAGAACAATGCAAAAATAGACCACTTTCTCATGACGAAGACCCATTGGTCACACTTTTTAACCCTTTCTGTCCTATTTTCTTGTCCCGAAGGTGCAAGGGGGACACAAGAGTGTAACCCCCCATCTCAGCTAGCCCCTAGACATATGCAAAACCCAATTTTAGCTCTCGTGTGCTAATTTCTAGCCCCATACATCTCACTCACATGAAACCACAAGGTGACACTTGTCTAGATCTAGTGCAAGTCACAATTTGGTGTCCCTCTTTCCCCCTTTTTCCCTCTTTTCCCTATTTTTTAGGTTGTAACTCTACTTCAACTCTCATTCAACCACGACTAAGTCTGTTTGAGTTAAACTTGAGTTAAGGTGTGTAAGTGAGAACAAAAGGCTTCATATTCAAACACTTAGCCATTTGTATGTTTTAAAGCTTCATTTTTGCTCCAAAATCTCACTTTCCTTACTATTATGCTACTTAAAATATGTTAGAGGCCTCATATGCTAAAAATGGAAAGTTGTTCATATCTCCCAAACCCCTTGTCCGATCCCCATGAATGGTTAACAACAGCTCATTCTCAAAAATGTCTTTCAAATGAATCTAACCTTGCATCCAACGATGGTTTAAATTATTTTTAATAGCCAAAAAAAATTCCCAAAATAAAAACTCATTTTTCAAATCTACGAAGTTCTAGCAATTGAAATCCTCCAAAAAGTGGAGCAAAGCATCCTCATGAGATAACAAAACTTTTGAGACCACTTTCATTCCATTTCGACACTGGGAAGACCCACTTCTAAAAATAATAATCCTTCATAAGACTCACTATCTATAAATAGTAAGTGTTGTAAACAGTTTATTCTCAGAAGTGCCATTTCCCCTTACACGCCAGGAAAAATCAAAAGTGCCAAATTAAGCAATTGGTAACTAAAAATGGACTTCTAAAAATAAGGCTTACTAAAAATAGTAAGTGTCAGGATATTGGCTAATAAAAAAGATGTTGAGCCTCTCATGCTAAAGAAAGAGCATCTATATGTGTTTGAAACAATGTAGAGATTCACAATGACTTGATAAATTCGTGATTTCACACTATGCAATTTCGGTTTAATGAAGGATTATTTCTTCTATTTGGAGGAGAATACCTTTTCCAATGAGTAACAAATGAGAAAGAAGGTTTTTAAGAATCCTAGGGTTGATTCCATTAAAAAAGGAAACATTTCTGTCACAGAGGTGAATTTTGAAGCCAATAAGAGCAAGGTGGCGATCTCCATGTTCTAACTCCAACATTATGTTCAAAAAGGATCATCATATTTCCTTACCAGTGGAAGTCTCAAAAAAATGTTTCTAAACACTCATTCAATGCATTGGAGTGTGTCTGCATCTCACAGAAGGTCAAAGGTAGGAAACTTCATTCATGGATCATTCACTCAAGATCCATCAAAAGCAGGTTCTTTGTCAGCAAGGATCCTTCCTATCTCTATATTTTACTTCTCTCTCTTCTTATATCTCCCCCTCCCTCTTATTTATTCTTTAGGGATGTATTGTTTCACTCTTTCATCTTAATCACTTAAGTGCCTTAAATTTGCATTGTAAAATTTCCTTTTCAAAAATAATAAAAGGGCTTAGTTTCCTTCTTATGGAATTCAAAAAATCACATAGTGGTGAGATTAAAAGTCACATGGGGAGAGGAAGAGACATATTTTAAGCTATAAGTTGGGATGTCTTATCCATTCCAAAGGTTTAGCATTTTTTTATTGTTACTAGTTGTTGGATTTCACTTCTACTACAAGAAATAAGCTACATTCTTCTATCTCCTTTCCTTCCTTATGTTCTTCCATACTCTCTACTTTCCAACTATGTAAGAAACTATGATCTTGTATAACCAAGAAAGAACTTTGTGTCTTTGATTAATGAATTCATAGAACTTTGTGTCTCCATTTTTTTAGTCTTGTTGTTGATTGCATGGTTGAATTCTTCTAATTAAATGTAGGCCTACTTTGATTATTATTGGTGAGAATCTGTTAGTTCATAATCACAAAATTACCCCTCTCTCCCTATTTCTCCTACTCCTCTTTACCTCCCTTCAAATAAAATTCCTCCCTTGTATATTATACAAGCAATTTGCCACAAGTTTAGTGGAGTATTCCTATTTGATCCCTGGCCTAACAGTCACCCCACAATTTTAGTTAGTTTGCATTCAATAATGGGAGCCTGCCCATACCCAAGAAGGATGGGCTTAGCCGTGACCATTGGTGAAAACCAATAATCTGCACCAATGTAAGTCGGTAGGTCACACATGTAAAAACTTTTAGTGTTGAGTGTGATACGTGTAATGTGGGAGACATGTGGCAAAGTAATATGGCCTGAGGCGATTCTGAAAAAAATATCTACTGCATGCAGAGATATCTGAGGTATGATTCCTAATCCACAAAATTTGTACATGGTCCCAAAGTGATCTAACAAAACCGATCAGATGCCCATGCTGAATAGAATGAGAAATAGTGTAGTAGAGGATGTTTGATACAATACACTTTGATGAAATAAAAGATTGCCAAACATAATGCAATTACGTAGATGCAAATTTTCTCAAAGTTGTGCATGCAATGCACCACACATGAATGCGTGTAAATACATACGCAAGTCTCTATATTTGAATCTTAAAACCACATGCAAAGAAAATTTGTGGGATCCTGTTTTGATCCATGGAGATCAAAGCATATTCATCAATTCAATGCATTGAGTTTTCGTGGAGCATAACCCATCCATGCACATTGAATAAACACCATCTAGAATAATCTCCATTGCAATGCCTGAATTGACCATGCAATACAAGACCTATTCGTTTTCACCTTGATTTATTTATCACTCTTCATTGGATAACTGTGGCATATATGTCTTGGGAATTAAATGGAAAAACCGTAATCTCCTACCATTATTTAGCAATTTCAAATCACCCAATGGCAGATCGGAATTCAATATAAAATTGTATTACATTAATCGAGTACTGCTAATAATGCATGTGGAGGGGTGAATTAGACAAAGAGATGCATGTGCGATTGGGTCTAGACATTTGAATGCAAACAAAAGAAAAAAACTTATCTCCCGTTATTCATATGGCTTCAGAAACTCCAAATTTGTGTCCAGATTGTTGCGTGGAGATCGACATCAGAGCAGGGAGATTGGATGCAGACATAGCTTAACAAGAGTGAGGATAATTGCATCTTGCTCACATGTTGCATCAAGGAGGATAACAAAACAAATCCACATATGTAAAATGTTGATCACGATCCACCTAAAAACTTACATCACAATCTGAAAAATGATTGGCCTGGCACTTAAGGATATACAGTAAGTTCTTTACAAAATATTATTTTCATGAGAAGGGGAAATCATGAACAACAATTGCTCTGCTCCGTAAAAAATCTCAAGACTCCATGACGTGCACAAAAATCACTCTGATACCAAATATTGGAACAGTAATATTGTCACACAGGAAATAATATTATGATATTGTATTTGACCTCATTACAATCAATACTAAGGCTAATAAATAGCCATGGAAATAGAAAACCAACCTCCTACAAACCAAGAAGTCACACAACCAAACAACCCGTTAATATCATTACGGGTATAACAAAATTATATTTTTGAAACAATATAACAAACCTATATTATAATGTGAAGCACTAATCAAGATATTCCTAACAAGTCTTCAGTATAGGAAGAGTCTAATTATAATGGTGTGTGAATCTAGAGGTAAAGTTATTAAATTGATTGTAAATAGTAGAAGCATTGATAACTTAGTTGTGTAAGAGATGGTTGATAAATTGGGTTAAAGAGAATGGGGCATCTAAATCCCTAGAATATTTTATGGTTGTAGAAGGGACACCATCTTTGGGTGATGAAGAAATGCCTCATTAAATTCCATATATGAAGATATGATGATAAAGTATTGTGTGACATCATGCCCATGGATGCATGCATGCTTCTTGGAATGCCTTGGTTGCTTAAACAGAAGGCGCAACATGGTGGACACACAAACACATACAATGTGGAGAAGTATGGAAAGAATTATATTCTAAACCCATTTTGGGAAAAAAGTAAAGTAACGAGTCTAAAAGTGTTATTTCTCTCAGGGAAGTAGTTCTTGATTGAGGTGAAGAAAAATAATGAATGTTTTGTGCTTATAATGTAGATTGTGCAAAGGGAAGGTGTGGTGAAAGTGACTAAGATTGAAGGAATGAAACTAAAGGAGGGGAAATAGATGTTGGGTGAGTTTGCATAGATGAAAGTATATTACAAACAATGCACATATGAGAAAAGGAGAGAAGTTGAATATCATATTGGGGGTCCATGGTCTTAGCATATTATAAGAATGAAATATTTTATAAGGGAACATACACTAATATTAATTGGAAGAAGATAGGTCTATGAAGAATCATAAGAAAGTTTGTACAAAACATTGATGAGATTGATTTTCCTGTAGGCATTGATATCTCTAATATCTTTAATGCATGGGATCTATATCCATACCTTTAAGGTCATGAAATATTTAAAGATTCAAAATCATAATATTGAGGATTAGGCTATAAGGATCATATGCTGGATAAAGTGTGTGATTAAGCAAAAAAATTGATTGACACCACGATCAAGAAGACATGCGCAAAAGATTATAAAGATTATTTGGTTAAGTGGAAAGGTAAGAACATTGAAAATGCAACTTGGCTAAGTTAGATGGATGTCATGGAACATGGAATTCTAAATCCTTAAGTAAGATCTCAAGTCCTCAAAATTATGGGAGAAGTATAATGTAGGATTATGTGGGTTCACAGGAAATCGTGTATCAACTAAATACAATTAAACAATTGAAGTCAATTAAGTTTGCATTTTGTTGCAAATTTTGCATTATTGCACAATAAACAAATGTGTTATTGATGAATCTTGGAGTATTGGGTTACATTTTTTTGAGTGTGAAAATCCATGGTGTAGTATTTGCATAAGTGTGCAATTTTTCTACGCAATGTCTAGTTTGTTGCACAATTGTTTCAATACATAACATTGTCTGTGCAATCATGTTCAAGTTCCACAAAGTCTGTAAAGCGTATTTTCAAGCATACGTTGGTTGCCCCAAGCTACAGAACACTTGAACCTATTTTGAAACTATGAATCATTCATATTTGAATGTTTTAAGGTGCAAGTTTTGGAAAGGCTAGCTGGTTGTATTTTGGGTCTTTAGTGGGTTCTTTTGAATTTATGTTTTAATTTCCTTAATTTTTGGAGTCTTAATGTGTGCAATCAAATGGCTATATAAATGAATATCGATTGCCTTAGAAAGGGATTTTTTTGGAACTTAGTTGAATCTCAGTGTTTACTTTCAAGAGCATAGTTTGGAGATGAGCTTAATGATTTGCATACTTAGATCGGTCAATAGGATTATGATTTTTCATTATGCATAGGAGATTATATTATGTATGAATAATTTTTGGAAATCAATCTATGTAAGTTATTTATCTAAAAATATAAAGTGAAATTTTATTTCTATTCAGTGTTTAAATATTTGTTCATTTGATTTATTGCATGTGTAAGACTTCAATCTCGTTTGGTTTGGTTTTCCAAGCATATTATGAGGATTGTGTAGTGTAAGGTTATTATTCAAAGGGCTCGATGACCCTATCTATATTGCCCAAAAACTATCAACTCTTTGGTGTTCAAGTAGTGGATTCATATCACTAGTGCAGATATATTGAGTTTTTCACAAGTGTTCACTCCCATTCTGCACAACCATGTCTAAGTGTGGATTATCCCACCTTATAGTATTTTGAAGCTCATCAATTATTTGGAGAAATTCTTGCTTCAAAAATTTCATCATCACTTCATGTGAGTAAGAGATTTTCTTCATCCACTCCACCTATTTGGCATTACAAGGGGTGTGTTTTTATCATTCCTCCTTTAGTTGTTAAATGTATCATTCTCACGTATCTTTGGGGAACATTTTACCATATATTTTTGGCAATTCTTCAGTGGTGGATCAACCCACAAAGTGCATGCTTCTATAGGAATGGATTATCCCATATAATGTGCATATCATTAGTGATGGATCAAACTATTATGTTTAGCATATTTTGCACTATTCACTTTGTGTTATACTACTATATTGGACATCTTTATGATATATATCATAAACTTCATGCATTTTTACTAAAAAATATTGCATTCAATTTACATGGGTAACTCATCGGGCCTAGTTGTTAGGACCCAGTTTTGAGGTTTAGCATAATATTTTGTACACACTCCCTAAGTTGCACTTAAGGGGGGTGTTGATGTAATTACCTAATAACACATTAGTAGTTAAGTTTACTTAGGCAGTTGATAATATTTCCTAGGTTTCTTATTTTCTATTTTATACAATAAAGGATATTTGGAATGTGCAACTTGCTCTTCTAGAAATTCCAAGTTGTACACCAACCTCGTATGTGTCATTTGACACACGTGGGTGTGTTAAGGTCAATATTAGTGGGAAATGGTTGGGGAAGATGTTAATTTTTGTATTCATGTGCAATTTTTTCAATGGTCTAATCTTCCACTAACCTTTTGTGATCTAACGGTCACAATTTCACCTTCATTTATTTTCTTACTTATTTAAATGCCTCTCCCAACCCCTTCCAAATGTGGGGGAAATCCATGAGAGCTAACAATGTGATATTCGTGGGTATTTATATTAAAAAACTTTTTTGGATAGTTTATATGAGAAGCAATGTTATTTTGTCAAAAAAAAGTGTAGATACTTGTGTGTGTGGTTGTATGCAGGAGCTAGAACTTGAAGTTTTACAGGAATTCTTGAAAACTATTATGCTATCAAATTGTACATCCCTCTCACATAAGCCAATCCTATACATAGTTTCTCTCTGTTTAAGCTATTGAATTTTGATATCTTCTTGAAAAAAATTAGAAAACTGGAAAAAGAAACTTACTTAGCATTTCCAAAATTGATCAATTAGAGGACAAAATAAGATTTGCTATCATGTTATATATATTTGAAATATGATTATTTTCCAAATTTTTCATTTCCAAACCACATTTTCTTTTATCATTCCCTTCTACCTTTTTTAATGGTTGGAGATTTTAAAGAGAGCGTGTGGATATTTGTTTGGTATTTTAATGAACTAGGCCTTGTTTAACTAGGAAATACTAATATGGGTTTACACAATCATAAATGTCCCATAAAACTTTGATATGATATAAATAGCATTACTATAAAATGTAGAAGAAAAAACACCTTTTTAGCAAATATTTTAATTAGAATATATAAAAATTATTTTCTTGCAAGAAATGTAAATGCAAACATAATTATAATTTTTTTTAAGAGATACACAAAAGGAAAAATTGTAACAAATTGTGATTATTTCCTTCATTAATTACTTGATGTCAAAAAACATGATTCATGTACAATAAAAATTGAACCTCTTAACAAGGACAATGATGATGATAATAATATTGGTGATACACTAATTAATTTACTTACATGCCTAGTTTGGGCCTATTCGTTGCAATATAAAATAATACAAATTGATAATACTAAAGGGAAGAATCCACTTGGAATTTTCCAAGAAAAAATTGTAGATGAAAGAACTTTCCCACACTCTTCTTTGGCAAGGCTCATGAAAAAAACACTATAGAAAATAATATTGTATAAGAAAATTTCCCAAGAACTGTCTGGGTTTACCCTAGTGGTGGGGATTGTGGGTTATATGTGGGAGGTCTCGAGGTCAATTCCCTAGGTTGGCCACCTCTATAGCTTATCGTTACTTGACTACGCAGTTGTCGGGCATGTCAACTTCTTCGGTGGCAGAGGTGGCTCGGACATAGTGCCAAGTAATCTTGGTGTTCAATGTGATGGAGGTCAGGGGCAGGCATGAATCATGTGTTCAATGTGACGAGGCATGTCCTAACATCGCGCCATAAGAGGTAAACATAACCACTTTTAATCTAACGGGTAGTGGTGTAATGATTCTTGGTTCTCCTATTAATTTTGGATTTTCAAGGTTTAATTCTCATCTTCGTGTTAAGGCAACCTACTACCGACGGTTTACGATACCCTAGTGATGGGGCACCATGATAATGTGGTTTAATCCGTGGGCTAGCCAAGAGCTTAAAATTCCATCCTTAAATGGTTCTACAGCTGGTGAGGTCTGGTGATGCCACAAAGGGCTAGGGCCCTCTCCCTTGGTAACCTCAGCAAAAAGAAAGAAAATTTCCCAGTGGGAATTATTTCATTTTGATCATATACTTACTATATTGAAAATTTGTTTCTAAAAGCTATCAAGATCATTGTTGAGAAATTTTATAGATACATTTGGGTTCAAATCAAAACAGGTAACCACAAGGAAGATTTTTTCTCTAAAGATGTTAAATATAAACCAAACCTATAAAATATGCTTAGATTTGATATTGGGTATATTTATTTTAATATGAATCTTACTTGACTATCTACAATAAAATATGAAAATTGTGTTTGTTATGGTACACTAGTTGGGCCCGTCAACATAATTTGGTATTTTTTCAAGTGCCAAGCATTATTAGTAACCCCTTCTACTTACATTAGTAAAATTATTTCAAGTTCATCATTAATTGCAGAGTGTTGCAAGAGCATTCGGGTTCACTTACAATTTACATAAAAAAACAATTTAGATCGCATATAAGATAAATCTAGGAATGTGCAATTTTTTTATTACACATAGGTTTTGTTTGTAAACTTTTTACCAATATATATTTTGTGCAAGTATTGTTGTAAATTTTGTGTTAGTATTAACATCTTAAGCATACTTATGTGTCTTCATATTTAACCAATTTCCAACCTTATCAAAGTAAGTGTTATTAGTGTTAACTAGTAAATTTTCATGCAACTCGTGTATAAATGTATTTTGTACAATATTAGATTTAACCATAGGTGAAAAAGGAAGAGACACACATGCAATATGACCATACAAAGAATAATATTCATCATATAAACTATCGCTATCCTCATTCATATCTATATAGTTTTGTAAATCATTCTCATTCTCACTAGCTCATGAGTATTGCAATGAATCATCCATAATAAACAAGTTAGGGATTTTAAAAGATTAAAAAAATATGAATTAAAAATGTTGGCATGTAAAGGCACTCATGTGGCTCAACTAATTATACCAATGTAAAACCATAATAGGAAAAAATGAAATCCTAGGTTGGGTGTAAAAATGTAAAGTGGGTTCATCAACAGGTAATATGAAAACTTAGGTTTTAGACCTAATCTCGCATATAATGGAATGAGTAATTTCAAATCAATAAAGGGAAACCTTAATGATATCAAAATTTCCATAAATATTGAATATCAAATATAACACACACCAATTTTTGATAAAGTATGATTAAGGTTATAGAGAGGAACCAAAATACACGGATATAAGGTATGACAAAGTGTTGAAATATTGTGCAGGGGTAGATAATATTTTCTTTAATATGCTCATGTAATTGGAGGACTTGGAAATGTGTGATGGTTATGTTAAATGGATGTTTAGACAATATCATGGTTGAACTTGTCATAGGCATTATGAACTTCTCCTCTGGGGATTTTCACTTGTTTAGAATTTTTATGCAAGTTTGCATGTGTCTACACTTTTTCTTTCTAGATCTAGAACTTTATAGATATTTTTTTAGATATGTCATAGATTTTATTTTCTTCAAAACCCTAATTTTCATGCCTTGACCTAAACAAGGGGTTATATATTTGAGTAGAACTGACCCTAACCACCCCAATGACTGAGCATTTCTTAGATAACACTACTCCGAAGAAGCTTTAAATTAATGTAGCTCTCCTATCTATATGGTGTGTGGGAACATGTGAATAAAGTACACAAATATACATGACATTACCTAGCTCTCAATAACACAAGCATGAAATTGTACTTCAAATTTTTATAGTAGATAATTCATTCCTTTAGAAATGATGTGTATAACGAACTTGCTAATGGTTTTGATTCTTAGTTTTCCCCCTTTATAATGCACTTATGTGTTTTTCTTACATATCCGCTAACCTTGACTTAAGATATTAGTAGCAAAAAAACTACATTAAAACAAATTCAAAAGTACTGAAAAACTAACTACAAGATGTTTTCTTTTAAAATTAGAATACAATTACTAGGGGATGGATTTGTAGTCTTTGGATAAGATCAAGTATGAACCTATCTAGGGTGTCTGAACCCATCTAAAAAATAAAATATATATCACTAGTCATAGAAAAAAAGTGGGGATCCCATGAGATCACATCAAAACAGAAGAATGAAATCTAAAGAGTTATTTAGGGACTTACCTAAAAGAAGTAGAGAGTTGAAAAGAGGAGTACAATTCTAGTTAGTCATTAATTCAAATTAATGTCCCATATTCACAAAATTATGCAAAAACATTACTAAGAGAAGGCTTACACCAAATTTGAATATCTACAATTTTATTTATAATTCCATTATGCATTTTGAGGGTTATGTGATATAAGGTATCTCTTAATTGACATCCCCTCGATCGCAACTACATCAATGATGTTGATGACGATCATGACTACCACAATGACAACCTATCATTGCATGGAGTGGAGTATAGTCCAAATAGTATAGAAAATGACTTCATATATCATGATGATAACAATGACCTCATAGGTGATGGTGGCGACAAGTATTAGATGACAATTTTTTGTTATCATAGTTTTTATATAATTTTTTTATCTAAATTCATGTTATTGTATTGATTATGAGAAATTATTTATTTTTTCATCTTCGACATTATATTTTTTTGATGTTATTAACTTAACTATGAACTAACTTTTTATGAGGAATTATTATTTGGCATCTTAGCATCCTTATTCTTATTTTAAAACATGTTATTTTTTCAAATTGTTATATATTTTTTTTGTAATTATATATAAAGATATATGTATGTATATATACATAAGTATATATATACACACACATTTATATTATATATAATATATACATGTGTGTATGTGTATGTGTATGTGTATGTTGTTGGTGAGAAAATTTGTTGGGTAGACAAATCAAGTGTCTCCACCAACGTTCACAGGGCTACGCCCCTCTGCATTGAATGGTACAACTCCCATTATTGAAATTAAACTAATCCTAATCCTATCTAAATGTTTTGGGTGGCCAAATTGGTCGGGGATCACACAGGAACACTCCATTGAACCTGTGGCAAAGTGCTTGTACGTGGGTACAAGGGAAGAAATTATAGCGATGAAGGGAGAAAGGTAGAAATTATGCAAGGAAGATTATTGCCATGAGTAGATTGCAGAGTTCACACCCAGTAATCGGAGTAGTTCAACCTTCAATATAGAGGAAAGCACAATGAAGCTAGCGAGACCAATGAATTAAAACATAAAGTTTTTAAATTCATCTATCAAGGACACCAAGTTCCTCTCCAATTCCATATAGGATCAACTATGCTTGCAAAGTGCATGAAAGAGAGAAATAGAGGAAAAACAAGAAATGGAAATAGAAGAAGTGTAGCTTTTATTCCATGCATAGTGATGAATACAAAGCTTCAACCAAGCTATCATAATGCTACATAGTAAGAGTTCTTCAAAATTTTGAATCCTTGGAATGAAGAGGCCATCCCAATTTATAGAAATCTGAATTGTCCTTTCACCTCCCTCACATGACTCTTCGTTTCTATATTCCACTTGTAACCTTTTGTTTTCCATGAATTAATAATTTATCTTATAATTTTGAGAAAATACTTTTTACAAATTTAAAATAAGTCACTTAAGTGAATAGGAAGAAATACAATAATGACGCATAACGAAGAATTATAATGGAGAGAGAAAGAAGAGAGGGAAAGAAAGGAAGAAGGAAAGAATGAAGGAAAACACCCTCGTGATGAAATGATTTGAATGCCTTGATGCAGTCATGAACTTTGAGCGAAGATTTCTACCACTAGTGATCTTCTACACTGATGAAGATTACTCCCTTGAATAACTTTGAATCATTTTCCAAATCCAATGATGACTACACACACTTGGACCATAGAATGAGTGTTTAGAAACATTGTTCGAGGTTTACCACTGTAAGCTCGAGATGAGCACATACAATGCCCACGATGACCCTCCTCGAAACTTGGTTGATGAACTCCTTAACTTATTGAAATCATTCTGATCAATTCACTTTGAATCACCCAGATCGTTAAGTGACGAAGATGAATCCACATGACGTGCCTTGTGATAATTGTAATATGAGATGATCATTCCAAACCACAAAAAACCGCCATCTCTTCATGATTGATTACACCTGAGAAACTAGACCAACATGTGCACTTGAAATTCATGTTTCCTTGATACTTACCATATTTGGAAGGGATAACTTACTATCTTTAGTAAGTGCCAGAGTTTTCCTTTTTGGATCCCAAATGGTGATATCGACCTGAATGATTATCCCTCAATGTCTCGTTTTTCCAAACTTGTCTTTTGAGAACAACCTGCTATTTTTAGTAAGTACACATGGGGCAACTTACTATTTTTAGTAATGGTTGTAGTCAAATTTTCCCAACCTCAACTGGCTATGGTAGCTTAAATTATTTCTTATTACTGTGTTCCTCTCACCTTTTGGACCAACTAGCTATTTATAGCAGGGGCTTGTGGAACCACTTACTATTTTTAGTAAGTGTCAATTGTGAGCCGAGATGACCTTTTGATGAATTTTCCTATGATACTACTCCCCTCGTGTTCATCACTTTCTTGGTAGCCTCTTCAAATGGTGGTTTACCCGAAGTAATAGACTCCTATGTAGGAAGGCATGTTATTTTTAGTAAGTGCACTGTGGATGTCAGATTGCAACAAAACAGGTCTTAAAACTATGGGTTTTATTTCGGGGTTCCACGCTCCACATTTTGAGTAATTCCTTCATCTGAACAAGTGGGAAAATGATATTTTCATCGGGGGGTATAATACTGACAAAAATCATAGTCCTCCATATCCATAAAAATAGGGACTTCATGGCATGAAAACTAGTTCACGCGAAACTAGATTTTTCAACGATCATTCCCTCCAATTTTCGCGTGATTTCACCCATTGGAACCCTGAGAAGTGAAGAGGTAGCTCGCTGCCTTTTTCACAGTTGTTCTTCATGTGACAGGGAAAAACTCAAATGAAAAATCAGTCCTCCATATCCCTAAAAAATATGGACTTCATGGCGCAAAAACTAGTTCACGTGAAACTATATTTTTCAACGATCATTCCCTCCAATTTTCGCGTGATTTTCGCCCACTGAACCCTGAGAAGTGGAGAGGTAGCTCACTAATTTTTTCCACTACTATGTCATGGCAGCCATTAATGGAGCTTGAAATTTTTAGGTCTGGTTTTTTATCTATTCACGATGAAATTAACTCCATTGTGATAGGTTTTTGCTTCTTGTCTCAATAGTGAAATTTCTCTTCGATTTAGTTATCGGTTTGTCGGGAAATTGAACTTTGTTCTTCGTGGATCCGGAAGTGAAATTTATTCACTACGAGAATTCCTTGATGTGAATTTTAGGTTTGAAGGTTATTTTTTAATGGCTTTCAATAGTGAATAACTCAAGAACATACGGTTCTTCATTTCATGCAATTGGTTTGTAAGATATGATCAAATCTTCGTCTCACGGCAATGGAGGTTTTCAAGAATTCCTTCACTCTTCTCTTTCATTATTCATTCCTCTCGGCTCTTTAGATCAATATATTATTTGAAAAATTTGTATATTAATTGAGTGGAAGGTTTGGTTTCCATGGTGGAGCTGGTTAAGAGCAATAATGGTGGATCGAGGTGTTCTCTACAACTTTTCTTCTAAAGAATGAGAAATAGCAAACAAAAAAAAATTCAAATTTTTGAGTTTGATTTGGCTGAATTTTCATGTCCCTAATGTCCCTCACCTCAAAGGGATGTGAGGGACATACATTTTCACAACACGCCTCATCTCGACACATGGTGGAGATCCAACTGCAGGGGATTAAAGCCAAAAAAGCAGCTTTAAAGCACTGAGGGGCTGGAAGCTAGTCACATGGGTGACCAGAAGTCTCCTCAAGGGCTGGGCACATTTTTCCAATCTTGATTTACCTGACCTTGCGGGACGTGAGGGACACAAAATTTGGCTACGCTCTTGGAGCTGACACGTGTCCTTCCAAAATTTAACTAACTCCCAAACTCGCTCCAAGAGGGCAACTTGAAACGACGATAACTTGAGCTCCCGATGGACTTTTTTGATAAAATTTTATATTATATTGACTTAAAATTTCCTTATGAATCTAATGGTGGGGTTATTAGGTATTTAATCCTCCATTTTATCACTGAAAAATCGGATTTTTGATTTGGTACTCCATTTGTGCATGATAAAAAACTGCTTGTAGACCCATTACGCGAAAGTGTTGTGAAAAAAATAATTTCACCATCTTGTAGTGCTTGGAATTATCTTTCTTAAGATGTTTAATTTTTCTCCTAACTTAATCCAAAGCTCCCAGAATCACCTTCGGAAGCTCAACAGTTGTTTTGGCCTCATGCCGCCAGGCCTCGTGAACCCTGATTTTAGTGAAAGTGTCCCAACTTCTTTGGGTCCTTCATAAATCTTCCTAAATCAATTCCATGATTTTCCTAGGCCTTTGATTCACCTCCATGTCTGGTTTAGATTTTATGTTCCGCTCCACGGGGTTGCTCCAGTCCTAAGAAGGCCAGTGATAGCCCTTCCCACAATCGCCCAAAGTTTGCATTTTTCAATGAACTCTTAAAATCACCTAGAGAGAATGATTGTAATTTCCTAAATCACCTAGGGGGATGAGCTAGCATCAATTGAGAGGTCACTTGGACTGACTAGGCAGACTTGAGGTGCCTTGGAAGGGTAAAACTTGAAAAAATTAAGACAAGGGTATAGTTGTCATGCTTGGAAATTGTCAATTTCCTTATTGAACATTTACATGACAACATATGTGTATGCATATATATACACATATATGTATATGTATATATATTTATATATGCATGTGTGTATATATACACATATGTACATATATACATATATGCATATACATATATACATATATTCACATTTTAATATTTTATATATTGTGAATATAAAATGTAAGACATTATTTTCTTTCACATTAAAAAATTGACAACCCCAAATTTGTGTCTACATATATATAAGTAAACAATTAATGAAATATATTTATTTGATATTTTTCAGTTAATTATTTTACATTTATTTTTTCATTTTCGGTGAAAAAGTGGCTCTTAGAGGTGGTGCAAACCAGCCACAAGCATGGTGCAAAGGTGGCACAAACCTAAAATAATTTAAAAGAGCTAGTTTTTTTGTTTCACCATTACACCACCCAACACGAAACACATTTTGAAATTTTTCATGGGAAAAAAAATGAAAAACCGTTGATTAATATGTAAAATCGACCCAATTTGAGGCACTAATGACACTTTATGTAGTAATGATTGTGACACGTCTACAATAAAGAACTCATCATTATAGAGGTTCACAAATCAAGTTGGCACTTAAGAAAAATTGTGTAGAATTTGAATCCCTTACTTATTCTTGTTTTCTCTACATACAAGTTTCCATCAACTTACAATATTACATATATGTCATTACTCACAAACTAATAAAAGGTTTTGTGCATGTTTTTGAAAGGTTACATAATGGAACAAATATTCTTATTTTTACCCTAACTCCATTTGATGGATACAAGACAGAAAGTGTACCCAGATGCCCTTGTATCAGACTATCATCATTGCATACAACCCTAACATGTCCCCAAAATATGTTATTATTCTATGACATGTCATTCGAAACAACAATTAACTATGAATGCAAATAATTTTTACAATAATAACAACATACTACACAAAAATATAAATATGTTGCGAATATGCCATCAAAAAGAAAACATTAAAAACACACCATAATAGAATCACACCTAAGAACATTTTTATCCATAACAATAGCTAAAGTACATATAAAATCAAAATATTTACTATAGATTCTAGAATGAATGACTATGCCTATAATAGATATGAATTTAAGAAAATCCCTTAAGAAAAAGCACACAACAAAGAAATGAGATGGATCCAAATGTACTAATATGCATAGTAGGAACATGATAGAACCCCAAAATATTAAATACTTCACATAAGGGTTTGAAATTAAGCATACTATAATTCGTAATAAAGAGATCTAACATGTAATAATACAGGATCTAGAATAATTAGATCCATCACCGAATAATATATACAAGCATACAAGACAATCTAGGCTCGCCATAATGTTTTATGAAAAAGCGGGGTTTGCATCAAAATACAATACATTTGCCCATAAACATTGTGATCATGCCTAAATATATTTAACGTAGTATAATTTTAACTAACTACATAAGAGAGCGTTCTTGAAGCGGTAATAACTGAGAAGAGGAGATTTTAACAGAATAGCATATTTTTCACAAATATGAAAATACTTGTAAGAAACATGCAGTGTAAAGAAATCCTAGACAACAAGGTGAATAATACCCACAAAAATAGTGTGAACAAATAACCTTTGTGAAAATTGTTATATTACTCACTCAAAAGTGTTACTACACAAATTTGGAAACTATTAACTAGGAAAAAATCAATTTCACAATCCATTTTGTCAACTTCAGGGCTCCAAAAACCTTATTCTTTTTTCAAGAATATTGCTCGAATCTATGGGAAACTGGCCTCCTTCCTTGGAACCATGTGAAAGTAGAAACACCACGTAAGAACATAACACTTAATGAGAGATGTTTTGTAGGTTTTGTCACCTTGATTTAATTTTTTTTTGAATCCAACACACCAAGTATAATGTAAATGCAATAAGCAATGTAGTGTCATGCAAGTACCCAACAATTATCACTTTCAATGCTCTAATAAATATTAGATGCTCTTTAAATTCCCTTAAATGCTTGAATGTTTTCTCTAAATATTTGTAATTACATTTGGCATGAGGATGCTCTTATATCACTCATTCATTCCTTGTATATCAAAATGCATTAATACACCCATGTATTTGTATACTTGTTGAATTCAAATTAGGACCTATTAGAGCACAACTAGTACACAATAGGTAGGAAAACAAAAAAATGGCTCAAAATCCATGTGGAACCCAAAGATGGTGCAAAAGTGTAGAAAAGACCTATAATCGTAATTGTCCCGATAACTATAACTTTAGAACAACACAAAAATAAGGGGAAGATTGAGAACAAAAGAAAATAGGAAAAATAAAAAGGAAGAGAGAGATAACATAAAGGATACACATGCGAAGATGACCTAGAAATAAACATGACATTAGAACATAAGTTATACCAACAATAAACAAATGCACACATATTGTACATCAATGTAATTTTACAACTAATTAGCCGACGTGATTTTTCCATGGGATTGTTTTCCCAAAAATGTTGTCATACTTGTCTTATGTTGTAAACCTTGTCTCATGCTAGTTAAGAACAAGTCGAGAAAAAACATATTTTTGGAAAACAACTACCACTAACCGAAAAATAACCCTTTGTAAAAGCCCATAAAAGTGCATTGATTTGACCCACAAATGGTTATTATTATGGAGAAAATAAAACAATATGGATCAAAGTGATCAATACATCGCAACATCCTCCTTATGAGTTATTCCATCTCAGCAGCCATAATGGGAGCCAAAAATACTAAGTTAGGTTGTATTCAATGCTGTGACTATCTAATTTCATCATCTTGTTCAAAGTGATCAAACAAAATGCATACATAATAGCCTCATCCATCTTGTTAAAACTCTCTACAAATTTTTAGATTGAAATTACAACAATTAATCTAGAGAAATTGTGGCAACAAATGGGTGACCTAGTAAATCCTTCCCATTTGCAGAGTCCAACACCATAGAATAAAACACAAAGGTTTCTTCTATTTCTTCATTTGGCCATAGTGACATCTACTTACAATTTCTCTCCTAGATCTTACAAACTCCCTCTCATGGAGTATTTTTGACTCTTGGTGTTTTCCTAAGAGCTATCCTAGACTAGACTTTTGCATTACAAGCACATTCCACTACCTCCACTAAGGTTGTCTTTCTTTGGTTGTCCTCCCAGCTCTCATATGCACTCTTACACCCTTGCCCTCTAATGAGAAACTCATTCTTGTCATATAGTTGCACCTTCCCACTCATCTCTCTTATCTCTCTGTTGACTCCTTCTACCCACTCATTTTAAATTAAAACTTGGGATCATTAATGTTGTGACCTATTCCGGTGACACCTAGTTTTCATGCAATGTCATGTCTCATTCTTTTACGTACTCCTTACTCGCATTCTTGATCACGCACTTGTACACTCGATTTATGTCCTCAACATCTCCCACACATTGTATTGGGGAATTTTGGGCCTTTCCCCAATCATCTCGTGCATTTCCCATATAGTTTATATATTGCAAAAACCTTATTTTCATGCTTTTGTGCATTCATAGATCCTCTTGCATTGCACATAACTCTTTCAATCTCTATGGGCCTCTAATCAACTCTACTAAGCCGAAACTCATATGCACACTAATGTGTATTATTATCCCACTCCTATTCTACCCTACACTACTCCGCAAACCATTTATGCACTACTTTTGTACTGCACCACCGCTTACTCCTCAGTGCACCGTGATCTCTATTGATTTTTTTGTGGAAAGTACTTTCTATGCAATTTCCACTTGACTCTATAAAGCACTTCCTCTTTTATCCTACGCACTTCTCCAACCTTATGTGCACCCATACTTATCCAAAATTATGTAGGATTGTTGTCCACTCAAAATTTCCCGCACTTAAAGTAAATTTTCAAAAATTTTGAGTTTTGAATGTCTTCTCTATCGTCTTTGAAAATGTTAAAAGTCAAGAAATCAGAATGATCGCATTCCGGGTCATTTTGTGTGTTTCTCGCATACTTTGCGTATTTTTGTCCCGCATGTCCCCGGGTTCAAACGGGCCCCTTCGTTGCATTTTCGCCCGAAACGCCAGAGCCGCATACTCCGTGCATTTTGTCCCAAATGTCCCAAACACTCCGGACCTTCACACGCGCCCGAATTGACCAAGTCGCGTACTTCGGAACTTTTTGACCCAAATGTCCCAAGTAAAAAGTGCAAGTCATTCCAAGTTCACCTGAAACACCCGAACCGCGTACTTCGCGCGTTCTTGACCCAAATGTCCCAATTTCAAAACTACGCTCTGTCCCATTTTCGACCGAAATGCCCGAACCGCATACTGCGCGTTGGTCCCAAATGTCCCAAAACGCATTTGTGCGTATTCTCCCTGTTTCGCCTGAATCGGCTGAGCCGCGTGTTTCGCGCATTCGCGTCTCACATGTCCCAAGCGAACCAAATGCCATTCATACTTAGTTTTTCCCGCTCTACCCGAATATGTTGCTTTTCAAATTGGTAGATATGAATTTAATGCGCATTGATTTCCTTTCTCTCTCCAAAACGGCTATATAACGAGCAGACCCCTTTTACATTTTTCACAATGCTTCCTTGCTCGAACCCCTGCAAACTAATTTCTTGCACAATTCCTTCCCAAGTCTAGATTGCAATTCTCTCTCAACTACTATCAGTATGAAGATCAAATTCCAGGGACAGGAGCAAGTTTCACCACTAGAGTCTGCCGTTCTCAACATTGGAGACAGTGAAGCTCGACATCTCGACTTCGGTGATTTTTGGGCGAGGGTTGCAGATACAAACCCTACTCCAATGGCAAAGCAATGATTCACGACAGTTTGGCCTTTCTTTGGCGCTTTCCGATCTCAGACAATGTGCTGATACCGTGCTTTCATGCGGAGCTCACTTCGACCCCGCCTTGAGTGAATTGACCAATATACACGGGGAACTCATTGCCAAACTAGATGCTGCCGCCATTAGCACTGCTCTGAGGATCCCAGAGACGGATAATGCCATAGTCGTTTCCCGGGATCAAGCACAGGCCCTGTTCAATTAGGACAACGACAAATACAAAGCACGGGTTGCCATGTCCTGGCTGAAGAACCCTAAGAAAGGAGCTTCTCGTCTGACCAAAACCCTCTTGCGGGTAGATTTTAATGAAGAGTTGTCTGATTTCATAACTCTGTTGGCTCGGGTTATGGGCTTGCCCTCCACCAATGAGTTCCATTTCTGGATGTGCCCGCTCATCAACATGGTATGCGAGGGAACACAGAATATCAACTGGGTGGAGATCATTAGCATGAATTTGGTAGAGCAGCTGTCCAACGTGCAGCAAACAAAGAAGTTCTATATGACTTCATACCCGATGTACACTCTGGCAAAGCATCAAGGCAAAGTGGTTTGGTTTCTCTTACATAGATGAACACAAAGATGATCCAATATATGCATACCGCCTGTCAGTTCACCCTGGAGACCAGCAATCGTAACTTCAGAAGGGTCAACGACACTTTCACCATGTACGTGGTTAGGCTGCTCGAAGGTGATACTGCCAGGAGATTCTCTAATGAAGCTATGACTCTGATATCGCACTACGGTGCTTACTTCATCCAGTTCAGGAAATTCTCTTATATCAGGCTTGCCGGTTATGAGGGCACCCCTCTAAGACTGCCCATGTTCTGTAATGATAGGATGGCCTCGATAGAAATATGCAGGTAATTGGACAAATTACAAAGAACCTGCAGAGATAAGAGGATCACTGGTTTACACTTTCCCATCTCTTTGGGAAATTACACCTGCAAAACGGCCCTAGATGCACAGAATGTAGAAAGAGCCCTGGTTCCCATCACGGTTCACTTCTTCAAGCCAAGGACTTGCTTCGACTTGAAGAGGTTCATTGGGCAGAACATCAAAATAGTCTATTGTCACAGAGCCGATACAGAAGACTATTGGGCTGATTGTCTTTGATGATTTTGAGGCTAGAAGGAGGCACTATGGCAGATTATCCTTGCAATTAATCAAGAACTCGGCCTATATCAAGTTCCCGAAGGGCTAAAGGATGACAACTCGATCTATACTCGTATGAGTATGAAAATGTGGTTAAGCACACTCCTTTAGAGGGCGTGGATTGGAACAGAAAGAGAGGGACGACCTTGCCTTTGAGATCCTTGCTCCAGCTTTTAGTCGGGACTAGGTCTGCGGTCTGACAGAGAGTTCGAGAGTTCGGGAGGCATTCGGAGAATCCTCTTCTAAGGACACTTCAACACCGAGAAGAGAAGCATCTATTCCAAGGTCCGAGACACCGGTGAAGACCCCTCCGCCTTGTCAACTCGTGGACTTGCAAAATCTACTCCTTCCTCATCCACCCAGGTATATAAGAAGAAACTTAAAGAAGTAAAGAAAGAACCTGTGGAAGAAGATCTCCAAGAAAAATAGGCAAATTTGCCTATAGGGCCAGAGAACATCATTGTTCTTAGTGAAAGTGAAGAAAGTGAAATGCCAACCCCTGCAAATGCTCCTGAAGACCCAGCTGATAAAGATAAAGAAGTCCAGAGCACTGAGCTTCCAGGTGCTGTAGATCCTTCTACCACAATTACCTCCTGTGCCCCGCTCACATCTCAACTCGAGTCAACAGCTGCACAGACCTTGAGCGTCATGAGCTCCCTGTCTCTTGGTCCCCTTGCCCCTCATGCTGATTCCTCTTCCTCTTTCGCGTGGGTGCAACCTTTGGTCGACAAAAGGAAGAGGAAATTCACATCTCAAAGCTCGGGGTCAAATTTTGATTTTGTCGTAGCCTTGTTGGGCACCACTCCTTCTCGTGCAAGAAAGCCAAAGTCACCTCCAAAATAGTGTCGATGCTCAAGGTCAGCAATTCCTGGAGATTGCCAAGCCTACAACGGATAAATCAGAGCAGGACTTGCAGGCATCTGACTTGGAGCTCTCGAGAATCCCAATGGGAGAGTCTACCCCTGAAGGTGAAATTCACAACCTCCGAGGAACAGTCCACAAGAGTCATTGGGAGGGTAGAAAAGGGCCAAAGCAAACTATCAACAGTTGGAAGAACAGCCCAAGTTCTCACGAGTTTCATCAAGTCCTGTTGTCTAAGGACAAAGTTTTAGACCCTACCCCCTTGATCGCTCTCCCACCTCCTGTAATTCTAAGCCAAGATGAAGTGCAGAGTATTAAAGATATGCACAAGTATTCTGTCTATGGCAGGGCTATTGAAGCCATGGTGGACGACATGCTTTATTCTTTGGGTTAAACTTCATCGGCGAAGCTTTCAAACTCCACGAAAAGGTGAGCAATGTGCAACTGAAGCTCTCCTCCACTATCAATACCATGGATAAAGAGCTCAAAATCTGGAGCAGTTGCATAGTAGACCTTCGCCTTATGGGACAGACAGACGAGAACATTTTGCTGGCGAATAAAGTTTTTGATGATGCAAAGGACAATCTGTCGAAGTCCTGGGTCTACAGTGTGGATTGGAAGATCAGAGTCTTGGAGGAGGCTTTGGGAGAAATGAAGAACAGATGGCAGAAGGGTGAAGCTTTCAAGACACTGGTGGTCTCTGCTTTCAAAGATATACACTGTCATCTTCAAGATGAAACTTCTGGTGCTTCCCTTTCCTTACAAGAGATCAAAGCTCAGTTCAGAACTTTTGTAAAAGACAATTTATTCAAGGAAAGCTCCATCTCCAAAGAAAAAATGAAGGAGATCTGCTCTCTTCAATCTGCCATTGAAGAAGCAAATAAAGATTATCATACTCATGTCGAGTTTGATAAAGAGATGGAGAAGTGTCTGGGATTTTGGACTCAGTCTGCAGCCAACACGTCAGTTCCCCGTGGCAGAGACATAGCTGAGGCGTTGAAGAGATTCAGACAGTGGATTCTGAAGTCAGTGGGTCCCTCTCAGTGATCGGCCACCTGTCTTCTTCCCCTTTCTTTTCTCTTCTTCCCTTTCTTTTCCGTTTTCTTTGTAAAAGGTTGAGGTATTGCGGTTGGCAGTACTTAACTATTCTTGGTTAAAAGAAACGGTTACAAAAAGTAACTGATTTGTAAGCTATATAATGGCCTTCTTTACGCCATTTGAAAGGAGGAAGAACTTGGCATATTTTCTGAAAAGTGTAAATAGATCATAAAGAAATCAATACAAAAGGGCTTTCCGTTCCTTGTCTATCTAATCTCTGTTATCTCTGTGTTTTCATTTAATTTCGTGAAGATCATTTGTTTCTAGTTCGTTAGTCTCACTGGTTGCATATTTTCAAATATTGTGAGTATAGTGATCTTGTATAACCAAGAAGGAACTTTGTGTCCTTGATTAATGAATCTGAAGAAGGTTATTTACAGAACTTTGTGTCTGGTAATCTCATCTTGTTCATCCAATGCAAACGATCTTGTTTTAAATTCACTGCAACTTCGTATACATAAAGGATTATTTTGCTATCTATAATTCTGCATGTTGCTCTTCTGCTCATCCTCGTATTCCCTTTCCTCAGTCCTTTTGTAACTGATGATCCTTGTGGAAAACATTTTCGTAATATCCAAGTTCAACCATAAAATCATGTTTTGTATATTTGTAAATAAGTTCGTTTCTGAATAAGGGAACCTCTCCCATTAAAGAGGAGGGACTTCTTGTCCCCTGACTGTTGCTCTTCTTAAAAGTCCTATTTGACGACCAACAAGGATTACCCAGAATTTGGATGTTCCTATATCAAACACCGAGGTACTTAAACTTGAAGTCCATATCAAGTATATTGATTGATTGGTAGAACCACCCTTCGAAATATTGAGGTTGATAGTCTTGAATCCTTCGTCCTTTAAGCCTTATCCTAGCATTGACACTTCTTATGATTTCTCTTTAGTCCTTTGTCACTTCCTTGTGACTCTTTCATGTTATCTTGTGGACCCTAGTGAGTCTATTCTCATTGTGAATCATCCCCCTCCTCCAAATGGATCTCCCTTTATAATCCTTTGCAAGTCTCAGCTCACCACAAAACTCTTCCCATGTGATCCTTTGCCCTCCGTAAACTGTCTTCCTCATCCTAAGGCTTCTTTGTTGAGAATTTTACTTTGTGATTCTACACTCATTATAAATTCCTTCCTTTGCGAGTTTTCACTCACCAAATTCCATCCACCTTGACCTAAATCCTTTTGGGATTTTCTTCTCTCTTACTCTCTTCATCTATGGGCTTCCTCCCTCTGAGCATTCATCCTACAATTCTTCTTTCTCTTTTTCCTCTCTTTGTTCTCTGGTCCTCCTTCTATCCCAACTCATCTCATTTGCACTCAGTTTCTTTGTTTGATTTTTATCCTTTGCACTCTCTTCCTCTACACTCTTCTTCTTTCCAGGGGCTTCTGTTGCGCACCCTAACCTTCTGCACTTCCTTCTTTGTCCTCATTTTGTAACCTTTTTGTTGTGACATCCTTTCTCTATGCATTCTCTATTGTCAAAACTTTTACCCCATGCAATTTTGAATAACTCATCTAATATCGACTAAGACACATTTTTATCAAGAAAGTCTCAGAACACTAAGATAGTATTTCACGGAGTGCAAAAATGTAGTGTTATGCGGGTTCTCCTAATCCGCTAAATGAAGGAGCTCGAGCTCAGGACTATCATGGATTTTAATGATATAAGTCCTTCACAACAATGAGGTGGGGTTGGAGAACCATGGAATTTACATGCCACGAAAGTCCACAAAGTATGAAATCAAGTTGGAAAATTGGCTAAGGATAGGATCCGTAAAATGAGAACATATGTGAAATGGAAATACTTCACGGCTTGGAAAAGCAATGTTATGTGAACTTAGAAAATATGAAATTCCACGGAGTTGGTTGATCCCACACAACAAAGCATGTAGCTCACTTGGTATAAGCAATAATGTAAGGAAGAGTGTCATAAGGCATTATGCAACATGGGAAAGTAGGTTTAAAAGCAATAAGGTTGAAAACCATGAAATAATCGCATAACATTCCACGGGGATTCTAAGTATAATGTTTCGTGGATTTCAAATGTCACATAACAAAGTGACATAATTACAGGTATCAACATCATGCATCGGGAAGAAATAGACTTCCACGTCATGTGGAAAAGATGGCTAAGTGCGGCATATTTGAAAAGCCACGGAACATTCAAAATATTGTGAAACATAAAAATCCCACAGATGACAAAAAGTAAGACCGCGGATATCCCAATGCATCACGGAGGTCAGAAATGACTTCTCTCATCATTCAAGGAACATAGAAATCCATGGGAAACCATGGATTGAAGAGAGTCTGCAAGACACATGAAATTTGTGTCTGGTTTGAACCAAACATTGAATGACCTCAACAACAAAATTTTAATGAAGTGTGGGCACTGTTGTCTTTGTCTTATAAATATGATGGTGTGTTCTTGGGGAAATATTGGGCACCCATACCTAGCCTGTAAACGGTCCTTGGTGGTGGTAGGTAGTTGAATTTATTGATCAATGTATGTGATCGACCTTTTCTCCCTCCCAAACTCTCAAATTCTATAAATGTAAGTGTTTGTGCACAATATATGGGTTCTTTTCTATGGGGTTTGAAGCTCCTCCTCATGAGCTTTTGAAACTCCTACTTGTGGCCTTTATAATTCACATGTGAAGTTTTCTTACCTTGGCCATGTGTCTGTAAATGGTTAAGTGTTGATATCAATACAAGTGTGACTTCATTTCTTTGAATGCTATGCATTTAATGTGAACACTTATGTCTTCTTGCACGTCTTCACTCTTTTCAATTTTATTTCCTTCCAAGTTGTGTGCATATTTTAAATATTCATTTACATGTTTACATTTTTGTCTTTTAGATCCATATTTGATCCATTTATAGTTTGGTGCATCACCTTCCTTGATTTTAGTTATTTCCCTCTCTCACCCTGTCTCCTTAGAGTAGGAATTTGTTTTGGATAGTTGCAGAAAATTGTGATGACAAAAACCAACCCTTTCATCCATGGAATTTGACCTTCTTCGAGAGGGTGATCTCACGTAGTCAAGTCTCACATTGAGAGATCATCCCATGTTGCACTAAAATTGTTGAACCTAGTTTAAAGGGGTGTAAATTTCAGTTCTAATAGTTTTAACACGCTCGGTGGGACTAGTCGATGAGCTTTATAATATATTTACTAATATTGGTGTGTGTTTTAGCATATCCCCGCCTTTGAAGGCATTTTTGAACACATATGGCGGCTCCCAAGATTAAATTTACTGATTAAGTAATTCAATGCCCACTTTCATGAGAAGGATACAAATAAGGCAAAGTGTATCCAAAGGTGAACCATTTGAGTATCTGTAGCTCTTACCAAGAAGAAGAAGAGAAGTATCATTGTAGATATTTCCAACAACTTTAAACATAATACTTTCAACTCATCCACCGGGTAGTCCCTTCTCTTTTCCATCAAGAACTTAAGGTTTATTCCCTTCATGGAGCATCAAAGAAATTTACCCTTTATCATCTTTAATGCTGGTGGTCCCTTAGCTCTAAATGCCCAAAATGATATACCAATGTATGTTGTGAAAATTATTCCTTTATTCACTAGTGCAAACCTTAATATCCATACAGACCATATCCATGATATTGTTAATGTGTGTTTCGTTCATCTTATTATTGAAGATGATGTTGTAATTAGGCTTCTTACTTCTTCAATAAAAGGTAAATCACTTCAATGGTATAAGAGCTTTTGAATTACTTCCATTCACACTTGGGATGATCTTGGCACAACACTTTGTCAATAGTTCGATGAGAAAACAAACAACATATCCCAGTTAGAATAACTAACAGCTATCAAAAGGGCCCCAAATGAACTTATGGCAGATTTTAACTTCAAATTTTAGAAAACATGGGACAAAATTTTAGTTCTTTTGAGACCAACTCCTCAAGGTGTTTTTCTTTATTTCTTAAAAGCTTTGAATTATGATATAGTCGTAATGATACAATCTATGGGTGATATCCAATCACCTGATGCATACCCAATAGCCATTATGGCTGAAAATTATCTAATACAAGTTGGAAAAATGGCCCCTAGATTACATATGCCCATGTTTCTTGAATTACCTCAAGCTCATCAACCTTATTTTGCTCCCATTCATGAGCCAAAGGCCCCATCTACTATCTCCACTTCCTATCCTTCCCAAAAATAGAATGATGATGATGACCTTAGATCCTTGTTAGGAACTTGTCCAATGAAATTGTCTATCTGATTTAATAAAATTTGAATATTATTATCCAATCTAATTTCAGAATGACTATAATGATATACAATAAAATATGAATGTTAGGCACCTCAATGATGTAACTATGTAAGTAAATGAAATAGATATAGCACTTATCTTATTTTTTCTTGTCCCGAAGTATACCCAAACTAGAACAACTGATGAAAAGGTTGGGCAGAGTTCTGGAAATGCTCGATATGAATTATGGAACTTATAGAATAACCTAAACATGGGCGTAGGGGGTGTCTGGGCACCCAAGACCTTTGTAGGTGCTTGTGGCTGCAAAGAGGGTCGGAACTTGATTTTTTTGGTGTCGCTAGGGTTTCACTACCCTTCATTGTTGATCGCCTGTAGGTCGTTGGAAGATCATCAAGTTCGTTGGTGATCTACAAAAATGATAGTATCCTACAGTAACCCCCAAACTACATCAAATCCTAAAAATAAAGATGCAAATGGGGAGTCAGACTGACCCCGACGGTCACCTGATAGAGTGAACTTACGACCAAGCATTACACTACATCTCAAACTCCATGTAGTTCTATGTGCTTTTGTGTGCAATAGTGTTCTTAGGTTGCCCTCACACCGATGACGCCAAGATAGCAGTTTGTAGCTAGATAGAATGCAAATGTGTGGAATGGAATTCATAAACTTCCCCTTCCAATACAGTGTATACATAGTAATAAGCCCAAGATGCAGTCCCTTTCATAGTATATAGATAGATAGCCCTTGATAAATTTACCAACCCTTATAATAGTATGTATGTTGTGTTTATATAGGGATCTCTTGCTTAAATTTTGACACTAGTGACATGACATGTCAACTAGGACCTCGAGATAGGGGTAATAAAACCGAAAATGTCAATGACAAATGTCAAAAATGTGAACAAGAACAGAGAGGACAAGAGTGTCCAGGTTGGACAAGAGTGCTTGGGCACTAGTGTCCAATCCTGGGCACTAGTTTCTTGAGACAACTGATGACAAATGTGAAAAGAATGACAGGTATGGATTTGTGTGACTTGACCAAAACTAGGTGTATGAGTGAGAAATGTGAGAGATAAAAGCATTAGAAATTATCAAAGCAAGCGGATGGACTAGGAAGTGTGTCACCAGTGAATAATTTCCTTACTCAAGATCCATACGTAAAACAACATTCTTGGCGGTATAGTAAATAGTAGTATGTGTGTGATTTTGTGTCTAAATTTCCCCCTCTTTATGCTATTTGAATGAAATTCAAGTAGTGTAAAGGGAGCAAGGAACATACTTGTGAGAAGTCCAAAGAAGCCCTGTTGCAGAAGTACTTGTGGAATATGATAACATATAGCATGGAGAACCATGGATCAATGTGCCGATCCATGTGGTATAAATAGAGATGGCAAACCATTGTAAGGAACACTTAGAGAAATTGATGATTTGATTTCAAGTGATTTGGAGATTTCAAATTGTTGTTGTTGGAGATTTAAAGGGGTGGGGAGTGATCAATTCTTGAGCCAATTTTGTATGCTTGAAAAACTAAAGGATTTGGGGGTCCTACCACTAGAAGAAGAGTGTTAGGGGGAGAGGTCTAGTTTTACCCTCCAACTATGAATACATCCTCAAAAGGTACAACCACTGCAGATAGATGAAGACCCAATTTTGTTCCATTTCTATCCATGTTGAATAACCCATATAGGAGAACTATAGGAAAGGAAATGACATCTCATTTCCCCCACTCTACTGGAGTCACGATATGTATAGTGCTAGATGGCTTCCATGTTAGGTCATCTAGAAGTGATGTAAATATGATTCCCATGTTAGGTCATTTGGGAAAGTAGTGATGTAACTCCCAAGTTAGGTCATATGGGAGGGATAATGAAGTGATGATTGTACCGATTGATTTGACATTCAAATATTGAATGCTTGTTTTGATATTGAATGTATATGATAGATTACTCATGGAGATATTTTTAACTTTTTTCCCCCATATTAGGTCATTAGGGGGAATAGATAGGAAATAGTAAAAAAAATGTCACGTGTTGTAGGGGTAATTTTTTTATAACGATGTATTAGGAGTGTGTGTTGGTCACATAGTATCCTGAGAGGGATAGTAGGGTGATCCCAATTGTATGCCCCCCATTTCGTCAAAAGGGAGAGTGGTAGTAAGAATGAACGTAGAGCCGAAAGTAGATGTGAAATGATGCAACAGTGGGTAAAATGAAGTATAGTAGATGTCGCAAAATTATTTGTATATTGAGTTGAAAAATATGCCAGATTGGAATATAACACCGTGGAATGTGTTCAATATGATGGTAGGAGGAATTATGAACTGAATGGCATAGACGGGGAAGAAAAAGAAGTATCAAACTCAAAACATGAGCAAAATTGTGTGGCTTGTATGAGTTGGAAAATGAGCACGAATGGTAACTATAGTAAATTGGTAATCAAGAAAACTGTTATATATAGTAATAGTAAAAAATGATTAGTGACTTCATTTGAACCTTGATTGATGGAGAATTTGAGCTCAGAGCTTATGAGGATGTTATATATTAGAGCAATGAGATTGACTAGGTTTGAGATGGTGGTGGCAGTCGTGGCAGCACGAATGACACATGAGTTGGTAACTGCGGTTATTTTCAAAAAAATTGATGAAATTTTCTCGTTATTGATTTTTTTGTAAAATTTGAGTTTTTTAATTTCTAGGCATTTATGACCTGGACAAGAGCGGTCAAGGCAATAACATCCTTCGGGACATTGGTGCCCAATTCCATGTATTGGTGACTTGCTCTTAGGCACCTGCGTCCTGCTCATGGGCATTAGCATCCCAGGAGGTTGTTTTACCCTTAGAATGTAATATATGTGAAATTTGTTGACTTTTAGTAGTAGGCATTTTTGTATTTGAGGTGTTAATGTCACGATTTTGTTAATGTTTTGTGTTTTATAGAGGGATATTCATTCGAGGGAGTTTCATGGAGGTTGAAACTTGAGTATGTAGTTGATTCTAGGTTTATCGGATGCTGGGCGGGATATATTGGGCCATGTCGACCTGTGACACATAGCGAGATTGGGGGAGGTACCCCATAATATGTCAATGATATTATTGCATTATGCAAGAGGTGGTGTACAGACACATGTAATTTTTGGTTACCTACTGGGGAGATGACCATGACCCTAGAGGATGTATATCACATATTGTGACTACTAGTTTTAGGGGAAAGAGTACCGGTGATGGTTGTAGAGGATGCTCGGAGGTAGATGAGAGCAGTTAGATGGTACTTTACAAGGACATGGGTACATATAGAGACCCACATTAGCCTAGATGTCATACTAAGATTAGGTGTTATTGTAGTAGTTATTGCTTCATTAGTGGCAGTGGATGGTGGTGGTGTGGGAATCTTGTATAAGATGCATGATATATGTCATCGTATAGAGGAGAATGGAACTAGATTTCCATGGGCTCAATGTGTACTAGCACATTTATACAAAGATCTATACAAATTCATGCAGAAGGACCATGGGGGTGGACTTGGAGCCACCACATTGTTACATGTATGGGCCTATGAGTGCATTGTGATATTGAGGTCACTCAGTGGGCCACGAGATAATTTTGAGAGGCCCTCTATTTTTTGCAGTGAGGTGGATAGGCACACGTAGTAGGAGACTAGATACTACTACCTATAGATCTATGTTTGATCTTATCGAGTAATGGGGCCATTATATGGAGGTCATATCGATCCTATGGAGGGTTGTCAGAGGATGTAGTAGAGATACGATGTATCTAACATACTATGTGGTTGGAGGTCCAATTCCCAGGGGTAGCCAAGTTATTCTAGGAAAAACGTGTGTCATGACATTTTTGTGTAAGATGTAGTCTATAATAGGTTCTTTCTTTCCCATATGCAAGCTATGAAAGCAATCATATGTGAGTCTAGGACCATTGTTAAGCATGACGCGTTTAAGAAAAGCATCTTCCATTTCACAATATGTGCTAATAGATTCAAAAGGCATATGACTGTACCATTGAAGCACTTCATCAACTAGACTATGACAGGAGGCTTTTAATAATAATTGATCATTCGAATAAGAATCCCTAGCTAAACGACAATGCTTAAGATGTAGATATGGATTGTCAATGTCATTGAAACATGAAAATTTATGCATGATGAAATCCTTAGGAAATGTTGAATTATGAATTTTCTTTGGAATAGGATTGCCATGAAGAGAGTTATTATCAATAGAAGCATAATATGCTTTTCTTTCAAGGGTGAGAGATTGAACTTGATATTGCAACTGACCAACAACATGCATGAGTGATAAAATATCATGTGCAGGAATCATAGAAGATGTAAGAGACACATTGAGAGGTTAAAGGTTGCCATTATGAGTGATCATAGGAATGTGAGAAGAAGTAGTAGAAGATGAAGATGGTACGGGCACACTAGATGTAGATGTAGAATAAATAAGAGGTGGTACATTAGGATAAATAGAAGAAGGAACATGAATATCATTGAGAGAAGAAGGAGAGGAAAGAGGAGGAGAAGAACATGGAATATCAGAAGAAACCATAAGAGGTGAACCAATAGGAATAGAAGAATCATCGTGAATTCCAACAGAAACAATCTCAGAAGTAGATGAAAGTGGAGTGGAAAATTCACATTCAGTAGTCTTAAGAGAAGTAGAATTGCTACTAACATGTTCATGATCAGAAATTTCATTAGTATTAGACAAAGTTTCACATGCAAGTAATTCATCAATCGCGTCATCAACATATAGTGAAGTAGGAGAAGAACTATCATGAGATATATCTTTACAATCATTAGAAACATTTTCAGAAATAGAAGAAGTATGAAATACAAGTTTACATTCATCCTTACTAGTATGAGAAATAACATCATGCGCATGTACATTTTCATTATGATTTTTATCTACAGTATCACAATCAAGACAAAGCATATTATCTATAATAACATCATCAAGGGTTTCAACAGAAAAAGAAGGTGTAGTAGTTTTTGTGTCTATGGAATAATAAGGATGACATTCAGAAAAGTTTCGAGCATTAGGAACAATGTTGAGAGTATAGTGTTCAAAACTAGTAGGAACTCTGTGTTCATTAGCATCAAGCAATATTTGGACATTATCATCAAATTGAGCATAACGATAAATATCAAGCAATTCAACTTCAACAACATCGTCAAGGATAAGATTAACACTCTCATGATGCATAACTTTCCTAAGAGAGGAAGATCTACTTTAAGCCATTAGGGTCTAGTGGATCCTAGGGCAAGGAGTTCTAAGAAATGGGTTCACCAAATAATTTAATAAAACTTGAATATTATTATCAAATCTAATTTCATAATGACTATAATGATATGTAATAAAATACGAATGTTAAGCACCTCGATGATGTAACTATGTAAACAAATGAAAGAGATAGGGCACTTATCTTATTTTCTCTTGTCCCAATGTATATCCAAACTGGAAAAACTAATGAAAAGGCTTGGTAGAAAATTGGAAATGCTCGATATGAATTTTGGAACTTGTAGAATATCCTGGACAGAGGCGCCTGGTAGGGGTGAGGGCACCTAGGCGCCTGAGACCTTCTGTAGGTGCCTATGACTGCGTAAAGGGTCAGAACTCTATTTTTTTGATGTCGCTAAGGTTCACTACCCTTCATTGTTAATCACCTACAGGTCACGGGAAGATCACCAAGTTCACTAGTAACCTACAAAATAGATAGTATCCTGCTTATTAACTAAAATAGAGTTATTCTGGTGTAATCTAATGTCATAAGAGTAGTAAAAAAACTAAATAAATGAAGTAAAAAAATACTAAAATAGTACCCAAGTAATCTAAGAATGGAATGTGAAACCCTAATGTGTAAATAGGGTTAAGAAGGGCTTAGCTAATTCGCAGATGTCGCGGGACTGTGCCGCAGAGTAGACTCAGTGAACAGGATGAGAAAACCTTCAAACATGAGCTTGAGAAAGTGTAGATATGGATTGTCTGGATAGATTGGTGTTGAGTTGTGGAGCTTAATTGCTTCACAAATAACATGTTTTACAACTTGTAGGTTTACAAAGTAACCGACATCGGTCAACTGACCAGAGTCCGTCACCTAGTAGGAATTGACATCGGTTGGGGTAACTAGCGTTGGTCTCCTGTGCATGAAATGTTTTTATTTAAGTCACGAGAATTAGATCTAACCTTTGATTAAAAGGTGATATAATGGTTATAATTGCATAGCTATGTTGCCCTAAGTTTGTATATGCTTATATAAGCTTGAAAGCTAGGGTTAGAAAGATTAGATTGTGAAAGATTGATCATAATTGTAAGAAGGAATTCTTGGAGAAGTTGAGAGAAGGAAAAGTATTGTACATCCAAAGAAGGTGTGGAAGATTGCAGATCTTCATTGTATTTCCTTTATAAAGAAAATATTAATAGATTGATTGTTTATTAGTAGACGTAGCCCACATTGGGTGAACCACATTATATCTTGTGTATTGTTCTTTTGGTTTATTTCCGTATTTATTACTTGTATGCTTAATTCTAATTATAGATTTATACAAAAAGAGTGTGTTAACCCCTAACAACTGGTATTAGAGATTTTTTTTTTTGATGGTTTTGTGTGTTGACAGAGTTACTCACAGAGGGATTTTTGATTGAGTGGGAGCTATAACAATGGTCGAAGATGGAAAATATAGGGTTGAGAAATTTGAAGATTGTAATTATCAATTATGGAAGATGCATGTGGAATATTATCTTTATTAGAAAGATCTATACTTATCTGTATTAGAAAGATCTATAAAGATGACTGATGAAGAATGGAAAATTCTTGACAAAAAGGCTTTGGGATCTATAAGATTGAGCCTAGACAGCATCTATAGCTTTGAATATTACTAAAGAAACAACCACGGTAGATTTGATGAAATCTTTAGCTAATTTATATGAAAAACCAAGTGCTTCCAATAAAGTTTATTTGATGAAGAAATTATTTAATTCTAAAATTCAAGAAGGTGGATCTGTATCAAACCATTTAAATGATTATTGGTTTATTGTAAATCAATTAAAATTAGTTAATATTTCGTTTGAGGATGAAGTAAAAGCCATTTTATTCTTATGCTCTTTTCCAGATAGTTGGGATAACTTGGTAATGGTTGTCAGTAATAAAACATCTGCTACTAATATTTTGAAGTTTGATGATGTGGTTAGTATAATACTTAATGAAGAAATACACAGGAAAAGTACAGGAGAGTCATCATCTGGAAAAAAAATTGAATGTAGAAAGCAGGGGAAGGCAGAAGGAGAGATCTAAGAGCAAGAATAATGGGAAATCAAAGTCTAAGAATGGCATATCTAAATCTAGAGGTAGAGGAATAACATACTGGAATTGTGGAAAGAAAGGACATGTAAACAAGGATTGTTGGTTCAAGGAAAACGAAGAGAATGTACCAGAGAAAGGTAAAGAGACAAATGTTACATCTTCAAAGGTAATGCAAGATGCCATTATTCTCTCTTTAGATAATAAAATAGAATCATGGGTTTTAGATTCAGGAGCTTCTTTCCATGCTACCCCTAATAATGGTTATTTCATAAATTATGTCCAGTGTCATTTTGGGCATGTTTATTTAGGAGATGATGAACCATGAAATATTACTGGTAAAGGAAAAGTTCATCTTAAATTACTGAATGGAAATACATGGATATTTAAATATGTGAGGTATGTTCCAAGCCTCATGAGAAATATTATTTCTGCAGGACAACTAGGTGAATCTGGTTGCATGGTTACATTCACAACCAACTCTTGGAAAGTTACCAAGGGATCTCTTGTTGTAGTAAGAGGCAAGAAGGTAGGAACATTGTATGTGTCTACCTATATTATTGATTCCTTTTCTGTGTTATCTACTTCAAATTCATATGCAAGCATGTGGCATAATCGGCCAGGCCATATG
Source organism: Taxus wallichiana var. yunnanensis (assembly GCA_018340775.1). Taxonomy (NCBI): domain Eukaryota; kingdom Viridiplantae; phylum Streptophyta; class Pinopsida; order Cupressales; family Taxaceae; genus Taxus; species Taxus wallichiana. Next base: position 176,609,313 of record CM031236.1, read on the forward strand.
AGTAAAAAAAGAATGCAGATCTTAAAGGCAAAGGTTAAGTTTTCATATTTTAAAAATGTAGATCTTGATTTTTGTGAGCATTGTATATTTGGAAAGCAAAAGAGAGTGAGATTTCTCAAAGTTGGGTTAACAAAGAAGGAGCAAAAATTGGAGCATGTGCACTTAGATTTGTGGGGAACATCCCAGGTAGCTTCTCATGGAGGATCCCAATATTATGTGACTTTCATTGATGATGCCACAAAAAAGGTATGGGTTTATTGTATAAATCGTAAATCTGATGTTTTTTAGACTTTTTAAAGATGGAAAGCCCTTGTTGAAAATGAATCCAATTTAAAATTTAAATGCCTTAGATCTGACAATGGCGGTGAGTATTGGATTAAGGCTTTCAATGATTATTGTTCAGTGAATGGAATATGCAAAGAAAGAATGGATCCTAGAACACCACTGGAGAATGGTGTTGCTAAAAGAATGAACAAGACTATCATGGAACGTGCAAGAAGCATAAGGATACATGTTGGATTTCCCTTACAATTTTAGGTAGAGCAATAGACACGAAAGTGTATTTAATCAATTGTGGGCCTTCGAGTATACTAGCTGGTGGAATACCAAAAGAAGCTTGGACTCGAAAAGAGGTAGATCTTTCTTTTCTTAGATTATTTGGTTGAGAAGCTTTTGTGCATGTTGATAAAGAAAATAGAAAAAAAAATGGATGCTAAATCCAAGAGATGCACTTTTATTGGTTATGCCTCTAGTGGTTTCGGATTTTGTTTTTGGGATTTAGAAGAGTCTAAGATTGTTAGGAGTCGTGACAATAAATGGAATGAAAAGAGAATGTACATGGATCAAATTTTGATACCCAAAGATGAACCGGTGGAAGATTTTGTGGAAGAAAATGCATTCTCGGATTTAAAATAGTCATCTACAGGTAGCAGCATTGATGAGGGTAACCGGTGTTTCCAGCCTAAGGACCGGTGTCAGCATCCTGAACCGGCGTCGGTTACAAAGTAGCAGAACTAGCATCGGTTACTAGAATCGACGTCGATAGGAGGTGACCGGCATCGATCACTATCAGAGGTGGATACTAATGTACAGGATGTACAGATTGAGCCTCTAGCACCCCAAATCTCAGTGAGAAGGTCAAAAAGGGTAAGTAGACCTCTAAAAATATTTGCACCTTCCTTATTTTATCTATTACTAACTGATAGTGGTGAACCAAATTTTTTTTAAGAAGCAATGGAGGATGAAACCCACAAGAAGTGGGAGCATGGCATGGATGAGGAGATAGACTCCTTGAAACAGAACCAGACATGGGATTTGGTTAAATTACCAGCAGGTAAAAGAGCATTGTAGAAAAAATGGGTTTACAAGATCAAGGAAGAAGAGCGTGGATAGAAAAGATACAAGGAAAGGCTTGTGGTAAAATGATTTACACAGAAAGTAGGTATTGAATTTGGTGAGTTCTTTTCTCCTATAGTAAAAATGACTTCTATACGTATGGTTTTGAGTTTAGTTTAAATAGAAGATTTGCACCTATAACAACTTGATGTTAAGACGACTTTCCTTCGTAGTGATTTAGAGGAAGAGATATATATGCAACAACCTCTTGGGTATGAAATCAAGGGTAAGGAGAAACTTGTGTGCAAGTTGAAAAAGAGCGTGTATGGGCTCAAGCAAGCCCTAAGGCAATGGTATATGAGGTTTGATAGTTTTATGCATGAGCATGATTATATGAGATGTGAATCTGATCATTGTGTTTATTTCAAGAAGCTTGAAAATGGAGGCTATATTATTTTGTTATTGTATGTAGATGATATGCTTATTACAAGATCTAGTATGTAGGACATTGTTGAGATTAAAGAAAAGTTATCGAGTCCGTCACCTAGTAGGAATTGACATCGGTTGGGGTAACTAGCGTTGGTCTCCTGTGCATGAAATGTTTTTATTTAAGTCACAGGATTAGATCTAACCTTTGATTAAAAGGTGATCTAATGGTTGTAATTGCATAGCTATGTTGCCCTAAGTTTGTATATGCTTATATAAGCTTGAAAGCTAGGGTTAGAAAGATTAGATTGTGAAAGATTGATCATAATTGTAAGAAGGAATTCTTGGAGAAGCTGAGAGAAGGAAAAGTATTGTACATCCAAAGAAGGTGTGGAAGATTGCAGATCTTCATTGTATTTCCTTTATAAAGCAAATATTAATAGATTGGTTGTTTCTTGGTAGACATAGCCCACACTGGGTGAACCACATTATATCTTGTGTATTATTCTTCTGGTTTATTTCTGTATTTATTGTTTGTGTGCTTAATTCTTATTATATATTTGTACAACAAGAGTGTGTCAACCCCCAAAAATTGGGGCACCTGGAGAGGGATAAGGGTGCCCATGGGTGCCCTGGTGTGAGATCTGGGCGCCGTGGTTTGTGGAAATGGCTAGGAAACCTCCTCTGGAGTATCATTGGATGTTCACCTATGTTCACTTCCTGTCACGTGGATGTCACTGTATAAATTCGAAGCACTGGTAAAACCTGCAATGGAAGAATCACCTGTAAAACCCTAGACAAAGCATCAAACCCCTAAAAAATAAAGATGCATATGAAGGGGCCGGACTATCCTCGGGTGCCAAATTGATGGATTTATCACTGAGCGCTACAATCATCTCAAACCCGATTTAGTTCTACGTGTGTGTGTGTGTGTGTAATTGTGCCCTGGGTGCTCTTGTGTCAATCTCACTTTGTGAATTCTCTCAAAATTATCTCGTGGCCCACTAAGTGGCCTCAATATCACAATGTGCTCATAGGCCCATACATGTAACAATGTGGTGGCTCCAAGTCCACCCCCATGGTCCTCCTGCATGAACTTATATAGATCTTTGTATAAATGTGCTAGTACACATCGAGCCCATGCAAATCTAGTCCCATCCTCCTCTATACGTTGACATATATCATGCATCTTATACAAGATTCCCACACCACCACCCTCCACTTGCCACTAATGAAGCAATAACTACTACTGATAACACCTAATCTCAATATGACATCTAGGCTAATGTGGGTCTCTATATGTACCCATGTCCTTGTAAAGTACCATCTAGCTGCTCTCATCTACCTCGAGCATCCTCTACTGACCATCACTTTGGTACTCTTTCCCCTAAAACTAGTAGTCACAATATGTGATATACATCCTCTAGGGTCATGGTCATCTCCCAGTAGGTAACAAAAATTACATGTGTCTGTACACCACCTCTTGCATAATGCAATAATATCATTGACATATTATGGGGTACCTCCCCAATCTCGCTATGTGTCACAGGTCAACATGGCCCAATATATCCCGCCTTGACATCCAGATAAACCTAGAATCAACTACATACTCAAGTTTCAACCTCCATGAAACTCCTCGAATGAATATCCCTCTATAAAACACAAAAACATTAACAAAATCGTGACATTAACACCTCAAATACAAAAATGCCTACTACTAAAAGTCAAAATTTTTCACATATATTACATTCTAAGGGTAAAACAACCTCCTGGGATGCTAATGCCCATAAGCAGGACGCAAGTGCCTAAGAGCAAGTCACCAATACATGGAATTGGGCACCAATGTCCCGAAGGATGTTATTGCCTTGACCGCTCTTGTCCAGGTCATAAATGCCTAGAAATTAAAAAAATCAAATTTTACAAAAAAATCAATAACGAGAAAATTTCATCAATTTTTTTGAAAATAACCGATTACCAACTCATGTGTCATTCGTTGCTGCCATTTTGCCACCACCATCTCAAACCTAGTCAATCTCATTGCTCTAATATATAACATCCTCATAAGCTCTGAGCTCAAATTCTCCATCAATCAAGGTTCAAATGAAGTCACTAATCATTTTTACTATTACTATATATAACAGTTTTCTTGATTACCAATTTACTATAGTTACCATTCATGCTCATTTTCCAACTAATACAAGCCACACAATTTTGCTCATGTTTTGAGTTTGATACTTCTTTTTCTTCCCCGTCTATGCCATTCAGTTCAGAATTCCTCCTACCATCATATTGTACACATTCCACAGTGCTATATTCCAATCTGGCACATTTTTCAACTCAATATACACATAATTTTGCGACATCTACTATACTTCATTTTACCCCTTTGTTGCATCATTTCACATCTACTTTCGGCTCAACGTTCATTCTTACTACCACTCTCCCTTTTGCCGAAATGGGGGCATACAATTGGGATCACCCTACGATCCCTCTCAGGATACTATGTGATCACTACACACTCCTAATACATCGTTATAAAAAAATTACTCATACTAACACGTGACATTTTTTACTACTTCCTATCTATTCCCCCTAATGACCTAATATGGGGAAAAAAGTGAAAAATATCTCCATGAGTAATCTATCATATACATTCAATATCAAAACAAGCATTCAATATTTGAATCAAGTCAATCAATCAGTACAAACATCACTTCATTATTCCTCCCAGATGACCTAACTTGGGAGTTACATCACTACTTTCCCAAATGACCTAACATGGGAATCATTTTTACATCACTTCTAGATGACCTAACATGGAAGCCATCTAGCACTATACATATCGTGACACCCGTAGAGTGGGGGAAATGAGATGTCATTTCCTTTCCTATACTTCTCCTATATGGGTTATTCAACATGGATCGAAATGGAACAAAATTTGGTCTTTATCATGTCTGCAGTGGTTGGACCTTTTGAGGATGTATTCATAGTTGGAGGGTAAAACTAGACCTCTCTCCCTAACACTCTTCTTCTAGTGGTAGGACGCCCAAATCCTTTAGTTTTTCAAGCATACAAAATTGGCTCAAGAATTGATCACTCCCCACCCCTTTAAATCTCCAACAACAACAATTTGAAATCTCCAAATCACTGAAATCAAATCATCAATTTCTCTAAGTGTTCCTTACAATGGTTTGCCATCTCTATTTATGCCACATGGATCGGCACATTGATCCATGGTTTTCCATGCTATATGTTATCATATTCCACAAGTACTTCTGCAACAGGGCTTCTTTGGACTTCTCACAAGTATGTTCCTTGCTCCCTTTACACTACTTGAATTTCATTCAAATAGCATAAAGAGGGGAAAATTTAGACACAAAATCACACACATACTACTATTTACTATACCGCCAAGAATGTTGTTTTACGTATAGATCTTGAGTAAGAAAATTATTCACTGGTGACACACTTCCTAGTCCATCCGCTTGCTTTGATAATTTCTAATGCTTTTATCTCTCACATTTCTCACTCATACACCTAGTTTTGGTCAAGTCACACGGATCCATACCTGTCATTCTTTTCACATTTGTCGTCAGTTGTCTCAGGAAACTAGTGCCCAGGATTGGACACTAGCGCCCAAGCACTCTTGTCCTCTCTGTTCTTGTTCACATTTTTGACATTTGTGGTTGAAATTTTCGGTTTTATTACCCCTATCTCGAGGTCCTAGTTGACATGTCATGTCACTAGTGTCAAAATTTAAGCAAGAGATCCCTATATAAACACAACATACATACTATTATAAGGGTTGGTAAATTTATCAAGGGCTATCTATCTATATACTATCAAAGGGACTACATCTTGGGCTTATTACTATGTATACACTGTATTGGAAGGGGAATTTTATGAATTCCATTCCACACATTTGCATTCTATCTAGCTACAAACTGCTATCTTGGCGTCATCGGTGTGAGGGCAACCTAAGAACACTATTGCACACAAAAGCACATAGAACTACATGAAGTCTGAGATGTAGTGTAATGCTTGGTCGTAAGTTTACTCTTTCAGGTGACCGTCGGGGTTAGTCTGACTCCCCATTTGCATCTTTATTTTTTAGGATTTGATGTAGTTTGGGGTTATGTAGGATACTATCATTTTTGTAGATCACCAACGAACTTGACGATCTTCAAACGACCTACAAGCGATCAACAATGAAGGGTAGTGAAACCCTAGCGACACCAAAAAAATCAAGTTCCAACCCTCTTTGCAGCCACAAGCACCTACAAAAGGTCTTGGGTGCCCAGACACCCTCGCCCCTACCTAGGCGCCCTTGTTTAGGTTATTCTATAAGTTCCATAATTCATATCGAGCATTTCCAGAACTCTGCCCAACCTTTTCATCAGTTGTTCTAGTTTGGGTATACTTCGGGACAAGAAAAAATAAGATAAGTGCTATATCTATTTCATTTACTTACATAGTTACATCATTGAGGTGCCTAACATTCATATTTTATTGTATATCATTATAGTCATTCTGAAATTAGATTGGATAATAATATTCAAATTTTATTAAATCAGATAGACAATTTCATTGGACAAGTTCTAACAAGGATCTAAGGTCATCATCATCATTCTATTTTTGGGAAGGATAGGAAGTGGAGATAGTAGATGGGGCCTTTGGCTCATGAATGGGAGCAAAATAAGGTTGATGAGCTTGAGGTAATTCAAGAAACATGGGCATATGTAATCTAGGGGCCATTTTTCCAACTTGTATTAGATAATTTTCAGCCATAATGGCTATTGGGTATGCATCAGGTGATTGGATATCACCCATAGATTGTATCATTACGACTATATCATAATTCAAAGCTTTTAAGAAATAAAGAAAAACACCTTGAGGAGTTGGTCTCAAAAGAACTAAAATTTTGTCCCATGTTTTCTAAAATTTGAAGTTAAAATCAGCCATAAGTTCATTTGGGGCCCTTTTGATAGTCGTTAGTTATTCTAAGCGGGATATGTTGTTTGTTTTCTCATCGAACTATTGACAAAGTGTTGTGCAAGATCATCCCAAGTGTGAATGGAAGTAATTCAAAAGCTCTTATACCATTGAAGTGATTTACCTTTTATTGAAGAAGTAAGAAGCCTAATTACAACATCATCTTGATAATAAGATGAACGAAACACACATTAGCAATATCATGGATATGGTCTGTATGGATATTAAGGTTTGCACTAGTGAATAAAGGAATAATTTTCACAACAGACATTGGTATATCATTTTGGGCATTTAGAGCTAAGGGACCACCAGCATTAAAGATGATAAAGGGTAAATTTCTTTGATGCTCCATGAAGGGAATAAACCTTAAGTTCTTGATGGAAAAGAGAAGGGACTACCCGGTGGATGAGTTGAAAGTATTATGTTTAAAGTTGTTGGAAATATCTACAATGATACTTCTCTTCTTCTTCTTGGTAAGAGCTACAGATACTCAAATGGTTCACCTTTGGATACACTTTGCCTTATTTGTATCCTTCTCATGAAAGTGGGCATTGAATTACTTAATCAGTAAATTTAATCTTGGGAGCCGCTAGATGTGTTCAAAAATGCCTTCAAAGGTAGGGATATGCTAAAACACACACCAATATTAGTAAATATATTGTAAAGCTCATCAGACTAGTCCCACCGAGCGTGTTAAAACTATTAGAACTGAAATTTACACCCTGCTGAAACTAGGTTCAAAAATTTTAGTGTAACATGGGATGATCTCTCAATGTGAGACTTGACTGCGTGAGATCACCCTCTGAAGAAGGTCAAATTCCGTGGATGAAAGGGTTGGTTTTTGTCATCACAATTTTCTGCAACTATCCAAAACAAATTCCTACTCTAAGGAGACAGGGTGAGAGAAGGAAATAACTAAAATCAAGGAAGGTGATGCACCAAACTATAAATGGATCAAATATGGATCTAAAAGACAAAAATGTAAACATGTAAATGAATATTTAAAATATGCACACAACTTGGAAGGAAATAAAATTGAAAAGAGTGAAGACGTGGAAGAAGACATAAGTGTTCACATTAAATGCATAGCATTCAAAGAAATGAAGTCACACTTGTATTGATATCAACACTTAACCATTTACAGACACATGGCCAAGGTAAGAAAACTTCACATGTGAATTATAAAGGCCACAAGTAGGAGTTTCAAAAGCTCATGAGGAGGAGCTTCAAACCCCATAGAAAAGAACCCATATATTGTGCACAAACACTTACATTTATAGAATTTGAGAGTTTGGGAGGGAGAAAAGGTCGATCACATACATTGATCAATAAATTCAACTACCTACCACCACCAAGGACCATTTACAGGCTAGGTATGGGTGCCCAATATTTCCCCAAGAACACACCATCATATTTATAAGACAAAGACAACAGTGCCCACACTTCATTAAAATTTTGTTGTTGAGGTCATTCAATGTTTGGTTCAAACCAGACACAAATTTCATGTGTCTTGCAGACTCTCTTCAATCCATGGTTTCCCATGGATTTCTATGTTCCTTGAATGATGAGAGAAGTCATTTCGACCTCGTGATGCATTGGGATATCCGCGGTCTTACTTTTTTGTCATCGTGGGATTTTTATGTTTCACAATATTTTGAATGTTCCGTGGCTTTTCAAATATGCCGCACTTAGCCATCTTTTCCACATGACGTGGAAGTCTATTTCTTCCCGATGCATGATGTTGATACTGTAATTATGTCACTTTGTTATGTGACATTTGAAATCCATGAAACATTATACTTAGAATCCCCGTGGAATGTTATGCGATTATTTCATGGTTTTCAACCTTATTGCTTTTAAACCTACTTTCCCATGTTGCATAATGCCTTATGACACTCTTCCTTACATTATTGCTTCTACCAAGTGAGCTACATGCTTTGTTGTGTGGGATCAACCAACTCCGTGGAATTTCATATTTTCTAAGTTCACATAACATTGCTTTTCCAAGCCGTGAAGTATTTCCATTTCACATATGTTCTCATTTTACGGATCCTATCCTTAGCCAATTTTCCAACTTGATTTCATACTTTGTGGACTTTCGTGGCATGTAAATTCCATGGTGCTCCAACCCCACCTCACTGTTGTGAAGGACTTATATCATTAAAATCCATGATAGTCCTGAGCTCGAGCTCCTTTGTTCAGCGGATTAGGAGAACCGCATAACACTACATTTTTGCACTCCGTGAAATACTATCTTAGTTTTCTGAGACTTTCTTGATAAAAATGTGTCTTAGTCCCATATTAGATGAGTTATTCAAAATTGCATGGGGTACAAGTTTTGACAATAGAGAATGCATAGAGAAAGGATGTCGCAACAAAAAGGTTACAAAATGAGGACAAAGAAGGAAGTGCAGAAGGTTAGGGTGCGCAACAGAAGCCCCTGGAAAGAAGAAGAGTGTAGAGGAAGAGAGTGTAAAGGATAAAAATCACACAAAGAAACTGAGTGCAAATGAGATGAGTTGGGATAGAAGGAGGACCAGAGAACAAAGAGAGGAAGAAGAGAAAGAAGAATTGTAGGATGAATGCGCAGAGGGAGGAAGCCCATAGATGAAGAGAGTAAGAGAGAAGAAAATCCCAAAAGGATTTAGGTCAAGGTGGATGGAATTTGGTGAGTGAAAACTCGCAAAGGAAGGAATTTATAATGAGTGTAGAATCACAAAGTAAAATGCTCAACAAAGAAGCCTTAGGATGAGGAAGACAGTTTACGGAGGGCAAAGGATCACATGGGAAGAGTTTTGTGGTGAGCTGAGACTTGCAAAGGATTATAAAGGGAGATCCATTTGGAGGAGGGGGATGATTCACAATGAGAATAGACTCACTAGGGTCCACAAGATAACATGAAAGAGTCACAAGGAAGTGACAAAGGACTAAAGAGAAATCATAAGAAGTGTCAATGCTAGGATAAGGCTTAAAGGACGAAGGATTCAAGACTATCAACCTCAATATTTCGAAGGGTGGTTCTACCAATCAATCAATATACTTGATATGGACTTCAAGTTTAAGTACCTCAGGTGTTTGATATAGGAACATCCAAATTCCTGGGTAATCCTACATAATTTTGGATAAGTATGGGTGCACATAAGGTTGGAGAAGTGCGTAGGATAAAAGAGGAAGTGCTATAGAGTCAAGTGGAAATTGCATAGAAAGTACTTTCCACAAAAAAAATCAATAGAGATCACAGTGCACAAGGAGTAAGCAGTGGTCTGAGTACAAAAGTAGTGCATAAATGGTTTGCGGAGTAGTGTAGGGTAGAATAGGAGTGGGATAATAATACACATTAGTGTGCATATGAGTTTCGGCTTAGTAGAGTTGATTAGAGGCCCATAGAGATTGAAAAGAGTTATGTGCAATGCAAGAGGATCTATGGAATGCACAAAAGCATGAAAATAAGGTTTTTGCAATATATAAACTATATGGGAAATGCACAGATGATTGGGGAAAGGCCCAAAATTCCCAATACAATGTGTGGGAGATGTTGAGGACATAAATCGAGTGTACAAGTGCGTGACTGAAGAATGCGAGTAAGGAGTACGTAAAAGAATGAGACATGACATTGCATGAAAACTAGGTGTCACTGGAATAGGTCACAACATTAATGAGCCCAAGTTTGAATTTAAAATGAGTGGGTAGAAGGAGTCAACAGAGAGATAAGAGAGATGAGTGGGAAGGTGCAACTATATGACAAGAATGAGTTTCTCATTAGAGGGCAAGGGTGTAAGAGTGCATATGAGAGCTGGGAGGACAACCAAAGAAAGACAACCTTAGTGGAGGTAGTGGAATGTGCTTGTAATGCAAAAAGTCTAGTCTAGGATAGCTCTTAAGGAAAACACCAAGAGTCAAAAAATACTCCATGAGAGGGAGTTTGTAAGATCTAGGAGAGAAATTGTAAGTAGATGTCACTATGGCCAAATGAAGCAATAGAAGAAACCTTTGTGTTTTATTCTATGGTGTTGGACTCTGCAAATGGGAAGGATTTACTAGGTCACCCATTTGTTGCCACAATTTCTCTAGATTAATTGTTGTAATTTCAATCTAAAAATTTGTAGAGAGTTTTAACAAGATGGATGAGGCTATTATGTATGCATTTTGTTTGATCACTTTGAACAAGATGATGAAATTAGATAGTCACACATTGAATACAACCTAACTTAGTATTTTTGGGCTCCCATTATGGCTGCAGATGGAACAACTCATAAGGAGGATGTTGCAATGTATTGATCACTTTGATCCATATTGTTTTATTTTCTCCATAATAATAACCATTTGTGGGTCAAATCAATGCACTTTTATGGGCTTTTTACAAAGGGTTATTTTTCGGTTAGTGGTAGTTGTTTTCCAAAAAATATGTTTTTTTCTCGACTTGTTCTTAACTAGCATGAGACAAGGTTTACAACATAAGACAAGTATGACAACATTTTTTGGGAAAACAATCCCATGGAAAAATCATGTCGGCTAATTAGTTGTAAAATTACATTGATGTACAATATGTGTGCATTTGTTTATTGTTGGTATAACTTATGTTCTAATGTCATGTTTATTTCTAGGTCATCTTCGCATGTGTATCCTTTATGTTATCTCTCTTCCTTTTTATTTTTCCTATTTTCTTTTGTTCTCAATCTTCCCCTTATTTTTGTGTTGTTCTAAAGTTATAGTTATCAGGGACAATTATAGTTATAGGTCTTTTCTACACTTTTGCACCATCTTTGGGTTCCACATGGATTTTGAGCCATTTTTTTGTTTTCCTACCTATTGTGTACTGGTTGTGCTCTAATAGGTCCTAATTTGAATTCAACAAGTATACAAATACATGGGTGTATTAATGCATTTTGATATACAAGGAATGAATGAGTGATATAAGAGCATCCTCATGCCAAATGTAATTACAAATATTTAGAGAAAACATTCAAGCATTTAAGGGAATTTAAAGAGCATCTAATATTTATTAGAGCATTGAAAGTGATAATTGTTGGGTACTTGCATGACACTACATTGCTTATTGCATTTACATTATACTTGGTGTGTTGGATTCAAAAAAAAATTAAATCAAGGTGACAAAACCTACAAAACATCTCTCATTAAGTGTTATGTTCTTACGTGGTGTTTCTACTTTCACATGGTTCCAAGGAAGGAGGCCAGTTTCCCATAGATTCGAGCAATATTCTTGAAAAAAGAATAAGGTTTTTGGAGCCCTGAAGTTGACAAAATGGATTGTGAAATTGATTTTTTCCTAGTTAATAGTTTCCAAATTTGTGTAGTAACACTTTTGAGTGAGTAATATAACAATTTTCACAAAAGTTATTTGTTCACACTATTTTTGTGGGTATTATTCACCTTGTTGTCTAGGATTTCTTTACCTTTGCATGTTTCTTACAAGTATTTTCATATTTGTGAAAAATATGCTATTACATTAAAATCTCCTCTTCTCGGTTATTACCGCAAGAACGCTCTCTTATGTAGTTAGTTAAAATTATACTACGTTAAATATATTTAGGCATGATCACAATGTTTATGGGCAAATGTATTGTATTTTGATGCAAACCCGCTTTTTCATAAAACATTATGGCGAGCCTAGATTGTCTTGTATGCTTGTATATATTATTCGGTGATGGATCTAATTATTCTAGATCTGTATTATTACATGTTAGATCTCTTTATTACGAATTATAGTATGCTTAATTTCAAACCCTTATGTGAAGTATTTAATATTTTGGGGTTCTATCATGTTCCTACTATGCATATTAGTACATTTGGATCCATCTCATTTCTTTGTTGTGTGCTTTTTCTTAAGGGATTTTCTTAAATTCATATCTATTATAGGCATAGTCATTCATTCTAGAATCTATAGTAAATATTTTGATTTTATATGTACTTTAGCTATTGTTATGGATAAAAATGTTCTTAGGTGTGATTCTATTATGGTGTGTTTTTTAATGTTTTCTTTTTGATGGCATATTCCCAACATATTTATATTTTTGTGTAGTATGTTGTTATTATTGTAAAAATTATTTGCATTCATAGTTAATTGTTGTTTCGAATGACATGTCATAGAATAATAACATATTTTGGGGACATGTTAGGGTTGTATGCAATGATGATAGTGTGATCTGAGGGCATCAGGTACACTTTACTGTCTTGTATCCATCAAATGGAGTTAGGGTAAAAATAAGAATATTTGTTCCATTATGTAACCTTTCAAAAACATGCACAAAACCTTTTATTAGTTTGTGAGTAATGACATATATGTAATATTGTAAGTTGATGGAAACTTGTATGTAGAGAAAACAAGAATAAGTAAGGGATTCAAATTCTACACAATTTTTCTTAAGTACTGACTTGATTTGTGAACCTCTATAATGATGAGTTCTTTATTGTAGGCGTGTCACAATCATTACTACATAAAGTGTCATTAGTGCCTCAAATTGGGTCGATTTTACATATTAATCAACGGTTTTCATTTTTTTCCCATGAAAAATTTCAAAATGTGTTTCGTGTTGGGTGGTGTAATGGTGAAACAAAAAAACTAGCTCTTTTAAATTATTTTAGGTTTGTGCCACCTTTGCACCATGCTTGTGGCTGGTTTGCACCACCTCTAAGAGCCACTTTTTCACAGAAAATGAAAAAATAAATGTAAAATAATTAAGCTGAAAAATATCAAATAAATATATTTCATTAATTGTTTACTTATATATATGTAGACACAAATTTGGGGTTGTCGATTTTTTAATGTGAAAGAAAATAATGTCTTACATTTTATATTCACAATATATAAAATATTAAAATGTGAATATATGTATATATGTATATGCATATATGTATATATGTACATATGTGTATATATACACACATGCATATATAAATATATATACATATACATATATGTGTATATATATGCATACACATATGTTGTCATGTAAATGTTGATAAGGAAATTGTGATTTCAAGCATGACAACTATACCCTTGTCTTAATTTTTTCAAGTTTTACCCTTCGAGGCACCTCAAGTCTGCCTAGTCGAGTCAAGTGACCTCTCGATTGATGCTAGCTCATCCCCCTAGGTGATTTAGGAAATTACAATCATTCTCTCTAGGTGATTTTAAGAGTTCATTGAAAAATGCAAACTTTGGGCGATTGTGGGAAGGGCTATCTTTGGCCTTCTTAGGGGTGGAGCAACCCCGTGGAGCGGAACATAAAATCTAAACCAGACATGGAGGTGAATCAAAGGCCTAGGAAAATCATGGAATTGATTTAGGAAGATTTATGAAGGACCCAAAGAAGTTGGGACACTTTCACTAAAATCAGGGTTCACAGGCCTAGGCAGTGCATAGGCCAAAACAACTGTTGAGCTTCAGAAGGTGATTCTGGGAGCTTTGGATTAAGTTAGGAGAAAAATTAAACATCTTAAGAAAGATAATTCCAAGCCCTACAAGATGGTGAAATTATTTTTTTCACAACACTTTCGCGTAATGGGTCTACAAGCAAGTTTTTATCATGCACAAATGGAGTACCAAATCAAAAATCCGATTTTTCAGTGATAAAATGGAGGATTAAATACCTAATAACCCCACCATTAGATTCATAAGGCAATTTTAAGTCAATATAATATAAAATTTTATCAAAAAAGTCCATCGGGAGCTCAAGTTATCGTCGTTTCAAGTTGCCCTCTTGGAGCGAGTTTGGGAGTTAGTTAAATTTTGGAAGGACACGTGTCAGCTCCAAGAGCCTAGCCAAATTTTGTGTCCCTCACGTCCCTCAAGGTCAGGTAAATCAAGGTTGGAAAAATGTGCCCAGCCCTTGAGGAGACTTTTGGTCACCCATGTGACCAGCTTCCAGCCCCTCAGTGCTTTAAAGCTGCTTTTTTGGCTTTAATCCCCTGCAGTTGGATCTCCACCATGTGTCAAGCTGAGGCGTGTTGTGAAAATTTATGTCCCTCACATCCCTTTGAGGTGAGGGACATTAGGGACATGAAAATTCAGCCAACTCAAACTCAAAAATTTGAATTTTTTTTCTGTTTGCTTTTTCTCATTGCTAGAAGAAAAGTTGTAGAGAACACCTCAGTCCACCATTATTGCTCTTAACCAGCTCCACCATGGAAACCAAACCTTCCACTCAATTAATATACAAATTTTTCAAATAATATATTGATCTAAAGAGCCAGAGGAATGAATAATGAAAGAGAAGAGTGAAGGAATTCTTCAGAAACCTCCATTGCCGTGAGACGAAGATTTGATCATATCTTACAAACCAGTGCATGAAATGAAGAACCGTATGTTACTGAGTTATTCACTATTGAAGGCCATTAAAAAATAACCTTCAAACCTAAAATTCACATCAAGGAATTCTCATAGTGAATAAATTTCACTTCCGGATCCACGAAGAACAAAGTTCAATTTCCTGACAAACCGATAACTAAATCGAAGAGAAATTTCACTATTGAGACAAGAAGCAAAAACCTATCACAATGGAGTTAATTTCATCGTGAATAGATAAAAAACCAGACCTAAAAATTTCAAGCTCCATTAATGGCTGCCATGACAAAGTAGTGCAAAAAATCAGTGAGCTACCTCTTCACTTCTCAGGGTTCCAGTGGGCGAAATCGCACGAAAATTGGAGGGAATGATCGTTGAAAAATCTTGTTTCACGTGAACTAGTTTTTGCGCCATGAAGTCCATATTTTTTAGGGATATGGAGGACTGATTTTTCATTTGAGTTTTCCCTGTCACATGAAGAACAACTGTGAAAAAGGCAGCGAGCTACCTCTTCACTTCTCAGGGTTCCAATGGGCGAAATCACGCGAAAATAGGAGGGAATGATCGTTGAAAAATCTAGTTTCGAGTGAACTAGTTTTCATGCCATGAAGTCCCTATTTTTATGGATATGGAGGACTATGATTTTTGTCAGTATTATACCCCCACCGATGAAAATATCATTTTCCCACTTGTTCAGATGAAGGAATTACTCAAAATGTGGAGCGTGGAACCCCGAAATAAAACCCATAGTTTCAAGACCTGTTTTGTTGCAATCTGACATCCGCAGTGCAATTACTAAAAATAACATGCCTTCCTACATAGGAGTCTATTACTTCGGGTAAACCACCATTTGAAGAGGCTACCAAGAAAGTGATGAACACAGAGGGAGTAGTATCATAGGAAAATTCATCAAAAAGGTCATCTCGGCTCGCAATTGACACATACTAAAAATAGTAAGTGGTTCCACAAGCCCCTGCTATAAATAGCTAGCTGGTCCAAAAGGTGAGAGGAACACAGTAATAAGAAATAATTTAAGCTACCATAGCCAGTTGAGGTTGGGAAAATTTGACTACAACCATTACTAAAAATAGTAAGTTGCCCCATGTGTACTTACTAAAAATAGCAGGTTGTTCTCAAAAGACAAGTTTGGAAAAACGAGACATTGAGGGATAATCATTCAGGTCGATATCACCATTTGGGATCCAGAAAGGAAAACTCTGGCACTTACTAAAGATAGTAAGTTATCCCTTCCAAATATGGTAAGTATCAAGGAAACATGAATTTCAAGTGCACATGTTGGTCTAGTTTCTCAGGTGTAATCAATCATGAAGAGATGGCGGTTTTTTGTGGTTTGGAATGATCATCTCATATTACAATTATCACAAGGCACGTCATGTGGATTCATCTTCATCACTTAAGGATCTGGGTGATTCAAAGTGAATTGATCAGAATGATTTCAATAAGTTAAGGAGTTCATCAACCAAGTTTCGAGGAGGGTCATCGTGGGCATTGTATGCGTTCATCTCGAGCTTACAGTGGTAAACCTCAGAACAATGTTTCTAAACACTCATTCTATGGTCCAGGAGTGTGTAGTCATCATTGGATTTGGAAAATGATTCAAAGTTATTCAAGGGAGTAATCTTCATCAGTGTAGAAGATCACTAGTGGTAGAAATCTTCGCTCAAAGTTCATGACTGCATCAAGGCATTCAAATCATTTCATCACGAGGGGTGTTTTCCCTTCATTCTTTCCTTCTTCCTTTCTTTCCCTCTCTTCTTTCTCTCTCCATTATAATTCTTCGTTATGCGTCATTATTGTATTTCTTCCTATTCACTTAAGTGACTTATTTTAAATTTGTAAAAAGTATTTTCTCAAAATTATAAGATAAATTATTAATTCATGGAAAACAAAAGGTTACAAGTGGAATATAGAAACGAAGAGTCATGTGAGGGAGGTGAAAGGACAATTCAGATTGCTATAAATTGGGATGGCCTCTTCATTCCAAGGATTCAAAATTTTGAAGAACTCTTACTATGTAGCATTATGATAGCTTGGTTGAAGCTTTGTATTCATCACTACACATGGAATAAAAGCTACACTTCTTCTATTTCCCTTTCTTGTTTTCCTCTATTTCTCTCTTTCATGCACTTTGCAAGCATAGTTGATCCTATATGGAATTGGAGAGGAACTTGGTGTCCTTGATAGATGAATTTAAAAACTTGGTGTTTTAATTCATTGGTCTCGCTAGCTTCATTGTGCTTTCCTCTATATTGAAGGTTGAACTACTCCGATTATTGGGTGTGAGCTCTGCAAATCTACTCATGGCAATAATCTTCCTTGCATAATTTCTCCCTTTCTCCCTTCATCGTTGTAATTTCTTCCCTTGTACCCACGTCAAGCACTTTGCCTGAGTTGATGGAGTGTTCTGTGTGATCCCTGACCAATTTGGCCACCCAAAACATTTAGATAGGATTAGGATTAGTTTAATTTCAATAATGGGAGTTGTACCATTCAATGCAGAGGCGTAGCCCTGTGAACGTTGGTGGAGACACTTGATTTGTCTACCCAACAAATTTTCTCACCAACAACATACACATACACATACACATACACACATGTATATATTATATATAATATAAATGTGTGTGTATATATATACTTATGTATATATACATACATATATCTTTATATATAATTACAAAAAAATTATATAACAATTTGAAAAAATAACATGTTTTAAAATAAGAATAAGGATGCTAAGATGCCAAATAATAATTCCTCATAAAAAGTTAGTTCATAGTTAAGTTAATAACATCAAAAAAAATATAATGTCGAAGATGAAAAAATAAATAATTTCTCATAATCAATACAATAACATGAATTTAGATAAAAAAAAATTATATAAAAACTATGATAACAAAAAATTGTCATCTAATACTTGTCGCCACCATCACCTATGAGGTCATTGTTATCATCATGATATATGAAGTCATTTTCTATACTATTTGGACTATACTCCACTCCATGCAATGATAGGTTGTCATTGTGGTAGTCATGATCGTCATCAACATCATTGATGTAGTTGCAGTCAGGGATGTCAATTAAGAGATACCTTATATCACATAACCCTCAAAATGCACAATGGAATTATAGATAAAATTGTAGATATTCAAATTTGGTGTAAGCCTTCTCTTAGTAATGTTTTTTGCATAATTTTGTGAATATGGGACATTAATTTGAATTAATGACTAACTAGAATTGTACTCCTCTTTTCAACTCTCTACTTCTTTTAGGTAAGTCCCTAAATAACTCTTTAGATTTCATTCTTCTGTTTTGATGTGATCTCATGGGATCCCCACTTTTTTCTATGACTAGTGATATATATTTTATTTTTAGATGGGTTCGAGACACCTAGATAGGTTCATACTTGATCTTATCCAAAGACTACAAATCCATCCCTAGTAATTGTATTCTAATTTTAAAAGAAAACATCTTGTAGTTAGTTTTTCAAGTACTTTTGAATTTGTTTTAATGTAGTTTTTTTTTTGCTACTAATATCTTAAGTCAAGGTTAGCGGATATGTAAGAAAAACACATAAGTGCATTATAAAGGGGAAAACTAAGAATCAAAACCATTAGCAAGTTCGTTATACACATCATTTCTAAAGGAATGAATTATCTACTATAAAAATTTGAAGTACAATTTCATGCTTGTGTTATTGAGAGCTAGGTAATGTCATGTATATTTGTGTACTTTATTCACATGTTCCCACACACCATATAGATAGGAGAGCTACATTAATTTAAAGCTTCTTCGGAGTAGTGTTATCTAAGAAATGCTCAGTCATTGGGGTGGTTAGGGTCAGTTCTACTCAAATATATAACCCCTTGTTTAGGTCAAGGCATGAAAATTAGGGTTTTGAAGAAAATAAAATCTATGACATATCTAAAAAAATATCTACAAAGTTCTAGATCTAGAAAGAAAAAGTGTAGACACATGCAAACTTGCATAAAAATTCTAAACAAGTGAAAATCCCCGGAGGAGAAGTTCATAATGCCTATGACAAGTTCAACCATGATATTGTCTAAACATCCATTTAACATAACCATCACACATTTCCAAGTCCTCGATTACATGAGCATATTAAAGAAAATATTATCTACCCCTGCACAATATTTCAACACTTTGTCATACCTTATATCCGTGTATTTTGGTTCCTCTCTATAACCTTAATCATACTTTATCAAAAATTGGTGTGTGTTATATTTGATATTCAATATTTATGGAAATTTTGATATCATTAAGGTTTCCCTTTATTGATTTGAAATTACTCATTCCATTATATGCGAGATTAGGTCTAAAACCTAAGTTTTCATATTACTGTTGATGAACCCACTTTACATTTTTACACCCAACCTAGGATTTCATTTTTTCCTATTATGGTTTTACATTGGTATAATTAGTTGAGCCACATGAGTGCCTTTACATGCCAACATTTTTAATTCATATTTTTTTAATCTTTTAAAATCCCTAACTTGTTTATTATGGATGATTCATTCTGATACTCATGAGCTAGTGAGAATGAGAATGATTTACAAAACTATATAGATATGAATGAGGATAGCGATAGTTTATATGATGAATATTATTCTTTGTATGGTCATATTGCATGTGTGTCTCTTCCTTTTTCACCTATGGTTAAATCTAATATTGTACAAAATACATTTATACACGAGTTGCATGAAAATTTACTAGTTAACACTAATAACACTTACTTTGATAAGGTTGGAAATTGGTTAAATATGAAGACACATAAGTATGCTTAAGATGTTAATACTAACACAAAATTTACAACAATACTTGCACAAAATATATATTGGTAAAAAGTTTACAAACAAAACCTATGTGTAATAAAAAAATTGCACATTCCTAGATTTATCTTATATGTGATCTAAATTGTTTTTCTGTTGATGTAAATTGTAAGTGAACCGAATGCTCTTACTGACACTCTGCGATTAATGATGAACTTGAAATAATTTTACTAATGTAAGTAGAAGGGGTTACTAATAATGCTTGGCACTTGAAAAATACCAAATTATGTTGGCCACGGGCCCAACTAGTGTACCATAACAAACACAATTTTCATATTTTATTGTAGATAGTCAAGTAAGATTCATATTAAAATAAATATACCCAATATCAAATCTAAGCATATTTTATAGGTTTGGTTTATATTTAACATCTTTAGAGAAAAAATCTTCCTTGTGGTTACCTGTTTTGATTTGAACCCAAATGTATCTATAAAATTTCTCAACAATGATCTTGATAGCTTTTAGAAACAAATTTTCAATATAGTAAGTATATGATCAAAATGAAATAATTCCCTTTGGGAAATTTTCTTTCTTTTTCTTTGAGGTTACCGAGGAGAGGGCCCTAGCCCTTTGTGGCATCACCAGACCTCACCAGCTGTAGAACCATTTAAGGATGGAATTTTAAGCTCTTGGCTAGCCCACGGATTAAACCACATTATCATGGTGCCCCATCACTAGGGTATCCAAACCGTCGGTAGTAGGTTGCCTTAACACGAAGACGAGAATTGAACCTTGAAAATCCAAATTACTAGGAGAACCAAGAATCATTACACCACTACCCGTTAGATTAAAAGTGGTTATGTTTACCTCTTATGCCGCGATGTTAGGACATGCCTCGTCACATTGAACACATGATTTATGCTTGCCCTTGACCTCCATCGCATTGAACACCAAGATGACTTGGCACTATGTCCAGAGCCACCTCTGCCACCGAAGAAGTTGACATGCCCGACACTGCGTAGTCAAGTAACGATAAGCTATAGAGGTAGCCAACCCAGGGAATTGACCCCGAGACCTCCCACATATAACCCACATTCCCCACCACTAGGGTAAACCAGACGGGTTACTGGGAAATTTTCTTATACAATATTATTTTCTATAGTGTTTTTGTCATGAGCCTTGCCAAAGAAGAGTGTGGGAAAGTTCTTTCATCTACAATTTTTTCTTGGAAAATTCCAAGTGGATTCTTCCCTTTAGTATTATCAATTTGTATTATTTTATATTGCAACGAATAGGCCCAAACTAGGCATGTAAGTAAATTAATTAGTGTATCACCAATATTATTATCATCATCATTGTCCTTGTTAAGAGGTTGATTTTTATTGTACATGAATCATGTTTTTGACATCAAGTAATTAATGAAGGAAATAATCACAATTTGTTACAATTTTTCCTTTTGTGTATCTCTTAAAAAAATTATAATTATGTTTGCATTTACATTTCTTGCAAGAAAATAATTTTTATATATTCTAATTAAAATATTTGCTAAAAAGGTGTTTTTTCTTCTACATTTTATAGTAATGCTATTTATATCATATCAAAGTTTTATGGGACATTTATGATTGTGTAAACCCATATTAGTATTTCCTAGTTAAACAAGGCCTAGTTCATTAAAATACCAAACAAATATCCACACGCTCTCTTTAAAATCTCAACCATTAAAAAGGTAGAAGGGAATGATACAAGAAAATGTGGTTTGGAAATGAAAAATTTGGAAAATAATCATATTTCAAATATATATAACATGATAGCAAATCTTATTTTGTCCTCTAATTGATCAATTTTGGAAATGCTAAGTAAGTTTCTTTTTCCAGTTTTCTAATTTTTTCAAGAAGATATCAAAATTCAATAGCTTAAAGCTTAGAGAGAGAAACTATGTATAGGATTGGCTTATGTGAGAGGGATGTACTGATTTGATAGCATAATAGTTTTCAAGAATTCTGTAAAACTTCAAGTTCTAGCTCCTGCATCTGACCACACACACAAGTATCTACACTTTTTTTTGACAAAATAACATTGCTTCTCATATAAACTATCCAAAAAGTTTTTAATATAAATACCCACGAATATCACATTGTTAGCTCTCATGGATTTCCCCCACATTTGGAAGGGGTTGGGAGAGGCATTTAAATAAGTAAGAAAATAAATGAAGGTGAAATTGTGACCGTTAGATCACAAAAGGTTAGTGGAAGATTAGACCATTGAAAAAATTGCACATGAATACAAAAATTAACATCTTCACCAACCATTTCCCACTAATATTGACCTTAACACACCCACGTGTGTCAAATGACACATACGAGGTTGGTGTACAACTTGGAATTTCTAGAAGAGCAAGTTGCACATTCCAAATATCCTTTATTTTCTAAAATAGAAAATAAGAAACCTAGGAAATATTATTAGCTACCTAAGTAAACTTAAGTACTAATGTGTAATTAGGTAATTACATCAACACCCCCTTAAGTGCTGACTTAGGGAGTGTGTACAAAATATTATGCTAAACCTCAAAGCGGGTCCTAACAACTAGGCCCGATGAGTTACCCATGTAAATTGAATGCAATATTTTTAGTAAAAATGCATGAAGTTTATGATATATATCATAAAGATGTCAATATAGTAGTATAACACAAAGTGAATAGTGCAAAATATGCTAAACATAATAGTTTGATCCATCACTAATGATATGCACATTATATGGGATAATCCATTCCTATAGAAGCATGCACTTTGTGGGTTGATCCACCTTTGAAGAATTGCCAAAAATATATGGTAAAATGTTCCCCAAAGATACGTGAGAATGATACATTTAACAACTAAAGGAGGAATGATAAAAACACACCCCTTGTAATGCGAATAGGTGGAGTGGATGAAGAAAATCTCTTACTCACATGAAGTGATGATGAAATTTTGAAGCAGAATTTCTCCAAATAATTGATGAGCTTCAAAATACTATAAGGTGGGATAATCCACACTTAGACATGGTTGTGCGAGAATGGGAGTGAACACTTGTGAAAAACTCAATATATCTGCACTAGTGATATGAATCCACTACTTGAACACAAAGAGTTGATAGTTTTTGGGCAATATAGATAGGGTCATCGAGCCCTTTGAATAATAACCTTACACTACACAATCCTCATAATATGCTTGGAAAACCAAACCAAACGAGATTGAAGTCTTACACATGCAATAAATCAAATGAACAAATATTTAAACACTGAATAGAAATAAAATTTCACTTTATATTTTTAGATAAATAACTTACATAGATTGATTTCCAATTATTCATACATAATATAATCTCCAGATTGATTTCCAAAAATTATTCATACATAATATAATCTCCTATGCATAATGAAAAATCATAATCCTATTGACCGATCTAAGTATGCAAATCATTAAGCTCATCTCAAACTATGCTCTTGAAAGTAAACAACACGAGATTGACTAAGTTCCAAAAAAATCCCTTCTAAGGCAATCGATATTCATTTATATAGCCATTTGATTGCACACATTAAGACTCCAAAAATTAAGGAAATTAAAACATAAATTCAAAAGAACCCACTAAAGACCCAAAATACAACCACTAGCCTTTCCAAAACTTGCACCTTAAAACATTCAAATATGAATGATTCATAGTTTCAAAATAGGTTCAAGTGTTACGTAGCTTAGGGCAACCAACGTATGCTTGAAAATACGCTTTACGGACTTTGTGGAACTTGAACATGATTGCTGAGACAATGTTATGTATTGAAACAATTGTGCGACAAACTAGACATTGCGTAGAAAAATTGCACACTTATGCAAATCTTGCACCATGGATTTTCACACTCAAAAAAATGTAACCCAATACTCAAGATTCATCAATAACACATTTGTTTATTGTGCGATAATGCAAAATTTGCAACAAAATGCAAACTTAATTGACTTGATTGTTTAATTGTATTTAGTTGATACACGATTTCTGTGAACCCACATAATCCTACATTATACTTCTCCCATAATTTTGAGGACTTGAGATCTTACTTAAGGATTTAGAATTCCATGTTCCATGACATCCATCTAACTTAGCCAAGTTGCATTTTCAATGTTCTTACCTTTCCACTTAACCAAATAATCTTTATAATCTTTTGTGCATGTCTTCTTGATCGTGGTGTCGATCAATTTTTTTGCTTAATCACACACTTTATCCAGCATATGATCCTTATAGCCTAATCCTCAATATTATGATTTTGAATCTTTAAATATTTCATGACCTTAAAGGTATGGATATAGATCCCATGCATTAAAGATATTAGAGATATCAATGCCTACGGGAAAATCAATCTCATCAATGTTTTGTACAAACTTTCTTATGATTCTTCATAGACCTATCTTCTTCCAATTAATATTAGTGTATGTTCCCTTATAAAATATTTCATTCTTATAATATGCTAAGACCATGGACCCCCAATATGATATTCAACTTCTCTCCTTTTCTCATATGTGCATTGTTTGTAATATACTTTCATCTTTTGCAACTGATTACACACTTGTTGGTACACTTGATTCATGTGTTTAAAAAAATCCCTTAATTATGCACTCCTTTCTTCATCACGTGGAAAATCCCTCAGCTCCTCCACTCTGCAAGGATTAATTCCATATAAAATTTTATATGGTTCCTTCCCTTTACTCCTATTCACTAAATTGTTATACGTAATTTTTTCCTATGTTAGAGATAAATCTCATGTTCCTGGTTTATTTATGACCAAACACCTAAGAAAATATCAAAGGATTTTTTTTTTATAATTTATGTCTACCCATCAATATAAGGATGGTACATTGAACTAAACTGCAAACTTGTATCCAACATTTTCTAGAACATTCACCAAAAATGACCAATAAAGTTTGTATTCCTATCAAACACTATAGTGCACAATAATCCATGTGGCCTAACAATCTCCCTAAAGAAATTTTTTGCAACGTGCATTGCATCCCTAGTCTTTTTACATCTAATGAAATGTTCCATCTTTGAAATTTTTTCCACCACTACAAAAATGGAATCAACTCCTAAATGTATTCTAGGTAAATCCAAAACAAAATCCATATTTATGTCTCCCAAAGGCATCTTTGGAATAGGAAAAGGTCAATACAACCATGTGTTATGAGATCTCCCTTTAGGCAAATTACATACGTGGCATTCTTGCACAAACTTACACACAACCAAACTCATCCTCACTCAAAAATAACTCTCTCTTAGTTGTATTAAGGTTTTATACAAGACAAAGTGCCATGTTAATCTTCTACAATGCTTTTATCTCACCAAATTTTCCTGTATTGATCCTCTTAGAATGCATATTTGTCTTCCTTCGAACAATAATCATTCATGCAAAAAATAGTCCAACTAAAGTGTCATCTCAACACTTGTGGGTACTACATACACTTCCCATACCTATTTGAATTCTTCTTCCTATACTTACAAATTATTCATGGATTAAAAACCCATAACTTCCACTCTCATCTCTATCAATAAACAACTATGCCTATTGAGTGCATCATCCAATTTGTTAGGTTTTACACTCCTATGCTTCAACACAAATGTGTATCCTTGCAGGTCCTCATATGCCTCTGATTCAATTTTCAGTAGTTTTTGATAAATTTTAATACTTGATGATTAGTAAATAACACAAAGTCCTTTGGAAACAAGTAGTGCCTCTACTTCTTGAGTGCTTACACAATCGCATAGAACTATTGATCATACATGTTATACTTATTATTTACATGATATAACTTTTCACTAAAATATGCAATGGGTTATCCTTCTTGACTCAATATTACACCAATGTCTATACCACTAGCTTTGAGATAAACCTGAAACACCTTCACAAAATATGGTAACACTGAAATTGGATGTTCAATCATCTTATTATTTAATTCTATAAAAATCTTTTCTAGAAGTGTGATTCATATGAAACTCTTCTTATCCCCTCGCATGACCTCTATAATGTCCATAAAGAACACTAAAATTCTTGATGAACTTATGATTTAAAATTTCCAAACCATGAAAAATTTGTTCCTCGAATGAACTCCATGACAATGGCCAATCCACAATTGTGCCATCCATTTTCTCAGTCCAGCTTCAATCTTTCACTAGAAATTTCAAACCCGAAATACTCTAACTTTTTTTGCGTAAAACCATATTTCTTCAAATTAATCATTAGTTTTTCTTCTTGCGATCTTTATAATAATTTCCCGATGTGTAACAAATTCTCTTCACGTGTCTTTCTAGAAATTATAATTTCATCTATGTACCCAATCATAAATTTACCCAAAAATAGTTTTAGGACTTCATTCATCAACCTCATGAAATTTCTTGGCGTGTTTCTCTATTTGAATGGCATCATAAGCCACTCATATAATCCTACTTGAGTCTTAAACATTATCTTCTATTCATCTCCTTCTCTTATGTGAATTTGATGGTATCTGATCTTCAAATCAATCTTATTGAAATATATAGCTTCACTTAAGCAATCCATAATATCATCCATGTATAAAAATGGGAACCTTTACTTGGTGGTGATCTTATTGATAACTCTTGAATCAATACACATACACCACTCACCACATTTATTTGGTGCTAAAACTATCGATATTATGCACAAACTTAGACTCTCCCTAATAAGTCCTCTATCAAGTAACTCTTTTACTTGCCCCTGTGACTCCACATTTTCTTGTGATGTTATTATGTAAGCCACCTTATTCAAAAAACTCAAACCTAGAATTAGGTCCATGAGGTGAATTATATCCCTCATAGTTGATCACCCTTAAGGAAACTCACTTAACACAATCTATGCAAACTCACCCAACATCTATTTCCCCTCCTTTAGTTTCATTCCTTCAATCTTAGTCACTTTCACCACACCTTCCCTTTGCACAATCTACATTATAAGCACAAAACATTCATTATTTTTCTTCACCTCAATCAAGAACTACTTCCCTGAGAGAAATAACACTTTTAGACTCGTTACTTTACTTTTTTCCCAAAATGGGTTTAGAATATAATTCTTTCCATACTTCTCCACATTGTATGTGTTTGTGTGTCCACCATGTTGCCTTTGTTTAGCAACCAAGGCATTCGAAGCATGCATGCATCCATGGGCATGATGTCACACAATACTTTATCATCATATCTTCATATATGGAATTTAATGAGGCATTTCTTCATCACCCAAAGATGGTGTCCCTTCTACAACCATAAAATATTCTAGGGATTTAGATGCCCCATTCTCTTTAACCCAATTTATCAACCATCTCTTACACAACTAAGTTATCGATGCTTCTACTATTTACAATCAATTTAATAACTTTACCTCTAGATTCACACACCATTATAATTAGACTCTTCCTATCTGAAGACTTGTTAGGAATATCTTGATTAGTGCTTCACATTATAATATAGGTTTGTTATATTGTTTCAACAATATAATTTTGTTATACCCGTAATGATATTAACGGGTTGTTTGGTTGTGTGACTTCCTGGTTTGTAGGAGGTTGGTTTTCTATTTCCATGGCTATTTATTAGCCTTAGTATTGATTGTAATGAGGTCGAATACAATATCATAATATTATTTCCTGTGTGACAATATTGTTGTTCCAATATTTGGTATCAGAGTGATTTTTGTGCACGTCATGGAGTCTTGAGATTTTTTACGGAGCAGAACAATTGTTGTTCATGATTTCCCCTTCTCATGAAAAGAATATTTTGTAAAGAACTTACTGTATATCCTTAAGTGCCAGGCCAATCATTTTTAGATTGTGATGTAAGTTTTCAGGTGGATCGTGATCGACATTTTACATATGTGGATTTGTTTTGTTATTCTCCTTGATGCAACATGTGAGCAAGATGTAATTATCCTCACTCCTGTTAAGCTACGTCTGCATCCAATCTCCCTGCTCTGATGTCGATCTCCACGCGGCAATCTGGACACAAATTTGGAGTTTCTGAAGCCATATGAATAACGGGAGATAAGTTTTTTCTTTGGTTTGCATTCAAATGTCTAGACCCAATCGCACATGCATCTCTTTGTCTAATTCACCCCTCCACATGCATTATTAGCATTACTCGATTAATGTAATACAATTTTATATTGAATTCGATCTGCCATTGGGTGATTCGAAATTGCTAAATAATGGTAGGAGATTACGGTTTTTCCATTTAATTCCCAAGACATATATGCCACAGTTATCCAATGAAGAGTGCTAAATAAATCAAGGTGAAAATGAATAGGTCTTGTATTGCATGGTCAATTCAGGCATTGCAATGGAGATTATTCTAGATGGTGTTTATTCAATGTGCATGGATGGGTTATGCTCCACGAAAACTCAATGCATTGAATTGATGAATATGCTTTGATCTCCGTGGATCAAAACAGGATCCCACAAATTTTCTTTGCATGTGGTTTTAAGATTCAAATATAGAGACTTGCGTATGTATTTACACGCATTCATGTGTGGTGCATTGCATGCACAACTTTGAGAAAATTTGCATCTACGTAATTGCATTATGTTTGGCAGTCTTTTATTTCATCAAAGTGTATTGTATCAAATATCCTCTACTACACTATTTCTCAATCTATTCAGCATGGGCATCTGATCGGTTTTGTTAGATCACTTTGGGACCATGTACAAATTTTGTGGATTAGGAATCATACCTCGGATATCTCTGCATGCAGTAGATATTTTTTCAGAATCGCCTCAGGCCATATTTCTTTGCCACATGTCTCCCACATTACACGTATCCCACTCAACACTAAAAGTTTTTACATGTGTGACCTACCGACTTACATTGGTACAGCTATCTCACGGACGCATTTTCGGTGTTACCTGACTTCGTCAAAATAAAGTGTTTCACATTGCGGGAGAAAAGAATAAATCACAATGTGCAAACTATTGAGCTTCAACATCCAATTTGCTGAGTAAGTAGCATCGTCTACTGGAGGACGGAGGCACAGGAGGCTGGAGGTCATTCAGCGACCTCTCGTCAGTCACCAATGACGGGGCTGCACAAAGCTATGGTGATAGTGTGTGTGTCTGTGGAGTTTGCTTTCTTTTCTGAGTTGCAGTTGATTTCAGTTGTGTGCAGCATGATTTTTTTTTCAGTGTTCCTATTATGGCTTGAATAAGTGAAATGTTCACATTGAGGGGGGGAATATGGTCTCAATGTTCCATTTTCTCTTTTTCATATTTGTTATCAGTGAACAGTGTTTCCTACATAATTCCCTGAAGGAAAAGCATAGTGGACAGATGAAAGCACAAGGAAAAGCAACATCATGATATTGAGGTTGTTGGTTGTCCTGTAAAACCATCCCTATTGAGGTTGTTGGTTGTCCTATAAAACCATCCATGTTGAGGTTGTTGGATGTCCTATAAAACCATCCATGTTGAGGTTGTTGGCTGTCCTGAAAAACCATCCAGTTCATGAGCATGCACGGGTGACACACTGTAGAAGGAAGTGAAATTGTTGTTCTCCCATGTTAGCACTAAGGGGGGGAATGTTAGGAATATCTTGATTAGTGCTTCACATTATAATATAGGTTTGTTCTATTGTTTCAACAATATAATTTTGTTATACCCGTAATGATATTAATGGGTTGTTTGGTTGTGTGACTTCCTGGTTTGTAGGAGGTCGGTTTTCTATTTCCATGGCTATTTATTAGCCTTAGTATTGATTGTAATGAGGTCAAATACAATATCATAATATTATTTCCTGTGTGACAATATTGTTGTTCCAATAAGACTAACTTATTCTTTGGTCAGTTTCAACAATATGTGATTGTACATAAATGCCTCTCCACTTTTTAGTTCTTCCTCATGGATTTACATGCCATCTTCTTATCCTTACAAAATGTGCACACTTTTATTTCCCTCATTATGGGTATGTGGGCACTCATATGATTTATGCATTGTTTCTCCACATTTTTAACACGTGCCTCTAAATGTGGGACCTCTTCCTTAGGAAGAATTTCCTCCTATATTTTTTCCTACATTCCGAGATATTGAATTTGCCTCACCTTCATGATGTAGAAAATTCTATCTACCATCATCCTGTCCACAACTTTGTGCGTCTTTTCACTATCTATGGGCTAAACTTATGTGTTTATGCACTAATATTTCTTGCACCTTCAATGCATGCTAATAGGCATCCTCCATTGATCTTACTTGGATCATTTTTAACTCATCTTGAATTTCTATGCACAATCCATTCATATATCTAGAGATCTTCTCCTAATCATCCTCCACATATCTTGCTCTAATTATGAGTCCGTAAAACCGTTCAATGTAATATTTCAAACTGATCTCTCTTTTTCACACATTCTACAACTTCTTCACTAAAATAAGCTAGTAATCCACGAGAAAAAACTTTTCTTTGAGATTCACCAACAACCTATCCCAGGTCTTGATCTTTTGCTTGCCTTTCTACACTCAACCTATTTGGATATGCTACCACCAAAGAGATGTAAGACCATTAAGCTTCATTGATGCAAATTATGATTACTTGGGATCAAAATATGGTGTAGGAAGAGGTGTATTTGAAGAAATATGGTTGCATCACATTTTGGAAGATTTTAGAACTCCACAAAAATGATCCACTATCCTGCAAATTGTAACAATGATGGAATTATCAAATTTATTTTTAATCTCGTGTTTCATAAAAGAACCAAGCATATTGAGGTGCAAGTAAATTTCATCTGTGAACACAACTAACAACACCACATATAGTTATAGTACTTCATAACAATAGATCAACGTGAACACATTTTCACAAAAGCACTTACATGCGAAAAATTAGAGTTATTCAAAAATCATCTTCTCTTTAGAAGAGACTGCAAAATAAAGGGGGAGAAATGACAAAAATAGTAATTTAGTATTGTATGGATAATAAAGCACATGTTCAAAATTTTGTTGCAAGTAATTTATAACTAAGAGTTTAGATTGTGACATGGGAGTGAACTATTGTGTAATCCCATCACTTTTAAAGGCTTAGTTATAACATTTTTTGTAATCTTGATATGGTGATATTTACAATGTAAAATCAGATGTTTAATATATATAAATATTGCAACTTGTTTTACCATCCTGTAAGTTGTAACAAAGATGGTGTTATCAAACTTATTTGTAATCTTGTGTTTCATGAGAGGACTAATAACATTGAGGTGCAAGTACATTTCATCCATGAACACATCTAACAATACCACATCCAATTATAGTATTGCCCAAAAATAGATCAACTTGCAAATATTTTCACAAAAGCACTTGCATACAAATTTTTTTGATGCATTTGATAATTCCTCTCCTCTTTAGTAGAGACAATGCAAAATTAAGGGGGGAATAATATAGTTAATTTATTATTTTTATATTAATTTAACGTTATATGGATAATAAAACACATGTTCAAAGTTTTGTTACAAGTATCTTTTAGTTATAAGTTTAGATTATGACATGGGAGTTAAGTAATGTGTAATCCCATCACTTTGTTTAGGCTTAGTTTTAACATTTGTTATAATCCTGATTTGGTAATATGTATAATAATGTAAAATTAGATGTTCAATATCTTTAAAAAGTGATGTTTGGACACTTTTAGCCCCCCAACTCCATGCACTTACACACACACAAGAACTCAATAATATTTGAGCTTGCTACATTTCCATGTTAGCATTTGGGCATGTTTGTTTCCATATAACATTAAGGTAGTATGTGTCCCCATCTTAGCTAGCTAGCGTTAGGTAGATAATGTAAAATTATTAACATCTAGGCATTCTTGTTTCCATTGTATAATATGTTGATGTATTTGTAATATATAACGATGTATGTGAAAATATGATATAAACATGTGATATCTCTTGAATAATTATGTGAATATGATCACATTGTCTACATGTTGGTGAAATAATTTATTACCATGCAGATTATTGGTTTTCACCAATGGTCACGAGGCTAAGCCCATCCTTCTTGGGTATGGGGAGGCTCCCATTATTGAATGCAAACTAACTAAAATTGTGGGGTGATTGTTAGGCCGAGGATCAAATAGGAATACTCCACTAAACCTGTGGCAAATTGCTTGTATAATATACAAGGGAGGAATTTTATTTGAAGGGAGGTAAAGAGGAGTAGGAGAAATAGGAGAGAGGGTTAATGTTGTGATTATGAACTATGATTCTCACCAATAATAACCAAAGTAGGTCTACATTTAATTAGAAGAATTCAACCATGCAATCAACAATAAGACTAAAAAATTGGAGACACAAAGTTCTATGAATTCATTAATCAAAGACACAAAGTTCTTTCTTGGTTATACAAGATCATAGTTTCTTACAAAGTTGGAAAGTAGAGAGTATGCAAGAACATAAGGAAGGAAAGGAGATAGAAGAATGTAGCGTATTTCTTGTAGTAGAAGTGAAATCCAACAACTAGTAACAATAAAAAAATGCTAAACCTTTGGAATGGATAAGACATCCCAACTTATAGCTTAAAATATGTCTCTTCCTCTCCCCCATGTGACTTTTAATCTCACCACTATGTGAGTTTTTGAATTCCATAAGAAGGAAACTAAGCCCTTTTCTTATTTTTGAAAAGGGAATTTTACAATGCAAA
Source organism: Taxus wallichiana var. yunnanensis (assembly GCA_018340775.1). Classification (NCBI taxonomy): domain Eukaryota; kingdom Viridiplantae; phylum Streptophyta; class Pinopsida; order Cupressales; family Taxaceae; genus Taxus; species Taxus wallichiana. The sequence goes on from CM031236.1 coordinate 176,641,872, forward strand.
TTTAAGGCACTTAAGTGATTAAGATGAAAGAGTGAAACAATACATCCCTAAAGAATAAATAAGAGGGAGGGGGAGATATAAGAAGAGAGAGAAGTAAAATATAGAGACAGGAAGGATCCTTGCTGACAAAGAACCTACTTTTGATGGATCTTGAGTGAATGATCCATGAATGAAGTTTCCTACCTTTGACCTTCTGTGAGATGCAGACACACTCCAATGCATTGAATGAGTGTTTAGAAACATTTTTGAGACTTGCACTTGATATGGAAATATGATGATCCTTTTTGAACACAATGTTGGAGTTAGAACATGGAGATCATCACCTTGCTCTTCTTGGCTTCAAAATTCACCTCTGTGACATAAATGTTTCCTTTTTGAATGGAATCAACCCTAGGATTCTCAAAAACCTTCTTGCTCATTTGTTACTCATTGGAAAAGGTATTCTCCTCCAAATAGAAGAATTAATCCTTCATTAAACTGAAATTGCATAGTGTGAAATCACGAATTTTTCAAGTCACTTTGTGAATCTCTACATTGTTTCAAACACATCTAGATGCTCTTTCTTTAGCATGAGAGGCTCAACATCCTTTTTTATTAACCAATATCCCGACACTTACTATTTTTAGTAAGCCTTATTTTTAGAAGTCCATTTTTAGTTACCAATTGCTTAATTTGGCACTTTTGATTTTTCCTGGCGTGTAAGGGGAAATGGCATACGAGAATAAACTGTTTACAACACTTACTATTTATAGATAGTGAGGCTTATGAAGGATTATTATTTTTAGAAGTGGGTCTTCCCGGTGTCGAGAATGGAATGAAAGTGGTCTCAAAAGTTTTGTTATTTCATGAGGATGCTTTGCTCCAATTTTTGGAGGATTTCAATTCTAGAACTTCGTAGATTTGAAAAATGAGTTTTTATTTTGGGAATTTTTTTGGCTATTAAAAATAATTTAGACCACCATTGGATGCAAGGTTAGATTCATTTGAAAGACATTTTTGAGAAGGAGCTGTTGTTAACCATTCATGGGGATCAGACGAGGGTTTGGGAGATATGAACAACTTTCCATTTTTAGCATATGAGGCCTCTAACATATTTTCAGTAGCATAATAGTAAGGAGAGTGAGATTTTGGAGGAAAAATGAAGCTTTAAAACATAAAAATGGCTAAGTGTTTGAATATGAAGCTTTTTGTTCTCACTTACACACCTTAACTCAAGTTTGACTCAAAGCAGGCTTAATCGGGGTTGGATGAGAGTTGAAGTAGAGTTATGCCCTAAAAAATAGGGGACAAGAGGGAAAAAGGGGAAAAGAGGGACACCAAATTGTGACTTGCACTAGATCTAGACAAGTGTCACCTTGTGGTTTCATGTGAGTGAGATGTAGGGGGCTAGAAATTAGCACACGAGAGCTAAAATTGGGTTTTGCATGTGTCCAGGGGCTAGCTGAGATGGGGGTCACACTTTTGTGTCCCCCTTGTACCTTCGGGACAAGAAAATAGGACAGAAAGGGTGAAAAAGTGTGACCAAGGGGTCTTCATCATGAGAAAGTGGTCTATTTTTGCATTGTGCTCACCTAACCACTCAAGTCACAAGTTTTAAGTGATGAAAACATAACATCCATAAGGGATCACACTTTTGTATGACCCTTATTCCTTTTGAACCTCGGGGACAATCAAAGGGGAAAAATGGTTAAAAGTGAGACCAAGCCATTTTGAAATGTTGATGTCACCCACAAGTGCATTTTAGGACACTTTGGGAGTGTTTTTTCGCCTTAGGAGAATAAAAGGGTGTTTTGGGGTCAAACCTTATATGATTTTGAATCAAAATAACCTGTTGAGATCATCAACCATTATCAAGAGATAATTATTCCTGAAATTTTTATTTTTGGCACCATTCACCCTTTTAGCACAAAGGAGCAATAATAATGACTTGAGCTATCACATAAAATATTGAAGACTTAGGCAAAAATTTATGTTTCCATCATGTGGATGATTCAAGAGATTTCCATTGATTATTGTATGATCTTACAACTCCTCTCTAATTCCCAAAATCTTCTGAACAAGTTGACTTTCTCTGTTAGAGCCTTCATTCCCTGTGCCCGAAATAACCCGATTTCACTTAACTTATTCCTAACATCAATTATCTTCATATATTTTCCATAAAATGCCTTAGATAACTTCATTTATCTCTTTCAAAAATTCCATATGGTTTAAGTATTCCATGTCAACTTAGGAGGGTGTTCACCGAATTGCAAAATGGCCCTTTCTAGGCCTTTGAAGATAGTAGTTTCTCCCTGAATCTCAATGAATTATTAAATTACCTTAGGCATACATCCATACACATTAAAAATAATTGAAAATATTGTTAGAAAATTCCTTTGAGCCAGAATGAGGGTAAAATTGAGGATATGTTGGCTAGAGGAACGGTTTATAGTATTTAGGGGAAATTTTCAAGTGGGGGCTTAGTTGTCGTGGCCAAAATTTTCAATTTTGCATGATAACACTACCTTATAACACTATAGCTATGATATATGTGAACTACTAGAATATCCCACAATATGCCCCCGTTTTGATATGTTTGAAGTTGGAAAGGACAACTTAACTCAACAGAGAAAGTGTTAGTTGTAACAAGTGTATAACCAAAGCATACAAGATGTGAACTATATATAACATATAAAATAAACATGGTGATATAAAAAATGTGCACTAGACATGATCATTTAATAACAAGTAGTAGATGTCATCTCATGAATTGGTATATAATAATAATATCCAATAATCTAGAGAAATCAATAGCGAAGAGTGTTACAATGAATGGTAGATCAATATTCAAGTAAACATATGATTGAAACCTAATGGATCGATTGGGACCTATGACATGATATGAGATGATAAATATTTCATAAACTAAAGATAACTGAAAATAAATGATGACTTGACCAATGTTTGTAATAATAAATTATGTGTGTGAAGCAAGTATGTGTCATGGGAAACATGTGAGATAATGTGATATGACCTATATATGTAATAATCAATTTTCTACATAAGAAAGAGTACATGTGTGTGTGTGTGTGTGTGTGTGTGTGTGTGTGTGTGTGTGTGTGTGTGTGTGTGTGTGTGTGTGTGTGTGTGTGTGTTAACCAATGTGTTATGATAAAGATGTAGATCAAGATATATGTCAACCAATGTGTTATGAGAAAGTTATAGATCAAGATATGTATTAACAAATGTACTACGAGAAAGTGTAAACCAATGTGATATGATCAAGTATGCCTGTAAACCATGCATTCTAAACAATGTGTGTCATTTGTAATGTGTGTATACATGATGTGTCTCATAAGAAATGCATGTCTAAACAAAGTGGCTCAAGAAAGATGTGTCTCAAGAAATATTTCAAAAGAGATTTGTTACAATCCATAGATGCATTAATTAATGTTTTCAAGAAATAATATGGGTGATAACAATTATATGCGATGGAACATAAAGTAGAAAATTAGTGAAAAATTAGTGCATAGTAAAAATAATGACATGTGAGGAAATAGAGTATAAAGTATACACTGAAAACAAGAAAAAAATGGCATATAAAATATAATGGCATAAAGAAAATAGATCATAGAGCATACATTAGAATGGATAACTAGAGCACATAACACATAATGGCACGAAGAAGACAAATCATAGAGCATACAAGGGCATAAAGAAAACAAATAAAGCATACACCATATAAGTGCATAGAGAAAATAACGCATGGATCATACAAGTGCATAGAGAAAACAAATCATAGAGCATATAAGGGCATAAAGAAGATAAATCATTGGTCATACAATGACATAGAGAAAATAGAGCATAGATCATATAAGTGCATAGAGTATACAACTGTATAAATCAAATAGATCATAAATAATACAAGTTCATGGCTAAAATGGAGCATAAAACATACAATGGCATATATCAAGCAGTGCATATAAGAAATCATGGATCAGATAATTGTATGCCTAGATTTGGATCACCTGCAAGATGGATTAGTTGATATGAAATATCTAAATCAATGTTACTAAAACAAAATGGGCTTATGCTTCCATTGTGAAGAGGGAAAATTATGGGTTCTTTTATTGAATAAAGTGGGTAAAAATATTCCAAATATGAATATAAACCTGCACACAAACACACTTAAAAAAGGTTAGTTATTTTTTTGGTAGTTAGGGGACCTACCTCAATTAGATCCCTAACCTTTTAAAGGGAATAAATGACATTTTATTGATTAAAATGAAAAAACAATAAATGAAAATGATAAATATACCTAACTTAGATTACAGGACAATTGTAGTTGCGATTCATAAAAATCGCATGGAGATTGCAAACCAATCATAGTTGTAATTCTTGCATGTGTTGGAATTTTTCTAAAATAGTGTTGCAACAAGTTGTATCATTCTTTTATGATTCACTTTCACTTCTTCAAGACTTACAAAACTGAGATATGTGAGTAAGAGAGCAAAAAAACTCAAGTATGGCCTTAGTGCACCAAGAGTTAAGTGTTGGAATGAAGGAGGTGAGTGGTATCATATAGTTTTTGATTGCATAGTGGAGTGAGAAAAATATGGGTGCAATGATAGGGTCCATAGTACATTGGGCATGCACATGGGTAGGTGGGATGGACATAATTAAATGTGAGTGAACGAGGTTTAGTAAATGAGTGGTGAGGTGTCTTTTATACCCAATTTTGTGGGGTTTTATATTTTTTATTTGATTTTGTAGGGTTATTTGATTTTTTTAGGCTTTTTATGTTTTATGATGTTTTTGGTGTTTTTGAATAAGAGACCTTATACACAAGGTGAATTTTATAGTGTCTACATTTTTCCGTTTTTGGGTTACATGCTGCAACATGCAAGATGCAACACAAAAAATGAAGTTGAGATGGGGGTCGTCTAACCCTATGATTGTGGTTTCCATGGTCACGAAAATGTATGCCTAGATTTGGATCACTTGCAAGATGGATTAGTTGATGTGATATCTCCAAATCAATGCTACTACAACAAAATGGGCTTATGTTGCCATTGTGAAGAGAAGGAAAATTATGGGTTATTTTACTGAATAAAGTGGGTAAAACTCTTCAAGATCTGAATCTCAACCTACACACAAGCACACTTGAAAAATGTTAATTGGTTTTGGTGGTTAGGAGAGACACGATACCATGGGGTGAATAGGATCATTTCAGATCGTGTGATAAGTTTGTGCACGTGAAAATCCCCCTAAGTGTTGGAACTCAAGCTTGGTAATGTAGTCAAAGAGGTGTTGGTGAAGCAAGTTAGGGTGAAAATGAACATGGAGATAATTATAAACCATGAGGAATGACAGTCGCGCCGACAACCAGGACTGTAACACATGAGTGGAAAAAGTGAGCAAGATGGTATGACTAAAAAACCGTAGGGCACTCACAGTTGCAAATGAGTTTGGTAGAATATGATATGACGAACAAAGAGCATAAATGGATGAAGTATGGATTTTGAAGGATATAGGTCAGTCACATTTGCAACTGAATCTGGGATAGATCAGGAATCATGACAAAATATAGAATGAATGAGTTGTGGATTATAGGTTAGTCACAATTGAAACTATCTCTGTGAAATATAAGTAAAGGACAATCACAGTATAATCACAGTTATGACTGAGCCTGGGAAAAATCGGGATTAAGGAGGAATGACATAAACAAATATGACATTACGAAGGTTTTGTGAAGAATAGAAATAGTCGTAGGTGCGACTCAAAAATAATGGAAATTGATTGTATGTTTGTCTTAAGGTGGAATATGGTCCTGGTTTGTTTTACTTCCTTTAAAAGGATCTCTCTTTAAATACCAAGGGCTATCCAAATGATCTCCGTACACTAGAAAATTTCTAGTCATGGGATTTACTTTACCCCTCTTGATTAACCAAGATGGATTTTAATCCACTTGATGAATCAAATTGGGGATATCACTAAGGATAACCTTGAATATAATATCATGAGTATACTATTCAAGTAGGTGAGGGTACCCATTTTGTCGGCCAACTCCCTCAAGGTCCCAACTACTTTGGGGTTCCTGTGGTACTCCTCAAAATGAGTTTTAGGGATTATTCCCAAGCACTTCCCACAGTTATGTCGATGAGTATTTACCTTTATTCGGACTTGTATTTAGTGTGTGTTAATTCTTGATTCATTCCCTTAAGAAAAATAAATGTTTTCTAGGTTTTTTGTAGAAACAAAGTTACAACATAGTCGAAGTTTGACTTCCTTGCAACCAAATTGTTAGGTTTTTTTGTGCCAGAAAATCACAACACAGTTGTAGTTTTGATTGGCATGCAACCTGATTTTTTAAATAGAATTGCAAAAATAGATGTTATATTTGCAACATAAACATTACGGAAAAATGAAAACAAACCAAAAATAAATCCTAAATAAAACACTGTTAGATTCAGAAAATGAAAAAGAGCTACCCACAACCAAAACGGTCCCACAGTGGTCGCTAAAATGTATGGCTAAATTTGGATCACCTGCAAGATGGATTAGTTGATAAGAAATCTTCAAATCAATGCTACTAAAATGAAATGGGATTATGCTGCCATTGTGAAGAGGAAAATTATGGGTTCTTTTATTGAATAAAGTAGGTAAAACTATTCTAGATATGAATCTAAACTCATACACAATCACACTTGAAAAATGTTATTTGTTTTTGGTGGTTAGGAGACCTACCTTAGTTATATCCCTAATCTTTTAAAGGGGATAAAAGACATTTTATTGATTAAAATAACAAATTAATAAATAAAAATGACAAATATACCTGATTCAGATCGCATGACAATCACAGTTGTGATTCAACGAAAATCACATTGAGATTGCAAGCCAATCATAGTTGTGATTCATGCATGTGTTGGAATTTTTCTAAAATAGTGTTGCAACAAGTTGTATCATTATTTTATGCTTCATTTTCACTTCTTCAAGACCTATAAAACTGAGATATGTGAGAAAGATGGCAATAAAACTCAAGTATAGCCTTAGTGCACCAAGACTCAGGGGTTGGAATGAAGGGGGCGAGTTGTATTATATAGTTTTTGAGTGCATAGGGGAGTGGGACAGATATGGGTGCAATGATAGGGTCCATAGTGTATTGGGAATTCACATGGGTATGTGGGATGAACATAATTAAATGTGAGTGGGTGATGGTTATTAAATGAGTGGTGAGGTGTCTTTTATCCCCATTTTTGTGGGGTTATTTGATTTTTTAGGATTTTAATGTTTTATGATGTTTTTGAATAAGAGACCTTATGCGTAAGGTGCATTTTATAGTGTCTACAATAATACATATGAAAGACATAATTGACGTATGAAGTAACATGAAATAGTAAAAAACATGAGCCAAAGGCCAATAATAGTCAAACAAGTATACTAGTGTGCCATAAGCAAGTAGCAAAGCAAATGATCAACTATAAGTACACATGGAACATGTTAAATAAATATATAAAGAGAATTAATGTAATAATTAAACGAAGCAAAATAATACACACCATATTATATAAGGTGATACATGCTAGGCAAGAGAAAAGTTACATCATCAATGGACTATTTAAGGTAGTGCAATATAGGCAAGAGAATCATTGTATCACCAATGGACAATTTTGTAAGGATATAATCTATAAAGGCTCAGTAAGCGAGGTTCCCTAGGTGTAGGTATACCCAAAATATGGTTGGTATCCTCCAGGGTATAGGGTTTTGAAAATCCTTAAAGTATAAAATATATGATCTAATTAGGATCACTATGTAAGATGCCCTCGGTGTATGCATGCCCCCAATGTCGTGGAATTCCCCCATAGTATAATGATTAAAAAGACATAGAATGTATATATACTATTAATGGATTAAGGGTATACATAACCATATTATGTGTATTATGACGATCAAGTGTATAAAAATGTAAGGTCTGTATAGTGCTAATCACGAATAACTACAATGTTTAGGTCTATGTAATGAATGAACAAGTAACATGTAGGTCTTGGTTTTGTATTTTTCCATAATAGAATGATAGGAATAAAATTACTAACTTGGATTCTTTACTAAGGTCCTTGGTCCATAGTTTGTAAACCATATATACAGTGAGGTGGGGTCATGTGGAATAATTTCTCCCTCAACAATCACATAAAATCCTTAAAATGTGATATGCCTTGGTTATGGACTAGAGAGGTAGAATTCAAATGACTGATAATTGTGATAGAATAAAATGTCATTGGTGGTGGGATAGTAGAAGGATATGTGCATTTAATAAGCTATATGCAAGTGGTGTATGTGTATATAATATCAATATAGCATCAAACATATGGTTATATGAAGGACCTGTATCAATAGGTGTAACTTGACCATGTGTAGTAACCTCAATAGGGTCCTCATCTAACTAATCATATAGTTCAAGATAATACTCACATTCAAGTATTGTGTGGTGTCCATTAGGATGTATCTTATTTGTGACCCCTTAGGAAGTGTATATAGGACATTATGCTAGATTATATACAATTATCCCTATGTGTCGTAACTATTTTTTTGAAATGATGAGGGGGTGTTCCAAAGGTGTTGTCACAAAAATAATTAGTGCACAATGGTTTTTTAGTATCAAAGTGGACCTTCATTATTATATAACCCTCAACACCATTTGGCCATATCAATGTACGAAATAAGAAGTTAATGCTTTATAAAGTTCCATGCTACACTTATTAAAATTGGTGTTGTTGTGAATTAAAATATTGTGTTGTTACATCTCAAACAAGCTAGTACTGAACATATATTACTTGGGGATGAGGAGTAATGATGTTAGCATACATGAATCAATAATTTTTAATTATTTATATATGATAATACCATTGGTTGCGATTTGGAGGATTTGGACTATAATATGATGCAAGCATTTGTGGCATGCCTTATAATTTGATATTTTTTTGCAAAAGGGCCTTTTGCATAGGTTCCATTCAATGGACCTTAAAGTAATGTCAAATGGGAGGGAGTTCTATGATATTTTTGTCAACTAAGATATGTAACACATCATGCAATTATTTTTGGGTCTTGAATTTCTTTGTTGAGTTTTGAGGGACTAGGTCATCATTATCAAACTAAGGCATGTGGAATGTGATGGGTGAAACAACACTTATTTTAGTGTTCATATTCTTCATAGAATTTTGTGAGGATTTACCTTATACATTTTTAGAGATTTCATATCTATGATGGTATCATGTTTTGGAAAAAGAGATTCTATCCTTGGACTAACATGTGTTAGTATAAGTGTCTACATTAGAGGAATAGAGGTGTAAGGATAAGATTCCACCTTAACAACAAGGGAACAAAGCTCAAGTATTAATTCCTCATGCTTTATGACTGCAACATACCATTTTTTAGAAGACTTATATTAAAGGGAAAAACACTCATCTACTAGGCGGGGAAGAAAACATAAAATAAATAGGTATGGCTTGTCCATATAAATAGGTTTGTATTATATATTTTCTAGGACTATCTTGAACCAAATTATGTAATCATGAACATGTTTGGTTGGTTCTTGGTGTAGGTTTAAAAGAGGCTTAAAGTACTTGTTGTAGACTATGCCTTTAGGAAATTATGCGAAGAATGATTATTTCAATTGGTTGGAAAAAGACATGGATGTGTCGGAAAAGGAAAAGAACTATTCATGGTTTGCACATATTAACAACCTAGAAAAACTTTTAAGTAACAAGATGTCATTATCAATATAATATTCTAGACACCATAAATATTTCTAACTAGATCCAAGGATCGGTTTTAAGGTGAAATAGGAGTAGCGAAACATGATGATAGCCCTTAGGATAAGGGGTGTCAAGTATGTTAGGATTAAGTGGGAGGTTTTGGAAGCAATTATTCCATTGGTTAAGATTGATGAAAGATAATGTTCAACGTTGTCTAAACAATGTTCTACCCATTGAAATACTTTATTCTTGGAGATTTGTTTGTTCCCAACAAAATCATCGAGTAGATTCATATCTCCTAACTTAATTATAAATTTGTCTAGGATTGGGTAGAAAAATGGGTACAAAAGCAGATAATATTAACCATATAGTATTGTAAAACATACAACAAAAAAATTAGATTTAAAAAACCCAAAGAAAAACTATGGTGTTATAAATTAGATCTAGAAATATGAGGCCCTACAAGTGAGGAATGAAGTTTTAGATTAACATGATTGATAAATAAAGTGGGTCTATCAATATGTAATATCAAAACTAGAACAGTATAATTATATAAATCAATATGTGCAGTAAAATAATCCAAAATAGTAAATATGGAAATGTAATAAATATAACAATATGATATTATGAAAAGATGATTTTCACTTAAACACAAATTCTAAAAAGTAGAAATCAAGATTAGGGTTAGGGATTGGAACATATTCACCTAAGATAGGATCTGGATGCGCGAAAATGATTTGAAACTCATAAAAGATGTTATGTAGTGTCACAATACTATTTAAAATATCTAAGAGCCTGAGATGGAGTGGAGGATACGTTCACACACCTAGGACATGTTTGCATGATAAATGTGTCCTAGGGCTACCAAATTTTTCCTATGTTATTGTGACCTACAACTTAATTATATAACCTAATGCAAATGTATCTCTAACATCTACAAATATATTATTTTTATGTTGAAACCCTTTCTCTCCATTTGTGATCTAAAAAGGGGTTAGCATGCGATTGAGTTGAGCTTCCTTACTAGCCCATGATGACTTAACACTTCTAACATAGAACTACTCAAAGAATCCTTAGACCCATGCAATTCAATTTTCCAGTAGGCGTTGAGAACATATGAAAAGAATATAGGATAAATCTCTGATCAATCCTTCAATACTTGGAAATGATGTTTGACTTCAACCTTGGAGCATGATGATGATCTAGGTTAGCAAAACTTACTGTATTAAGATTTACATAGATTATTGTAATGTGCTCTAAGGAAAAGATTCTTTAATGGTTGGGCTTAAAGTCCTTCTTATAATGTTTGGATATGGGATCCATAGATGCCCCTAATAAATTATGGTGTATGTGTTCATATAGGTAACTTGTGAGAATGATTCCCCTCTCATATATCCCTAAATAGACTAAGGTAACTTATGCTTTTGAAAATATGACTATTGCAAGTATAAAAAATAAGTTTGTCGGCCTGAGATAGGTTTTTTTGCCAAACCTTTCCTTAAACGATGAACTTAGTCAGGATTAGGATTGCATTTGATATGATATATGAGGTGAATTATTGAGAGTCTAAAGATATTTTTTGTATAAGGTGTATTTTCATATAGGTGCTAAGCTAAAGAGAAAGTCACGACCTAATGAACTCATAGTATGGGGATTGAACAAGGCGGGTTTGGGTTTATTCAACAAATGTGTAAATCAGATAAAATTTAGATAAATTTTAAATTATGATTTATAAATGTCTTAGGATCAAATTAGATTCTGAAGGAATTTGCATTGCTTTGAAATTACACAAAATCCATATGTTTTTTTTAATTTCCCAAAATTAGTTTATTAAACCTTATAAGGGTGTTTTCTATACAATCAATTTGTTAACCTAAATTATGTCAATTGATTTGAATATATACCCACTTTGATAATCTAAAAATACACATCAAAATAACTAATTCTAATATATATCAAATTTGTTGATATGTAAACTTACGTTAGGGAAACTCATTTTATTATCAACTTTGTTAATATGTAAACTTACGTTAGGGAAAATCATTTTAATATATATCCACTATAATAATTGTCTAAATTGTGTTTGTTTTTAACTTATGTTGATAGATATCTCTTATATTAATAAAAAAATGAAATAGATTAAGGATGTACAAGTTCATCAAACCACTTTTGTGACCTTTGTTAGTTTTAAATCTCCTTCGATTATATAGAATATCTTTGGCATAGGGTGTCACTTGGTCCTACTACAAAATCATACTGATGGGCTGCACAATAAATTACATAATTCTATTAATCTCAAAAGCCTTAATGAAATCTACATGCAATTTCTCTTTGTGGAGCTTACAAACTCTCTCGTGGAGATATAACATAGACTCTTGGTGTTCTCTTATGTACCTAATCTAGATTGGTTTTCTTTTACTTTACATGCACCTTCAAAACCTTGGCTATTTCTCTTTTTATCCAATCCTTAGCTTCGGGCCAAATATCTTTAAAATGGTGAAATTTTCATTTTATATCTGTGTTTTCCCACTTCTCTCTCCTCATTGAATCCAATTTGGGCGGGATGGTTCTTCTAGATACTCCTAGATTTTCCTGCTCAAACTCAAAGTTAAATTTGAGCTTATCAAATGTTCTATGCTACCTCATCATCATCTAGACATCCTTGTTGTACCACATCAACCTGTTTGTTAGGATTTTTGACCATTGAGTCCCTGCCAGCATCTCTGAAAAGACAACTCCTGACATCTTTTTTCATTTTCAGCTAACCACCAAATCTACCGCACATTCATGACTTGTTCTCCTTTGCAGTTATTTCACAAACTCTAAGATTTGAGGTGCACATTCACATTTTGTCATGGATTGTTTCTATGCATCTAGACCTTCATCAACATATTCACATGTATCCTTCATAATCAATCCATTGCATAATCCTCGTTCATGCTTATTACTTTTTTCTTTCCATGCACTTATTGCCATTGTACATAACTCTTTCTGTAATATTTACGCATCTCGAAATCAACTAGACTAATTCAAAATCCATTGCACTCCCAAAATCCTATGTGCACTGTTGCATTGCGCATTATTCTTCCACACCTACTCTACTCTACCAAACATTTTGTAAGCCTACCATATACTACTATGTGCCCACTCCTACTTATGAATTCCACATGTACTATGCTCTTGCTGATTTTTATTGCACAAAGTGCTTGCACACTTTCAAAGAATCTCCCTCTAGTTTTACCATGCTTCCTACTAATTCTAATTTTTTTACATGATTTCCTTGATATTAACTTGGATTCTCTACGTTAAACACCCAGTACTTAAACTTGAGGTCCACCTTAAGCATCTTGAGTGAGTGGTAAAACCACCATCGGAACTATTAATACTAATAGTCTTGGATCTTTCATCTTTTGAGCCTTATCCTAGATTTGGTGCTTATTTTGACATCTCTTTTTGTCCTTCATCACTTCGATGTGACTCCTTTATGCTATCATGTGCACTATGGTGAGTTGAAACTCTCCCAATGTCTAACCCCCTCCTCCAAATGGATCCTTCTTGATTCTTTTGCAAGTCTCTTCCTACAAAATATATGTTACATTTCAAGATCATGTTTGCCACAAACTATCCTCCTCCTCCCAAGGTGATGCAAAGTTATTCACTAACTCAATCCATTCAACAAGTTTAATCAGATCCTGTGACCACCCTTCACCATAACTTTGCTTTAGAGGATCATAAAAAAGTTTTATAACAACTGTGTTGTCGAAATTTCAAGAAAGGATTCATTCATTCTGACACATCTATTGACCCTACTTATCCTTGATTCACTACCCATTTTCCCATCATTTCACCATTTTTAACTTGTGGTCTTCTATACTTTCATTTTCTAATTTCTTGCTCAACTCTTACTTACTAACTAGGTTCCTAAAGGGTGCAATTTTGTATTTTCCACATCCTCTTTTATTCTTAAGTCCTCTCCCCTATTATAACACTCAAAATACATGTTAATACATCATGAAATGCACTCATCGGCAATCAAAATGCCCACTTTCATCCCTTTATTCAAATCGCTTACTAAGCTCTTAAGACAAGGTTGTCTTTGGATCATGCATCAGACAAGCTATTTCTTACAAAGGATATTGATCAAGAGGATCATTTTCAAAGTTCCCTAAACATCTCTAAATGGTGTCAGTGTAGAAGATCATCTCGAGAGCTTTCCAACGACTGTGAGAACGTGACAAACGGACATCGGGAGCTCTAGATATGTTCGGTCAAAGTTCGGTCAACGAGAAAGTCAACTATGGTCAACTGGTCAACATTTGGACCGAATCGCACTGTGACACGTGGCTTGCCAACACTCGTCGAATTCGCTCAATTTGCCTATCGGGAGACGACAAGTGGAATATATGCCATTTACCGAGTTAATTATTTCTAGGCCACATTATATGGGTCGAAATAATATTTTTTTGGTAAGGTCCTTGTCGAAATGCCACATATATATGTATATTAATGTTAAAACATTAGTATTAAAACATGCATATGTTTTGAGCAAGTTTAATGGCATGCGTGGACTGTTCCACGTGGAAGAGGAGGAAATGAAGCGGTTTAGTGGCTAGACCCATGCGTGGTACCAAACCCACGTGGTGGTGGAGATAGGGCGGTTAAGTCTGCCACTCTTCATTGGCGCGTGGAAAAGGCTTAATAAAGCCTAATGTGGGATATATATATACCCACTTACTTATGCCGCGCCAAATGGGATTCTTATCCCTTAACAAATTCAAATGCGCTTCCTATGGGATTTAATCCCATAAGATATTCAACGCCGCGCCAAAATATGTGGGGATTTAATCCCTTATTTCAATCGGCTAAAATGGGAAACTAATCCCATAATATATGCAATCCGCTTTATTAAGTGGGAAATATTTGATCCCAAATTACATGGTACGGGTAAGGCTAGGTTAAAAATAGCCTAAGGATGATATTAAGTGCATATTTTTTGGGCCCTAAAAAATGTATAAATAGGGACCCATTGCATTGTAAAAAACACACACGGGTGTAACACATTACACATTGGACATTGGACACATTGGTGCAACACACAACACGAGCTTATTATTTGTTAAGCTTGTCGTCGGGAAGTGTCAACAAGTATTGTCTATTGGCCTATTATTTTAGGCATTATTAGATGAAATATTTGTGGCTAGGAGTTATTCAAACTACCTAGTCGGCCCATAGCGCCACACCAAGTACTTGTAAATCCTAGATTGTCGACCGGAGTGCTAGCTTCGCATTATTTGCGTCGGGAAGGCCGATCACAGCCGAAGGAGATTGTACGCCAGGAAGGTGGAAGTCGGGTGCTATTTTTCACCCTTGTCGTCCGAAGAACTGGTGTACTGGTAGGCAAGTAAAATTCCATTAGGTTTTCTTGTGAAAGTACTATTGTAACTTACAAGTTTTGACTAGTGGAACGGTTCGATCACGAACCCGGAGACGTAGGCAATTGCCGAACTCCGTAATCAATCTGTGTGCAATTGTCGTTATTGTCTTGCATTTTTTTAAATTGATTACTTAAAAGGAGTAAATTATCGGCAAATATTTAAAGCCTACAAGGGTCCGAGATCAGGTCGTAATAATCTGATTATTTTCGGATCACATATACATCCTAGACTCCCCATCACTCTCAACATGCACCCCAAATTTCATCACCTTACTCCTTATACCTCTCTTGCAATCTATATTCTTTCCTTGTGGCTTCCTAGCTCCCAATTAGGTATGAGAAAGTCAAACTTTTCCCATATCTTCACACAAAGGAATTATCCAAACCAAATCTTCATATTTTCAAGCACCCATTAAGGGTTTCTTCAAGCATACAAAACATTAAAGTCAAATTCTAAGTCTAGATGTGACTTCCTTTGGAAGACAAATCACTTCTTTAGGTCTTTCACTGTTTCCTTCTACTCTATCATAGATTGTCATGAAAATATTTAGATTTCACCAATGAAACTTGAGATTCCTTCTTCATTAGTTAGAGCAGATTAACTTCATTATTTATAGAGGTTTTGGGCTTAGAAATCCTTATTTCAAGCTTCGATGACCAAGCCGTAGTTAAAGTGACTATGATATCTTGAGAACATAAGTTGTTTCACCAAATGCCACATGTTTGTTTTGGAACCTTCAAATTTTTGTTGTAGGTGCTCATTGGTATCCTTCACGTGTTTAACATGATAGTATACTCCAAGAGTTATCAATAAGAAATATTTAACTATGTTTCTTTATGCCTAAAGCTGTGTGACCGGGGTTTATAACTCTTAAACCCTCCTATGTTTGTAAATGATCAATGGAATTCATTTTCAAGGCTTGACCTTCTTCCTAGAGGGTTGTGTCATCATTCTAAGTCTTGTCCATCCTTTCTCCTTCACCTTTACATTGTTACCTTCTACAAACATGTGTTTATTTCACTGCTAGGACAAAGACAATCCACTTCCAAAATGCAAGTGAGGTTCCTTGAAGAATATAACCTTTAATCCATACAAGACCGCTTATAAACACTCCATAAAAATCGAAGATGTCTGATAATGAGCTTTAATACACAACTTGGACATTGCATTCCATTTCTTGTCTAAATGACATGCATGGTTTCCTCATGCATGCATGGACATTTCACCATAATGCACATCTTAGATCATGACAATACCTTCAATTCAACTAAGGTCACCTTTATACATTTCTACACAAATGAATCCTCTAGTATTAGCTCCTACACACACTACCATAGTCCTATTCCTCATAATAATCTAAGGGATATCTTCACAAGGACACAATATTCCATATTTAACTTGAAATGACATCTCAGACCTTCCTCATCACTGTTTATTAATGTAAACTCTCTTCATGAGATCATGGAGTAATTACTTTGAAGTGTGCCTTGCAAAATAAACACAACCAAGTTCATGACAGGGTATTAGTTTGTAAGAACAAACTCCTTCTCCTACTACTATACACACGCACAATTTTCCTATATAAACATCACTAAGACTAAAGCAAAGGGTCAGAGGATCAAAGAATGAACATGCTCAACTCAGAGATAATGTCCTCTGCATCTATTTTATGTATTCCACACTATGGTAACAATATTGAGTCTTTTCATACATAGAAAAAAAGTATATCTTCCATTTCTTCTTATGTCCATTACAAAAATCTTCCTCCTACATAAGGAATGACTTCCATAACCGCTTCCCCCTTGAATTTACCTCTTCTTCCTCACATAAAACAACCCTAACTATTTTTCTTGATGACTCATAATGCCCCATATCACACATTAGGAAGCATTTTTGAAACTTTTCAACATTTATGGATTTTGACACAACCCAAGACCTATGACATCATGTCTAGTCTTTAACGCATACCCTAACACACCTAGGACAACCTTTTCAATACCATACAACTATTACATTCATGTAAATATTCAAATTCCCTTTTTGGAGGGAAAACACAAGAGATGATTATTCAAATTTTCCACCTTCTCCATTGACATGAAATGACTCATATGAAGTATTTAAACCTTTGAAGCTCTTCCACACTCACATTGAAAACAATGAGTTTGAATTATTGCAATTGAATGTTTCTTCGTGGATGCTCATGCATCACAAGGATTCTTCATTCATCGTTTTCTCTCATGATTACATACTCACCTTGACTACTCTTCTTTGCGGTTCTATGCTCGCCTACATCTATCCACCTCCACCTAAATCCTTCAAGGATTTTCTTCTCTCTTGCCCATTTAATCTTTGGGCTTCCTTTTCCTATTCCTTTCTTTTTACACACTCTTCTTCACCCACTCCCTCCATGCCATTCTTCTCTCCAATGGATTCTGCTATGAATTCTATCTTGGCACACTCTGTCCCATATTATCCCCTTATTTCCTTTCTTCCATGATTTAGTTTCCCCGTGTAATCTCCTTTTGCTCACTTACTTGCTCTATTTTTATGCACCTTCTCATTTTTACGATGTCTGATATATTTTATTTTCTCACACTCTTCTCCTTTGTGAATTCATCTCTTTGTGCACTCATGGGATTGGACTCATTGAATACTATCCATCTCTTTTCCCTTACTAGTGTAGAAAACTACAAGACCTCTTTAAAAATCTTCCTCCTCTAGTACAGTCCTCACATCGTTTAGCTCCATCATTATATCCTCCAAAATCCTCATCACTTCTGGATCTATTTTACCTCTTCTAGGAGACAACCAGTCTCCTTCACATTCTACACTCTATATTATTATTGTATTATCTACCCACCCCATCTCATACTAGAGAACACAACCTTTCTTGCTAACTGCCTCATGTTAAGTGCTCTATCAATCTTCTTACTTCTTTGTTGTAGGAGAATAACCTGCTCTGATACTGCTTGGGATAAGGAGTTACTCAACCCCATTATAGAGTCACACAACACGTTGCACAATAATTTGTAAAATTATATTAGTGTTAAAATCCTTAATGACATCTACATGCAACTGCTCTCTATGGAGCTTAAAAACTCTCTCTTGGAGCTACAACAAAGAATCTTAGTGTCATCTTTTGGACCTAACCTAGATTGGTTTTCTTGTGCTTTACTTGCACACTCAATGACCTCAACTCTTTCTATCTTTTGGCCGATCCTTATCTCTAGGACAACAAAATTCAAAATGGTAAACTCATCCTCCTTTTATAGCGGTGTTTTCTCACTTATCTCCTTTTTGAATCCCCTTTGGGTGGTTGGTCTTTTAGATACTTCCATATTTTCTTTCTCAAACTCAAAGTTGAATTTGAGCTCATTAAATTCTTTGAGCTACCTAATCACCATTTGGACGTCCATATTGTACCACATCGACCTAGTTATTGGTATTCTATGACCATCGAACCCCTGTCAACATCGCTAAGCAGAGAGTTTGTAACATATTTTTCCATTTTATACCAACCACCAACTCTTCCATGCACTCTTGACTTATTCTCCTTTTCCACGCCTCTTCACAATTATTTCTCACACTTTAAGATTTGAGCTACATCTTCACATTATGCCACACACTGTTTACTAGCTTCTGAGACTTTCTTTGTATATTCACGTGTCTCCAGTGACTTTTGCACACTTACTGCCATTACACTTAAATCTTCCTGCAATATATGTGTGCCTACAATCAACTAGGATGAGTCAAAATCCACTATACTCCCAAAATCCGACATGCACCAATACACATTGTTCTTTTGTACTTACTCTACTTTTCCAAACCTTCCACAAGCCCACCGCACAATACTACATGCCCACTCTTAGTGTGCACTCCATGCACACTGCATTCTTACTGAATTCTATGGTGAAAAGTGCTCGCAAACTTTCGTGCAATATCCCTCTTTTTCTTCTTCACTTCCTCCTCCTCTATGCACTCTCCAACTTTGCATGCACACACATTTAGCAAAAAATGTGTAGGATTTCCTTGAACTTTGGATGGATCCAACATTATATGCCCATCACATAATGATAGCATTAACAAAATAATTCTTTAAATATGATGATAATATTTTGGAAAATTAGTTTGTATGAGTCTGAGGGGAAAATGATAAATCGTAAGAAGTAAAATCTAGAAAAAAATGATAGAAGTAAATCCTAGATTAATCGCAAAAAAAATTGATAGAGGAAATTTGGAAATTGTAATATATAAAATGATCCCATGATATTTAAAATTTGTAGTTTTCTTATATATTTTTTGAATTTGCATGGAAAAACTATCCTAAATAAATAATTAAGAAAAATGTTCAATTATAGGGCATTCATTTTGAATAAAACATCTTAGATTCTCTCAAGTAGGTGTTCCAAAATATTATAACCTATTTCAATAATGCTCAATTTTTCATGAAATGATGATCTACTGAAAATTAAATATTGGGGGTTATGGAGAAATATGAATTCCTTTTTTAAAAAACACCAAAAACATGATTTTTTAAGTAGATGGGACCTCACCTTTGTTAATGTTAAAATTCAATTCAAAAACATCACTTATTACATTAATCATATAAAAATTCATGTAGTATAGATGATATCAAATGTGGTCTTAAGATTGAATTACAAATAGATATGGTATTTTCATTTATTCTCATCCATTGGTTTATAATAAAGTGTTAAATGATAAGAATCCAAAGTAAACTTCTTCAAACATATATTGTGAAGTCTACCATTAAAATTATTTTCTACTTCCTCCTTATGACATATCAAATAAAGACCTACTTCATTTTAAACGACTTTAAAATTTTCATTTTGATTTATTTTACCAAGTTGTATGTGAAGGTTGTTGAATTTTAATGCTTAATGAACTCAATTACTTTTTTATTTTCCAATTATATATTAGACCCTATTTAAATTTAAATATTTCGAAACTCTTTTTAATAAAATCTATTAACTATCATATATTAGTTCGCTTAAAGGACAAATAGACACGAAAAGACTAAAAAACACTCATCTCCTGATCAATGAAGGTCGATATTTAATCCAATCAAAAATATCATAGAAATCAAGTATATGAATTTTGTTGTCACATACCAATCAACAAATATTTAATGATAAATGGTGTTTCATTAATATGTTAAAATTGACAAAACAAACCCTCATTCATTTGCAAATAAAGCAATGCCGAATCTCTGTGTTTAATAAGCCATGTTGTATAAAGCTTACATTCTATGCAGCTTGTAAACTTCAACCTTGACCATGAAATTGACTCATGTCAAGTGAAAAAGAACTGATGTAAACCCTACAAAATTTCACATTGGATGTTTATGTAACAACCAAAAATGTTAGATAAATGCTAATATACAAAGATGGTTACTGCAAGTGTATTTAAATCCCTTCAAGGGTTTTACTTCACTTTTAACCTACAGTTAACTTGAATGTTTGTCTTGAAAATGTTTCCAACTTACAAATATGTTCCTTAAAAACCACATAGAGACAAGTATTCAAGGTAATTATAGTAGAAAAATGAAGTAGGACTTTTGAAGGGGGTTTAAATTGCACATGAATTCACTCTTCTATAATTGTGATTTGTATAACACTTTGATGCCGCACAAACTATCTATTTTAAAATATTGTTGTGTTTACAATAATTATTTCTTACTTGGAAAGTGATTACACCCTAAATAAATAAATAAGTTGGGAACATTGAAATAATGTTCTTATTTGTTTAAATATGTAAGGGTAGTATAGGTTGTATATTCATATTAATAAATAAACATTAACATATAAATCAAAATATAGCTCTGAAAGTAATTTACAAGATATAACGATATATATGATTGCTAAAAACACGAGAGGAGAAGTGTAATTAGATTATTATAGAAGAAGAGATGTGATCTGGGAGAGAAGAGTGACTAAGAAGACTAGAAATTACCAGGAGGTGCTTTGTCTCTAGAGTTGTGTTTGCAAACTGAGCTGGTATGGAATTGTACTACATGTCTTAGAGCATGGTACAATCTAGTCATGAGTTGTTGTATCTATAAACTGAGCTAGTATGGAATTGTACTACATGTCTTAGAGCATGGTACAATCTAGTCATGAGTTGTATAGTTTCAAACTAGAGGTGCTGATAATCTCTAAATTTTAGGGTAACTATGAATGTCTGTGATGATCTTCACCCTATAACCCTAGGTGGCACACATTTGCAAAACCCTTTGTGCGATGTGAAACAACATTAAACCCTAACCATGGGTAGGAGAGCCTTGCAAAAAGGTTAGTTTTCAGGTTGAAAC
Source organism: Taxus wallichiana var. yunnanensis (assembly GCA_018340775.1). Lineage (NCBI taxonomy): Eukaryota > Viridiplantae > Streptophyta > Pinopsida > Cupressales > Taxaceae > Taxus > Taxus wallichiana. The sequence continues at coordinate 176,663,366 of CM031236.1, forward strand.
ACCCATGCATTGCCTACATTGGTACTAAGTTAAATAGGCCTCAAAATATACGTAATTATACACTTAGCATGTAATATATATGGATGCAACTAATTTGGAAAATTGATCCTCTGAAAATAAGAGACAATGGCTTGGTACACTTAAGCTTGGCTTGGCTTGACTTGGAATGTCTATAAAATGATAAGTATTGCTCTTGAACCTAGTTTGGATGGCTTTAAACTTGTATATGGGACACTTTTAGGTTGTGCTACTACTTTGAAGGAATTTATGAAAGATTAGAGTGTTTTAGGGATGTATTTTGCAAAGAGTGACCTTGAGAGTGATAGACGAGCTCTAAGTGAGGTAATTTTAGTTTTGCATTAAGGTTGACCTATAGGATATGAACCAACCCAAGAAAAGATATCAAATTATAAAAGTGATTGTTGGGTGGTAGGATATGGGATTTTTTTCTTGGGACCAAACCATGGGACAATCTGGTCATAGGTACATAGTTCCAAACAAAAAATTATTAATACTTACCAAATTTTGGGATTGGTTATTGTGGAGATTATACTATTGTAGATTAATGTGATCAATTGTATGAGTGATTAAGTAGTGTGAATAGATAAGAAAGTCGAGAAAAATAAATAAGGAGAGGTTGCTTGGGATTGAGATGTGCATGTAAGCCTTGCTTAAGGTGCAAAGCCAAAGTTATCAATGCCAAATGATATTTTTCCAAATTTAGGTGTCTATAAAAATAATAAATGTCAATGTAGATTTCATAGCTTTCAAGTGGCATATAATGTAAGTTCCATACAATAGGTCCTTTTCTTCGGTTGCAAGTGAATGAGTTTGTTTGTGTAGTGGTGATTTTGGTGGGTCTAACATTTATGTTGTGGCATAATGGGATGTGGAGAAGGATTATGTTGACTATTATCACACCCCTCACTCACCTTGATAGTGTTAAATCTATATGGTTGCACACCACATGCATAACAATTTTCAAATCATTTTTGCATTTAGTTTTTAATATCATTTACATTTTAAAATTCATTTTTTATATATATTAACACAATTCTTGGGCATTATTATAGGTCTACTATACATATGGACCTATAGAAGGATGAGAGGAAGAACACCATTGGAACAATTCAACATTAAACCTCTTTTAGGGACCTGCCATAAATGTATATTTTTTGTTTTTTAAAGAAACTTTTTAATATATTTTTATACAACTTGATCATGACAAGTATACTATGGATATTGATATGTGGGAGGATGATCACATTGGGGCAAGTTGACACCTGTCTTATTCTTCCAAGGAATCAATGTGGAGGTACAAATTTATAGTTAATTATTTAAATTGATTTAAAGTAACTAAGTTGTAACTAATAATTTTGTTGCATATCCACATCATCTTTGCATTATCAAAGCATATTGAGTAACACAACATTCACATGGCTCTCTCATTTTTATCATGTTCTTCTCTACACCATGAGCTCTGAATCAATGAGATGTAAAAAACTTTGTTTTTTAAAAATTAATTAATATTTTTACACGTATTGCATAAAATGTGTGTATAAAGACAATTGAAATCCATGGTATGGGAGAAAAACAACTTTAAATAATTGGCCCATTCAAGGGGATATGTGTGTGTAATACATGCCTTATTTAATTACTTTTGAAGTAATAAATTTGTGTAAATTATCACATATATAATTGTTACAATATTTATTTGTATATCACTACCATCCATCATAGATAAAGGTCTTGATATTGACAAGGAGGAAGAGGAGAAAGAATTTAATTTTGGTGATGAGTACTCTTTGTATGGGGAGACAAACCTTGATATCATAATAAAGGATGATGACAAGGACGTTGATAATGTCATTTAAGATTTAGCCCAACACTATATTTCTTTTGTTTGAAATTTGGAAGGGAGCTAATATTATTTTTAATCCATTGACATTGTACTATTATACATTACTTTATATAAAAAATCAATTTAAATAGTTTTCTTTGATTTTTCAATTATAAAATTTAATGTTAAAATTACAATAATGTTATATACAAATGCACATGTAATGTATATATATTTAAAACACGAAATGAAAATAATATAATAATATATATTATTCTTTAGAATAATTTAACAAGTAATATATTTAAGTATTATTATATATAGCTATTCATTATATATAATTACAAAAATATAATATAATTATTTTTAATTACAAATAATAATATTAGACATTTTTTGTAATTTATTTGCATCACTTGTTTTAATCCCTTACTTTTTGGCAACTAAATACTAACACAAAAACGACATTTTTTATCAGTAAAAGTGGGTTGATGGGCCCCTCACCCTTTCATTAATATTAGGAAAAAAATTACAATTGTTCCAATTATTACAAATAAGAAACCTTTATGGAAACCGGTTAAAATTTAAGATACATATACCCATCAAGCTGCTACCTAAAAACCCAAGATTGCTCTTTGCCCTCCCCAAAGTCACAAACAAAAAATAACTCTTACAAAATATGCAATCTCTGCATAAATCTCATGCGCACAACAAGAAAAATTCTTATATTAATAAAGGAGAGAAAATAAACTGTATGATCTATTGCAACCAACCTTCTACCATGTACATTAATAACTTGCTTAAGAAAACTGCCCCAACATTGCAGGAAAAATAAAAATTCCCAGTTCTAAAAGTATCCCATCACTCTAGCATCACTTCCCGTGGCCTCATAAATACGACTTCAATTACATTTCTAAAAACCTCCCGATCATGCACAACTATGAGGCATCACAATGGAAGCTTGTGGCCATAATCAAATCTAAAGCCATCCACAATCACCTGAATTTTTTTTTGCACCAAAACACAACCAATAACTATAGCCCCAAAACACAACCAACCAACATTTTGCACCAAAACACAACCAACCAATATCTATAGCCCCTTGAATTACCAAAAACTCCTCCACCCAACAATCTTCTTGTAGTGAAAGTGCCACATCACTCCCCATTGTTCTTTCAACATATCTTCTCTCTTGCCCCTTCCATAGATCCTCTTTTCACTTCTATAACTCCCATCAGACCATCAACCCAGTTAGTAGCTAAATCCATATACATAAAAATGACATTAAAAATATATATTAATATCATTTTGCATTTCCAAAATCGACACAGAAACTTGAGATTTTTTCCTCCCAAAACACTAAAAAATGTTGATAATTGACACAAATTTCACTGAAAACATGTCACAAATTACTCTTGATGCAATAATGTAAAGAATTATATAGTTTTGATTGCTTAGTTTAGATGAATGAATATCATGCATCAAATACCATGTATTAAATAATTCCTTAGTACATGCACTTTGCTTACCTTTGCAAGGGTAAATTTTTTATGTTGGCATGACAACTTAATTGTAATATAGCATGGTACATTTGCATTAAAACCTAGATTTGGTTTAGTCTTATAAATGAATAACACATAAGTTAGTAGGATCGATTTCTAAGGAGCAAATGAGTGGTATCACCCATGGAGAAGTGATCTTAACATGGATGACCCTCCACATCTTAGCCTTACCCTATTAATTTGAGAGAGTTGATAAAGTGCTATGGTGCATGATTGGATGCTCTTTGGTTGATGATATAACAACATACGGGATCGTAGGCAATCTTGTAT